>CM058232.1:99560541-99993680 GCA_030180135.1 Orychophragmus violaceus | reverse complement strand
AGATCAAAGAGAAAGAGTAAGCATTCATGTGTAAAAACCATGATCTAAACTTTTCTAATAGTTTATTAATGAAACCAAAAAATCTAATTAGCAACACATTCATAAATTGCAGTGCAAAGGGTAGAGTTGCTGTCAAATTCAATGATCTTTGGAACTCTAGTGGTAATAACAAATCTGTGACTTGTTTGAGATTCTGGCGTGTTAATAATTCTGCAAGTAAGTATTCTCAAGATTTTTTTTTTTTGAAGCTATTCACTTATTGTTTATAAAAATTGCCCACAATGCTAATATAAATCACAATATGATTTCTTGGTAATGTTTAGGGATACTAATACTTGAGGATTCATGTGATATATCAGATGTGGTCTTTGATCCTGAAATTGAAGAAACAACTTCCATCAAAACATGGTAAATATACATTTATTTAATTTTGGAATTCAATATAATTTAAATAAAACAATAATATGAATTCTAATATAATTTTTTAGAATTTAGTGGCGGTGAATGCAAGTATGGCATGTTCTAAATGCAATTTTTATATTTCTTCAAACTCATATGCAAGTTATTTTGAATTTATCTACAATCGCTCTTTTTCAGGTCTGGACAATTGAGCTTTGTGTTAAATTACTTTTTAATATTTTGTACTTATTTTTTATATTATATATCCTTTGTGTTTCATTGTTTTTTTATTTTGAAAATTCGTATATTCATTCCTTTTAGCAGTTTTATTACTTCAAATTCTAAATATCTTCAGTATTTATAAATTTCATAATTAAGGAAATAATATTTATTAATAACTACTGAAGATATATTTGCTATGATTATCGATAATATTCATTGTTTTTTATTTTGTAAATTCATATATTCATTCATTGTGGTAGTCTTTTAGGTTCTAATTATAACCTTTTTACAATTATAATTTTCCTAAATAAGGGAAAAATAATATTGAATAATTATTATTTTATAAATTTGTATATTCATTCTTGGTGGTAGTCTTATTAGTTTACATTCATTTTATTATATAGAGTATAATCATCTTGAATAAGGAAAAAATATTAATCATTCCTCTTTAATATAATCGTTTATAAATTAAACAATTTATGAATGTAACATGTTCAACTATCCTATTCTTTATATAGTAACTCGTTCTCTTAATTGTTCAATGTTATTAGAATATAGTTGATTCTTTGTTTCAAAAATAAGTCATTAATCACAAACTTATCAAGTAATTGTAACCGAACTATACAAAATAGATTCCTTAAATTCAATAGTATTTAAAGGATTTAACATGGAACATAGTTTGAAACAAAATAAAGATACTACCAATTTTACAAACATACAAATCTGAGCAAAACATTAAACATAAGTTTTAGCCAAGTTTAAAATAGAATTCCAACATTGGAAGAGTTAGAGAGTTTAAGCAATGGTAGAGGAGAGCATCAGGACTGGAGTAGTGGCATTTTGCCATAGAATCTGAAATGTGATTCTTTGGTTGACCTTGGCATTATTTACTGTCAGAAATTATCTTAAGCCGCCAGTCAAACGAATATGTCTCCTATCAGTATCCGAATAGAATGCAAGCTCCCCAGACCATTTATGTCCATCATTATTGACCATCAATATGATTTTGCCAGCAACAGTCCACAAGTCGTTTGCATCCACAAAAGACTTAGGAAGATACTGCAAAATAAACACATATGGATCATGTAACAATACTTATAACAAAAATACAAAGAAATAACTTACGATTCTGCTTCGCTTTATGCCGTCACTCGTGACGTTTAAGGTAACAAACTTCTGGTTAGTTCCTTCAAAAATCATCTCGATTATTAGTCAAAACATTAGAAATTATCAGAAATTGTCTGGAAAATAAGTGGAAAAACACTTACTCGTGCTACATTCTCCAGTCTCCATCTGAGGTGCTGTATTTCCTTCAAAAAACATCTAGATTATTAGTCAAAACATTAGAAATCATCAGAAATTTTCTGGAAAATAAGTGGAAAAACACTTACTCGTGATACCTTCTCCAGTCTCCATCGGAGTTGCTGTATTTACTTCAAAAATCATCTCGATTATTAGTCAAAACATTAGAAATCATCAGAATTTTTTTGAAAATAAGTGAAAAAAACACTTACTCGTTCTACCTTTTTCCAGTCTCCATTAATTTTGATGTATTTTTATATGTGATCTCACAAGCGTTTGATCCAAACTGGTGTACTATATGGAAATCAGCACCTCCACGACTGATAGGTCGAGTTTTAATCCCTATGCTAAACTGCAAGTGTACAGCAATGTCAAAGTAGTATATAGGGTTATCGAATCCACAGGGACACTTGGTCTCAAGAGAATCAAACCGTAGGGAATGAATACTAGAAATAAGCAATGTGATTGTATTGAAAATAGTGCAAGAAAGTAAATCAGTAGCAGAGATTATTGGTTGTGAAAGCAAGTAATTAAAAGCGTCAAACCTAGGGTATTCTCAGGAAATCAGACTAGCAAACAGTTCATTCAGCAAGGATCTAATTAAGCACCAGTTCTAGAACTCAAAACACAGATATAGAATTAACCAAATTCCTTTGCGATAATTCTCTAAGTCTAAGTGCAGCAAACCAAACTTCCGTTTGCGAGAACTAACAGATTAAACTAGCAATAAGTTCGAGTTTGATATGTTCACAATTATCCTAAACCAAACTTTCGTTTGCGCAAAGTTTAATTGCCCAATTTAATTAGTTCAGATTCCTAAACCCCACTTCCGTGACGTATTTAGCAACCTAAGATCTAGATTCTAATTGATCAGGTTAGAACTAGCTTTAAGCACAATTAAATTGAAGAACAGATATAGTTTGAATCCTTAACTGAAATTGAACAAGTCTAGCAAGTCATGAAATCCTATGTGAGAAACCCTAAGCCTAACTAGGAATCTATTCAGACATAGATAATGAAAACATGATCATATGATAAGTAAATTGCATAAAAGAATAAGAGTAAAAGGGGTTCGAAATCTTCTCCAAATACAGATGATGAATCAGGTTCAGATCAGCCCCAAAAGCTCTAAAAATCCTCTGCTCTTAATTATAAAGTGTATGATAAAAAGTATAAAAGCCTCTCTAATAAAAACTCTAAAAACTCTATTATATAGGCATAATCTCGGCCAAGGGCTTCTTTGTAAATATCAGGAACTTCTGGATCAAAGTGCAATATCTTGATTCTTCTAAACCGCCGAGTTTTTGGCCCATCTCGCTGGTGCAACGATCGTTGCTAGAGTGCAACGATCGACACCTTTCTCTGTTTCGGACAGTGAACTCTATCTCTCGGCCAATCACTCCAAAAATCTCCAAAATGCTCCATAATCTCCAATTTAGCTCCCAACCTGATTATACCTGTAAAAGACTCTAAACAAAGACAAAAGACACTAAAACACATCTATATCATGGCCTAAAACTAGTAAAAACCATGATATATCAACTCCCCCACACTTAGCCTTTGCTTGCCCTCAAGCAAAACATAGAACTAAAACATGGTGAAGAGGTTTGAAAACTCTTCAGAAACTCATTTCATCTTAGAAGCTACAATACTCAGATTCCCCTTAGTAAACCACTGAAAGAATCAATCACAGGATATCAAGACCAACATGTACTTCCCCCACACTTAGCAACTGTCCTAGGTAAACTCCACAATCACATTCAAGCATTCAAATTCTCCCTACTGACTTCTGCAAGTATTTAAGTGCGGTCTCACCCAAGGAGTATCGATCTAAAGGCACATGGATTCTTACCTAATCAGCTCTAGACCACCATACTATCTTTCTCTAGTCCCTTTCTTCTCTTTCCCTTCTTTAACAACTGATTTTTCCCCACTGGGTATCATTTTATTTTTTTTATCAGTGTTCTTCCCGTTATGGGGTGTACTTTGGACACATTCCATGGATCACATGAGAGATAATAGTGTTTGCTACTATTCTCATGACCACTTCGGAGTTACTAACTCATCCTCAGTTTATTATTATTTTTTTTTTTTATTTTTTTTTAGAAGGGGAGAAGGGGACTAAATAGGACAGGTTTACAGGCTGTGTCAGAACTAACAGGGAATCCGACATAAAGTATACCAAGCCCTTAGGTGAGAAAATCTAAGTCAGTATTAGGGGTGAAGTCAGTAAAAGGATCCTCTGATACCTGAAGTGATGTGGGTGTTCCCAGTAGGTTGATCTGTGTCTGGGTTTTCTAATAGTCAGAGATAGATCCTGCAATTCATCCCAATGGTTACTTAAGTTCCTGCAAGTCTTGTAAATCTCCTCAGAAAATCATAGTTCCTTACTTAAACAATTTTGACTCAATAAAACAAAAAATTTTGAAAAACGGATTGACTCTCAAGAAAACAGAAAGATAAACGTCAGTAGCACCTCCCCCACACTTAAGACACACTGTCCCCAGTAGTGTCCAGCGAAGGATCGGTAAAAAGAAAGTAAAAATAAATTGAAAAGGTGAGTTTATGTCTGTCGGGTTACCTCTGTCGCACGAGCAACGACCGTTGCACTATGTGCATCGACCGTTACCTGGCGATTTTTCGTGTATGGTCGATCGTTGCTCAGGACCGCAACGATCGCTGCAATGCGATTCCTTTCGTGTTGTGACGATCGATGCTGTAATGCATCGATCGCTGCACTGCGATTTAATCCGAGACCTGCAAACATGACTGCACCAGAAACAAAAACAAACGTAAAATCCTAACAAAAACACCAAAAATTAAAAAGAAAAACACTAGTACCTAATGGTGGGTTGCCTCCCACCCAGCGCTTGTTTAAGGTCAATAGCTTGACCGGACGCGCAAGGGCTTTTCAGGCTCCGGAAGATCCTGACAGAGACTTTTTCTGTCTCTGTTCAAGTCTCCTCATCCATGGCGGCGTATAAGCATTCGGATCATGGGATTTTCCAAGGAAGAAACCAACAGAATCAGGGCGGGAGCGAAGCTTAGGTGGGGTAGAATGTCGTCCTGCATTCAAAGTAATGTGGTTAGAATGTTTAAGCTTAGATGATTTGTGCCTAACCTTTGGTGGAAATAAGATGTCTGGAGCTTTCTGCTTATGGGCAGTTGCAGGCGCTAAAGATGTTAGAGCAGGTTCAAGAGGAACCGCCATCTTCTTCTCTCCAATCTCAGCTTCTAATTCTGTATCAATGCTGAAACTCTGTCCATCAATGGTGGGTTTCTTCAATTTATCCATCTTAAACTGCAAAGGCTCATCTCCCAGGTGGAGATCAATCAATCCATGGCGTACATCAATCACAGCCCCAGCAGTGGCTAAAAAGGATCTACCAAGCAGTAGAGGATCATCAGGCTCAATCTCATACTTCAGTACCATAAAATCCGTTGGAATAAAGTAATTTCCAACTCTAAGAGGGATGTTCTCAAGAATTCCTTCTGGATGTCTTCTTGATCGATCAGCTAGGACTAAAGAGATCCTAGTAGGCTGGAAGTTCAGTAGTCCCAATCTCACAGCCACAGAGTACGGCATGAGATTTATACTTGAGCCGAGATCACATAATGCCCTCTGAAATCTGTCTCTATAGATAGAGCAGTCTATCATAAAACCTCTTGGATCCTTTAGCTTCTCAGGAACCCTACCATTAACAACAGCATCACATACTTCTGAGATCATCAAGCATCCTACTTCTTCAGTCATGTTGCTAGAAAGGATGCCATTAACACATGCCTTCATCATGGGATTGGTCTTAGTGGCATCAATCAATGGAGTGTCAGTTAGCTTTTCTCTCATTATCTCCATGCATTTTTCCAACTTAATCTCTTGCTTGGACTTCTTAGGGAAAGGAATCTTCGGTTTGTAGGCTCTTTCTGTGTCAGCTTTCGGTTTCTCTGGGAAATTTGGCTGCTCACGCCCATGGTGTCGATCGTTGCTAAAATGGTGACGATCGTTAATGACAGTCGCAGGATGTGTCGATCGATGCACATTTGTGTCGATCGATGCAAGGCGAACATTCTGAATTCCTCTCGGATTTTCCAGTTCCAGAACTTCAGTTTTTCGATTCTGCTCAACTTCTTCTTCTGCTGAAGCTGCCTTAACATGCTCTGTCTGTATACTGGTTTCCACTTTCGTTATCTTAGCATCCAGATTGTCAACTCTGCTTGTCAAAGATTCTATTTTTCCACTTAGATCCCGATACATGAAGTCCATCTTTCCATCCAGATCCTGCGTCATCTTATTCTGTCCAAGAAGTAGCTGCTCAAGCATAGACTCAATCTTTGTTTGCTCTTTAGTGGGAGGAACTTGGTGAGGTGAATAGCCATTCGATCTCGGAGCTTGTCTCTGTTGACTTCTAGATGTGTGTTCATGAAAATCAGCTTCATTAACATAATTCACTTCTACAAATTCTCCAGCTACTACCATGTTGTGGATATAATCCACCTTGTCCCTCAAATCAGCTATCTGCAAGCTATCATCTCCGCAACTAGATCTCTGCCTTTCCTTGTCAGCATTCTTGACACTATAGCTAGTTATCAAGTTCTTAATAAGCTCTTTAGCTTCCTTTGGAGTCTTGGTATAGAAGTTCCCATCACTTCCTGTGTCCAAAGCTCTCTGATACCAAAAATCCAAACCCCTGAAAAAGGCACTCATAAGCTGTACCTCAGAGAATCCATGGTGTGGACAATCTCTCTGGTACATCTTGAATCTCATCCAAGCTGCTTTAAAAGGCTCTGTAGGCTGCTGTTTGAATGTCAGGATATCATGTCTAAGCTGCTCAGATAACGCATCGTCATAAAAATGTCTAAGGAACTCCTTCTTGACTGCTTCCCAAGTGGTCAAAGATCCTGGTTCTAGCTGTCTTAGCCAGTAAGCTGCATCTCCTTTAAGAGAGAATGGGAAGAGCTTACAGAAAATATAATCAGAAGAAACTCCTTCAGCCGTGATACTGCTAGCCAATTCCTCAAATGTGTCTATGTGATCCATAGGATGCTCGTCAGGAAGACCATGGAACTGATACTGTCCAATCAATGCGTAGTACTCAGGTTTCAACTTAAACTCAGCTCTGGTGAATGGAGGTGGTCGAATCGCAGACCGATTAGCATAGAATATATCTGGTCTGTTATAATCAGCAAGTGTCTTCTCGTGACCATCCTCTCGTCGATGTTCCGCGCCCACGGCAATATCTGGTATGATGAGGTTTCCTTCCCCATCCAGTTTCTGACCCTTTGCGTTACATATGTGACCTTCCTGGTCTCGTAAAACTCCGTTCTCGCCGCGAATCAGAATCACAGGTTCCATCAAGAAATCCCCAGCTAAATGCTCAAGCTCTCGGCACCACTGGTTTCGCCTTGTGTCGATCGATGCAAGAGAAGCGTCGATCGATGCAGGCTCGATGATGCAACGATCGACACTCAGGACTGTGTCGATCGATGCAGGGCGATCAGGCGTACCTGAAACGCAAGAAAAAGAAAAAGTAGTAAACTAAACCAAAAATAAAAATCCTAGTAAAAACCCTAAGCTCGAAGCTATTGAAGACTCAAAGAGTCCCCGGCAACGGCGCCAAAAACTTGATAGGTCGAGTTTTAATCCCTATGCTAAACTGCAAGTGTACAGCAATGTCAAAGTAGTATATAGGGTTATCGAATCCACAGGGACACTTGGTCTCAAGAGAATCAAACCGTAGGGAATGAATACTAGAAATAAGCAATGTGATTGTATTGAAAATAGTGCAAGAAAGTAAATCAGTAGCAGAGATTATTGGTTGTGAAAGCAAGTAATTAAAAGCGTCAAACCTAGGGTATTCTCAGGAAATCAGACTAGCAAACAGTTCATTCAGCAAGGATCTAATTAAGCACCAGTTCTAGAACTCAAAACACAGATATAGAATTAACCAAATTCCTTTGCGATAATTCTCTAAGTCTAAGTGCAGCAAACCAAACTTCCGTTTGCGAGAACTAACAGATTAAACTAGCAATAAGTTCGAGTTTGATATGTTCACAATTATCCTAAACCAAACTTTCGTTTGCGCAAAGTTTAATTGCCCAATTTAATTAGTTCAGATTCCTAAACCCCACTTCCGTGACGTATTTAGCAACCTAAGATCTAGATTCTAATTGATCAGGTTAGAACTAGCTTTAAGCACAATTAAATTGAAGAACAGATATAGTTTGAATCCTTAACTGAAATTGAACAAGTCTAGCAAGTCATGAAATCCTATGTGAGAAACCCTAAGCCTAACTAGGAATCTACTCAGACATAGATAATGAAAACATGATCATATGATAAGTAAATTGCATAAAAGAATAAGAGTAAAAGGGGTTCGAAATCTTCTCCAAATACAGATGATGAATCAGGTTCAGATCAGCCCCAAAAGCTCTAAAAATCCTCTGCTCTTAATTATAAAGTGTATGGTAAAAAGTATAAAAGCCTCTCTAATAAAAACTCTAAAAACTCTATTATATAGGCATAATCTCGGCCAAGGGCTTCTTTGTAAATATCAGGAACTTCTGGATCAAAGTGCAATATCTTGATTCTTCTAAACCGCCGAGTTTTTGGCCCATCTCGCTGGTGCAACGATCGTTGCTAGAGTGCAACGATCGACACCTTTCTCTGTTTCGGACAGTGAACTCTATCTCTCGGCCAATCACTCCAAAAATCTCCAAAATGCTCCATAATCTCCAATTTAGCTCCCAACCTGATTATACCTGTAAAAGACTCTAAACAAAGACAAAAGACACTAAAACACATCTATATCATGGCCTAAAACTAGTAAAAACCATGATATATCAACGACACTCAAAAGTTAGAAGATCTAACTCATCTAATGCATGAGCTCGAAAGAACCGTCTCCAACCATCTGTAAGCCTATCACAACTCGTTTTATAGGTAACTCTTCTTGCCTTAAATCAAATCTGAGTACACCAATTGTAACAGATGTTTATCCAAGTATAAAGTTATTAAAGAACTTTTCTGGTATAATCTGCAACACAAGTTTAAACAATTATTGCCAAAAATAAAATCACCTTAAAAAAATAAGCCTAAATGAGATTGTCATAATAAGATTACATACCAAACTCCTTCTACACATGCGTGGAAGCATAGGCACGAAAAATAGTGGGTGTTTCATCTTTTTGATTTGTTGCCTGCAAGTTTTGATAAGTAAGTCTAAATAAAAAATCATTACATGCATGTATCAAAAACAATATGAATTAAAATGCATCTAAAAATAGAGAACTGTTTTTAAAGGTACCATATTCAAACTTGATTTTTAGTTGCAGAATAGATGAATTGTTGAAAGACGGCACCATCTGTTTATCTCGCAATAAATCTGAAATTCCAAGAAGACAAACCCTAATTCTAAACATCGGTATAATGCAAAATTATGGGTTACCTTGTTGGATGAGTTCTTGAGATTTGTTGTGTGCAAATTTTAATAGGTAAGTTTAAATCAAAAATCATTACATGCATGTATCAAAAACAATATGAATTAAACTACATCTGAAAATCATTACTATAATGAGAGAAGTGTCTCTCCTGGTATTAACACCTGAGTACCAGTAATGCATGAGAGTGACACATTAGCTTAGTAAAAAAACCAAACCAATCAGAACAAATCGTTTGTCCACGTCATACAAGCTCTCTAATATCATTTATTATCAAAGAACAAACCTAAAAAAAAAACTCTAGCGCTAATCTTCCGAAAGTCGACGCCTCTTGAATCAACTTCAACAAATCCAGATCGAAGATATGCAGAATCGTCTTCTCCAAAACCCTACAATCCATCTCCGTAAGTGTTCGCTCCGATAAATCGTAGTGCCATTGTAATCAAATGATTTCTCTGATCGTTTTCCCCAATTCCATATACGCAGATCGTGCCGATCCGGGATCTCTGCTTCGATCTCTCAACGATTTCTGAGATCGGCAGTAGCTTCCTGTATTCTTCGTTGTTCCTCAGTTCAGCTTAATACAAACCAATATATGATGTTTGTTTCTTCTTCAATGGCCTTGATACAACATGGTTCGGCTTATGGCACCTCTGTTGTTCTATTAAGCTTCTCATCCTCAGCATCACCACCGTCATCTTATCCTCCATTGATGACAATGGTTTCTCTCAATTTTGAGCCGGAGAAGGGTTGGAGGAGGAATTGTTACCGGAAAATGATATGCAGAGCTATGGTACAAGAGGCGGTTCAAGGGATTTTACGCCGGAGAAATGGAGCGTCTCTCTGCTAAGGAATTGCTGATTCTCACCGTGAAGTCATTCTTAACACCTCTCGTTTCTCTTCTTTTAGCTCTTCGATTTCAAATCTGGAATTGAAATTTGCCTGCTTTCTTAGTAATTTAGGTTGAATTTAGTAATGGGAAATTGAAATTCTCAGATTGCTTGGATTATGAAAAAGGAAACAACTTTATATTCTCAGTTTCAAGAATTGGAAACGTTAACCTGTTTTTGATTTCTCTCTGTTCGAGTTCTGAAACCATTTTAGATTTACAGTTCAATGTTGTTGGAGGCTATGAGGTTTTAGTTACAGGGAAGATCACTGATATTCAAAGGATTGATGTGAATGAGAGGATAACTACTCTTGAGCTTAACCCAACTCCTAGACCAACCACGTAGGTACTTCATTACAGCTTCAGGTTTTTAAGTTTTAAAAAGGACAACACCATTAACTGGTTTCAAATAGCTTTCCAAGTCTATTTATCTTAAAGGTAGATGGAGTTTTGAGTGGTTTGGAACCAACAGTCCTGGTTCACCTGCTGCTCGGGTTATATTCGAGTCAGTGTTCTTACTATGTATCTTGCTCATCGTTAAGCACAGAAACATTCAGCTTATGTTGAGATATTAACCATTCCTCTTTCGTTTTGGGACTTTGGCAGGAGGTTCCCTTCATCATTTGTGAGTCTGTCCAATATGGACATTGTCATTAAGGATGCTAGCGCAAAGGCAACCGCTAACGTCAAGCTGTTAAACATGGTAAATACAACTTCTCTTGGATAAGAATGATAGATATGTATAAGCAGACTCGAAAGAAGAAACATTATTTAAGCAAGAGAAGATTCTCATATTTTATGAGTCAGTCTTTCCTTTTTTGTGCGTTTGGTTGCTTATAGAATGTATTCTTACAACTCTTTGGTGACGAAACTCTCGGTGCTATTCTTCAAGTCATATATTCAGCTAGATCAACACTAAGGCTTTAGACAAGAATCCATGGTTTGTTTCTCTTCCTCTCTTTATAATCTCTCGGTGCTTTTTCCGTGATTGTTCCATCTTTAATTTGTTCTTTTCCCCCGCTCCATTTGAGTTACTAACGCTGATCTACTCGATTTTGTCTTCATTGAGTCACTACCATATGTTTTGGCATCCAATTGCATACAATTTCGGCTCTTCTTGATTTCTGATTTATCTAGAGCATTCTCTTGAAAATGGCAGCATGGATTTTGAATATTTAGAAACGATAGCAATTCATAATGCTCAAAAAGAGAGAGCTAAATCTGCTGTTTTTATCATTATGTTTTGACTTTTGAGGTTTGATAATTTTGTCTTGATTTTGATTTCTGGATATTTATCGTCATGCTTGTAGTTTGTTTTGGATTGGTAAGAACTTGCAATGTTTTTTATTTAGATACGGATGTTTACTAAAGTATAGCTTGAGTAATGCCTTCAGAGAACCTTGTTGGTGGAGAGAACTTTATTTCGGTATAGAAAAACATACATTATTGATGTGATTAACTGATTAAGTATATGCCTTGTGTCCTTATTGAAGCTTCTTGGGTGCAAAATTTTTTTTTTTTTGACATTTTCCATTTACCAGAAGAAATTTGCTCAGCACCAAGCACAAACAAAGGCACAGATAGCTCGCTATGAAGATGAATTAGCAAGAAAACGGATGCAGGCATGCAATTCTACAAATTGTTCTTTTTTAACTTAACATTGAGGACTTATATTCTTGCTAACAAGTTATGCTGTATATCTTGTGGCAGGATGAGAATGAAGCCTAGAGAACAAGAAATCAAGAACTTGTGAAGGTGAAAGAAGAATCAGAAATTAGGCTGGAAGTAGCTCGACGAACTACTACGGAAGAGATTCAAGCACAAAGACGACAAACAGAGAGGGTGAAAGCTGAGAATGAACGCGAGACAATCATGGTCAAAGCTATGGCATAAGCTAGAGAAGACTCGAAAGCAGACTCGAAAGAAGACAATACACTGTAAAACGGATTTATAATTTACCTGAAAAGAATGATCATATTTTTGCTAGAGAAGATTCTCATATTAAGAACACGAACAAAACTATAAACAATATAACCGGAGTACCGGACGTAGCAAAAAAACAAAATTTTGTTATTATCCACTTTTGTATAATATATCTTTTATACTTTTTTACTAAATTTTATATATCTTTTATATTTGCAGCAAAAAAATTAGTGGGAATAAAAACAAAACTTATTTACCAAATAGTGATATTTGATAATTTTATGAGTGCGTGAAAACAAATAAAAACACAAAATCATATATGATACAAAATCAAAATCTAACTAATACATAAGCAAAAACAATATAATTGCAACAGTTTTGAATATACAGTATAATAGATACATAATACAATTCATTATTGTAAAACTTATAATAAATTGATAAATGTTGTGAAAGAAGAGAGATAGAAGAATTGGTGATGTTTATTCCAATGAATAAAGGCTCCATTATATAGGAGTACAAGAACTTGGAGACCAAGTAAAACCTAGAGTACAAGTAATTCTAGAAGCTACTACGAGATGGGCCTTATAATGGGCATCCATATTATTATTCATAACACTCCCCCTTGGATGTCCATTATAATGGAATGGTTCGTAATGCGTTTAAGATGTTGCCTCGTTAAAAACCTTACCAGGAAAACCCAATGGGAAAAACCATGGTTAAGGAAAAAAGAGTGCAACACGCAATTACTCCCCCTCTTGAGTACACGTGTCGAGATCTTTGAGACGGCGTAGCCCGATCTGATGAACTAACTTCTTGAAAGTAGAAGTAGGTAGCGCCTTTGTAAATAAGTCAGCCAAATTATCGCTCGAACGGATCTGTAGAACATGTATATCGCCGTTCTTCTGTAGATCGTGTGTGAAGAAGAATTTTGGTAGAATGTGCTTTGTTCTATCACCTTTAATGTATCCGTCTTTGAGTTGTGTGATGCATGCTGCATTGTCTTCATACATAATTGTTGGAGCTTCTTTCCCTCCAGAAATACCACAATCTTCTTTTATATGATAAACGACAGATCTTAACCATACACACTCGCGACTAGCTTCATGGATGGCTAAAATCTCTGCATGGTTAGAAGAAGTAGCGGTGAGAGTTTGCTTTATAGATCGCCAAGAAATGGCAGTACCTCCGCAAGTGAACACATATCCTGTTTGCGATTTAGCAGTATGGGGATCAGATAAGTATCCTGCGTCTGCAAAACCAATTAGGCCTTCCTTGGATAAGTTAGAAAAGAATAAGCCCATGTCTTTTGTACCTTGGAGGTAACGAAGTATATGCTTAATCCCATTCCAATGCCTTTGAGTTGGGCATGAGCTAAACCTTGCTAACAAATTCACCGAAAATGATATATCTGGTCTTGTGTGACTAGCAAGGTACATTAATGCTCCTATTGCACTTAAGTACGGTACTTCAGGGCCAAGAACTTCTTCATTGTTTTCTCGAGGACGGAATGGATCCTTTGACACATCAAGTGATCTTACAATCATTGGACTACTCAAGGGGTGTGCTTTATCCATATAGAACTTTTTGAGCACATTTTCTGTGTATGTTTCTTGATGTACTAGAATTCCATTCTTTACATGTTCAATTTGTAGTCCCAAACAAAATTTTGTTTTCCCAAGATCTTTCATCTCAAATTCTTTCTTCAAATACTCCACTGTATATGAAATCTCTGCAGGAGTTCCAATAATATTTAAATCATCAACATATACTGCAATTATCACAAATCCTTTCTCAAATCTCTTTATAAAGATGCATGGACTAACACGGTCATTCTTGTAGCCTTCTCTTAACAAGTATTCACTAAGGCGATTATACCACATACGCCATGACTGTTTTAGTCCATAAAGAGATCGATTTAGTTTTATGCAGTATTGTTCTCGGGAATTCGAATTTACTACTTCAGGTAGTTTAAATCCTGCTGGGACTTTCATATAAATGTCATTTTCCAATGGTCCATATAAGTAGGCTGTCACTACATCCATTAAACGTAAATCAAGTCCTTCTTTTATCGCCAGACTAATAAGGAACCTGAAAGTAGTTGCATCCACCACAGGAGAGTAAGTCTCTTCATAATCAATTCCAGGTCTTTGTGAGAATCCTTGTGCGACTAAACGTGCTTTATACCTCACAATTTCTCCATTTTCATTCCTCTTTCGTACAAAGACCCATTTATGTCCTACTGGTTTTACACCTTTAGGTGTACGGACTACTGGTCCAAATACTTCTCTTTTAGCGAGAGATTTTAATTCTGCATCTATTGCTTCCTTCCATTTTGGCCAATCACTTCTTTGTGTACACTCTTCAATAGATGTTGGTTCATGATCCTCATCCATAATATCAACTGCTACATTGCATGCAAAAATATCATCGACGTCGATTTGCTTTCGGTTCCATTTTATTCCAGACATGACATAATTAATTGAGATCTCATCATTATCAGGTACCTGAATTTCATTCTTTGTCATGTTTGAAGTCTCTTCTAGAGATCCTTCATTCGTAACTATTTCCTCGGTTTCACCATTGCCAATTTCTGCTCCCTTTCTTTTTCGAGGATTTTTATCTTTGGAACCAATAGGTCTACCACGTTTCAAACGTGCCTTAGACTCATTAGCAGTTTGATTTTTTCCTTCTGGAATATTTATTCTTATCGGAGCATTTACAGCTGGTATATGTGATTTGATCACACTTTTTGAGTCAGTAAAAGCGTCTGGCAACTGATTTGCTAAGCTTTGTAAATGAATTATCTTTTGGACTTCTAATTCACATTCTTTAGTCCGAGGATCAAGATAAGACATTGATAATTCATTCCAATTTATATCTTTTTCCAGCTTTTTATTTTCTCCCCCTAGAGTTGGAAAAACAGACTCATTAAAATGACAGTCTGCGAATCGAGCCTTGAATAAATCCCCCGTAGATGGCTCAAGATATTTAATTATTGATGGAGAATCATATCCAACATATATTCCCAACCTCCTTTGAGGACCCATCTTAGATCGCTGTGGTGGAGCAATTGGAACGTATACAGCACATCCAAAAACTTTCAGATGGGAAATATTTGGTTCCTGACCCAGAATCAGTTGTGATGGGGAGAACTTTAGATTACTTGTTGGCCTGATGCGAATCAATGCCGCTGCATGTAATATAGCATGTCCCCAAGCAGATATTGGGAGTTTTGATTTCATTAGTAATGGTCTAGCAATCAACTGTAGACGTTTGATCAAAGATTCTTCTAAACCATTTTGTGTGTGAACTTGTGCTACAGGATGTTCAACACTTATCCCAATTGACATGCAATAGTCATTAAAAGCTTGAGACGTGAATTCACCAGCATTATCAAGGCGAATTGCCTTTAAGGGAAAATCTGGAAAATGAGCTCTTAGTCTAATCAACTGAGCAAGTAATCTCAAAAACGCCAAGTTTCGAGTTGACAACAAGGATACATGTGACCATCTACTAGATGCGTCAATTAAAACCATAAAATACCTAAAGGTTCCACATGATGGGTGAATCGGCCCACAAATATCTCCTTGTATTCGTTCCAGAAAACTTATTGATTCAGAATTTATTTTTACTGGTGAACGCCGTATAATCAACTTGCCTTGTGAACAAGCAGCACATGAAAAGTCATTAGAAAGAATCTCCTGGTTCTTTAATGAATGTCCACATGAATTAGAAATAATCTTTCGCATCATTATTGTACCGGGATGGCCTAACCGGTCATGCCAAACTTTGAAGTTTTCTGTGGACTTATGAACTACTATAGCATTTGCTTCAATTGTATTAATTGTAGTATAGTAGAGTCCAGTGGAGAATGCAGGTAGTTTTTCCACAATGTCTTTAGAGCCTTGGGTATTACTTGTGATTTGAAGGTATTCAATATTACCTTCACTCGTAGTCTCAATATGGTATCCATTTCTGCGGATATCCTTAAAACTTAATAAATTTCTTTGAGACTTAGGGGAATATAATGCATTAGTAATTTCGAACTTTGTTCCCATAGGCAATGATATATTTGCTCTTCCAGAGCCTTCTATTATCTTAGCACTACCTGTTACGGTACTTACACTTGCTTCTTTCATTGTCAAATAAGTGAAATAATTCTTATTTTTTTCAAAATAGTGTGGCTAGTTGCATTGTCTGCTAAGCATAAATCTCCACCATTCATTTTCTTCAAAAAGACAAATAAAATAAATTAATATTTCATATAAATAACTTAATAATAATAATAAAATAAATCAACTTTAACCAGAAACATCAATTCGTAGAATAAAAATAAAAACCAAAATCCATATAATTAAAAAGCCAAAATATGAGAATAAAATTTAAGCAACAAAGTTCTTTAAATGATTATAACTAAATCACTTGTTCTCTTCATCAAGGAGAAAGTCGTCGAGATCCATGTGAGTAATATCACCAAGGGCAAAGTCATCTTCTCCCTCTTTGTACACCAAATTTGTTTCCACTTTCTTTCCCTTTTGCTTCACTGATTGTTGATAGAGCTCAACAAGATGCTTTGGTGTACGACATGTTCGAGACCAATGATCTTTTCCTCCACAGCGGTAACATACATTCACAAATGTTAATTTCTCTTGCTTGTTACCATCTTTGTTTTCCCACTTCTGGTGAGAGTATGAGTTCTTAAACTGAACTCCACGGCCTCTTCCTCGAAAGTATCCACGTCCACGTCCACGTCCACGACCACGACCACGTGTGTATCCACTTCCTTGGTCATTGCTCTTATCATAGGATGTCACATTCACTTCAGGGAATGGAGCAGATCCAGTTGGACGTAATCCATGATTTTTCAGCAACAACTCGTTGTTTTTCTCAGCCACAAGGAGACAAGAAATAAGTTGGGAATACTTCACGAATCCCTTTTCACGGTATTGTGTCTGCAGGACAATGTTATTAGCATGAAAAGTAGAGAATGTTTTCTCTAACTTAGCTTCATCTGACATTTTCTCTCCACATAACTCCAATTTGGATGTAATCTTAAACAAGGCTGAGTTATACTCACTTACAGACTTAAAGTCTTGTAATCTCAGATGAGTCCAATCATAACGAGCTTTGGGTAAAATCACAGTTTTCTGATGATCATACCTTTCCTTTAGATCATTCCACAAAATTTGTGGATCTTTCACACTCAAGTACTCATTCTTGAGGTCCGCATGGAGGTGATGGCGAAGGAATATCATAGCCTTTGATTTATCTTTGCTTTGAGTTTGATTTCCTTCTTTGATGGTCTCAAGGAGATTGTGATACCCCGTATCAAAAATACGGTCAACGGGCAGCAGAAAGTCAACCGAGGGTAAAACCGTCATTTTACCTCAGTCAGGGGTAAAATGGTAATTTTACCAAAGTTCGAGACGGAAACCGAGACGGGCCAAATATTCTTATATTTTAATATAAAGAATGTTTACAAGACCAGAATTGGAGAAATCGGAGCGGAAACGAGTTTTTCGGCTTATCGGGATGGAAACCGACTAAACCGAAGAAACTTCGGTAATTCATATCTTGAGCTGCGTAAGCCCGAACGGAGTGATTCAAATTGCTAAATTCATCAAAAAGAGTGGAGAATCATATTTTGGAGGTTTTGGAGTTTATGCAATCATCCGGAGCCGTTCTAAAATATTAAACCCGAAAATCCGCAAAACCGAGCAATTAAAGAAGTTGGATTATTGTTGGAACTAATGATGATTAAGTGGTGTTGTGGCAACCAATTAAGCTCAGTAGGACACCTGTCTCTTTCCCAAGTCGCCACCTCTCTTCTCTTCATGCATGCATGAGCAAAATGCATTGAATCCTTTTTTGTGCAAGAAAACATATTTTTTTTTCCACATTCATTTCACCTAAACATCTTTCTAATCTCTCAACTCTCTCACGATCTCTCACTCTCTATTTTCCAGAAACATTCACTTCTTTCATGAGAATTGTTTGTTATGTTCTTGAGAGATTTATCCAAACAAAACCAAACCTTGTTTGATTCATGATGTTTTAGAAAACAAGTAAAGCTCAAATCTTGTTCTTTCTTCACCAAATCTCTTCTCTCTCTCAGCTCTCTCTCTGATGCTCTCACACTCTCTGTTTTTCCAGAAAATATCAAGATCTTGCTTGTTGTTCTTGGTGTTCTTGAGCTCTCATCAAAGATCCTTTGAATGTTCTTCATGGGTTGTTAAGTACATCCTTTTCTCTCTTCACCAAATAATCTTCCTCACTCTCGGTCTCTCTGCTCTCTTTCCCTCTCAAGATCAGGCAAGTCTTTGTTCAAAAATCTCTTGCATGTTCTTGAATTTCCAAGAAAGCTCAAGAACCCTAAATTTGTCATTAAATCTTGTTTTGCAAGAAACTCCATAACTTTCTTATTTTAAACTCAAATCCAGATCTACAAAGCCCCATGGCTTCCTTGTGATCTCCTCTACCTTTTCCAGTTGGTCGCCGCCGTTGGAGTCGCCGGAGTAGGTCGCCGGAGCTCCTTCTTCTCCTTGTTGCTTCTTCCACAAGAAAGCTTGTAACTTTCTTTCTATAAGCTTGATTTTAGATCTATAAATTGCTATAGCTTTGTATTGATCTCCTCTGTCTTGTCCAGTGAACCGCCGCCCCTGTAGCCACCAGAGATCGCCGGAAAACCACCTTGAAGCAGCCGCTTCTTAGGGTTTGTAGATCTCACCTTTTTCCTTGTGTTTTGTGATGCTTCAAGCCTTGAAATGAGTAGATCTGTTGATGGGGATCAGTTTGGTGTAGTGATTTGCAGAAGAAACCGCCGGAAAAAGCCCCTCCGCCGCTGGTCAACGCCTCCGCCGCCGGAGTCAACGCCGGTGTCACGTCGCCGGCGAGCCTCTTCCACCGCCGAGTAAAGCCGGTTCTCCAAGGAACCCATTGGTACAGTTGGTTTGCTTAATTGAGTTGGTTGTGGTGAGATTAAACCGGGTCAAAGGATGTTAAACCGGGTCAACGGTTTAACCCTAAACCGGTTTAATCAAACCGGTTGGTTAAGGTGTTGGGCCGGTTTACATTGAATCCGAGATTGACCGGTTTTGTGATTTTGTGTTTCAGGAGTGTTTGATAGTTCGGGAATCCTTATCCGCGGCAAAACCGTCATTCCGTAACTATTCAGTGAGTCGGCTCGAAATCTCCTAAAACCAATTAAACCGGGAAACCACTAAAACCGTAGCCATTAGGACAGTTACCGTGACTAAAGTAATTAAATAAGATCTAACCGGACAATTAATAATTAATAAGTAATGAGGCATTTAATAAATAATCGTAAGACCAACTAACCGTGATTAGGGTTTAGAATTAAATGGTTAACCGATTCCGTGCCGCTAGGTTGTTAGTAAAGCGTATTCGATGTTTATATATATATATATATAGTTTATAAACATAAAGAACAAGTATTAATGAACTATAGACGGGAAATTACGACGATAATCAAATACGAATTAAACTGAAACCAATGTATAGAATATGATAACGGGATTGAGAATTAGACTGAGAAGCGGGGTAAGGGTAATGAATTAATTAAGTTAATGATGAGACGTCGGGGAGTTAGTAAGTTTACTAACTCTAAACCGACGGATCGAGGAGATGTTAGAAGATGACTAGGGTTGGTTAAGAAACGAGAAGTGTTAAGATTGGTGAACCGTCTACGGGTTAACAAGCGGTTAACCCAGGGTAGCGGGCGTGAATTGGATTAAAAGACTTAGAAACCCTAAATAGGCCTGCTTGTGTGGTGATTAGTGTAATTGTGTGATTGATTGTGTTTGCGTGATTGTATTGTTATTGTATGGTGAGTTGGTGTGCAGGTTTATTAGACTGCTCGGTGTTGGGCCGAGTAGTCATTGTGGACACTTACTCCGGTCTCGGGACCGGGTAAGTTAGTGGTGCTGACTAGGTATCTTACCTAGTCAGAGCGGAGTAGTGTAGAGGCTTGCGGAATGGTTGAGATTATTATTATTGTTGTTGATTGTGTGCTAGAGTCCCAGCGAGTCTGCGTGTTTACATTTCTGCACTAGGACTCTAGGGTGCGTTAGATTCCGCAAGCCTAGGAGTTTTGTTTACGTTCCGGTACTTCCGACCCGATGGGATCCTCGGGTTTGACCTAACCGGGCCATGGTGGTTCTGGTTATGGTGTTAACCTATCGGGTGACGCCGGTAGGTGTGCGGTCCGGAGAATACGGGGTCATGTCCTAGGGCCGGATTGCATGGAAACTCGGGCTATCTAGGGGTAGTCAGAGTCACCGCGTATCGATGGACAGAGAACGGTGTCCTATGCGTGAGTCCTCATGAGCACGTATAGGAGTCGAGGGTTAGTTGCCACGTAGGCGACGATGTGAACCCGTGGAAGTTACCGAGTTCGTAGGGCCCAGTGTTGTTGATTATCTTTCGTTTGACGCGCGTAGATAGATCGAGTCCAATCGAGGACATGTGCCGCAGTGGCTTCGATTTCTATAGCTCTCTCTCTTGTTTTGGTTATTGATTGTGTGTGGGTTTATTACGCCGTGGTAGTGCGTAATTGACCATTTATACTTGCTGATTGTTATTTTGGGTTTCGGGGTGGGAAATTGTAGAGCTAGATAGATTAGAAGCCATTAGTGGGGAGCCGATTCACTGGGTAATCTTAGATTGCTCATTAGACTCTTTTTGTGTTTTTCAGGTATCAGCGACGGACGTGGGAGGTCCTCGGTGTAGCTTCGGGTTGTTTGTGACGGGTTTTGATTCGGGATTTTGATTGTTTGATTTTCGGTTCGGCAGCTGCGCCTTTTATATTTTTGATTGATTATATATTGTATGAACGATTGTTTATAAACTGTTAAACGTTGTATTCAATGTTTAACTACTTTAAAATGAAATTGTTTCCCTGATATGAGGTTTGGTCCGAACCGACACAACTCGTCGAAATAGTGCAAGTAGTACTGCTTGTACTGTGGATACGAGGATAGCGGGGTCGAAGATAGATTGGTGCGAGCCTTTTGTCTCAAACCGAACTGTCTTTGGCTTCGTCCTGTGGCGAACTTTTCCTATTCGACTTGCTCGAGTTCGATTGGTCATGTTCTTGTTTGATTGTTGACCGGTCAGCTCGGCGGTCAGCGGAGAATGGGAAAGGGGCGTTACAGAAAGGTGGTATCAGAGCATGGTTCTGCATGGGTTTCGAAACGTTTCATTTTTGAGTGTTTTCCTTGTTTTATCGAGTCAAATGTGTCACACAAGCAATCATTAGGAAACCGAGCCGCGTCCGTTAAACCCGGGGTTGGTATGGGAAAGTAGAAATTTTGGTATTATTCGTACTAACTCATTTGTGTTTTGATTGCAGTCTTACAGCAGCGTGTCCCGGGCAGAGTAGTTGGTGTGTGTGTGCACGTGTGCAGAGTATTTTCAGTGGAGCAGGATGAGTCAGCATGGATCAGTTGGGTCACAGCAGGGTCAGGTAGAGCAGTTCCAGGGGTATCCAGCATCACCAGGACATACCCGAGGTTCGCATGTGTCTGCGCATCCGCCAGTTCCAGGACCACAGTTGCAGGGCGCCAGAGCAGCACAGATAGACTGGTCGCCCCTTCCAGACCCTTTACCTCCAGCTCTAGTAGATGATGCAGGCAGCCGAGACCCTTACGCAGGCGTGATGGGATTTTTGGGCGCAGCAGAGCCAGAGTTTCAGTTACCTCCGCAGTGGCCAGAGCCAGACGTGCCACAGATTCTTCCAGCGACAGATGCACCACTGATGTACCAGGCGCCACCCCTTGAGGCACCTGAGTTTCCACCGCCGCTGGGTATTGAGGATTATCTGATGGACCCGTTGCCATTTGGGTTCGATCTAGAGATGGAGCCAGTGGACCCCGAGCAGCACCAGCAGTGGGAGCAGCAGGTAGCAGAGCAGGTAGCGATGTTGGAGGACGTTTTGGCACAGCAGGTTGGACCAGGATCTCCCCGTACCCCGTTGGATGTCGAGATGTCTTCAGGATCTTCCGAGACAGAGTTTGAGGCGGTTACGCCACCAGCCGAGCCGATAGAGATGCCAGTGGTACCCGAGAGCCGAGCTTGTAGTGGATGTGGAGTACGAGGGTTCCATCTGCGGTGGTGTCCGCGATCAGTTGACCCACGCCTCCGGGAGCCCTACCAGCTATTACCCTTACCAGGCCACTGTCCGTTGTGTGGTCAGGACGATCATGGTGAGATGACGTGCCCAGTAGCCAGAGCAGGACTATACATGCCAGATGGAGAGCCGTATCCTACCTTGGCACCTGGAGATTGGGGAGTCGGACCTAGCCGCCGAGACCCCGAGCCGAGTTCGCCACCCGCGGCCCAGTTGTCGATGATCCAGATGCCGGTTGTTCCGTCGCCTCATCCTGAGTCGGGGAGGAGATGCCAGTTATGCAGAGGTCAGGGTCATCTTGCCTCAGACTGTTTTATGGATCCCCCGACCGCGCCGACTTCGCCCTGCCAGTTGTGTGGAGGGTATGGACACCCAGCTTCTGCATGTTACCGAGGACCGTATCCAGCAGTCTGTTTAGTGTGTGGCCGTACAGGTCATGATGCTTACCTTTGTCCGATAGCCGAGCCCCAGCACGTTGGAGCACCGTCTCGAGATGCACACACACCACACACTCCCGGTGCGCCTGCCAGCGGGTACTCCAGTGAGCCGTACTGCCAGTGGTGTTGGGCATTTCGGTCTTGCTGGAGGCGTTAGGTTAGGGTAGGGGTAGTTAGGCCAGGTAAGTTGGGGGCACTAACTTTATTTTGACTTGTAGATAGATCGGCAGGATAGGCAACTTACGTGTCTTCTTGATTTTGTTGTGTAGCGGCGTCATATGGGTTTTTGGTTTATGATGACGGCTTTATGTAGGAACTCTGATCTTAACCGTATACTACAAACTTTATTATGTATGAAATATCGTTTTATGTACGTGGTGGATGCAGAGTGTTCGGCTAATCGTTTATAGTAACATAGTAACTATTTGCATGATTGATATGGTTCGAAAAGCAAATGGTTTACTGTGTGAAACTAAATGATGGGCGGAACTGACGACCGTTCATCATGACCTAAACCCGGATTGACAACGCTTCCGGCCGATCACTAGATTGTGTGATTTTGTGTGTGTAAATTGCTTGTTTAATTCCTTGCTTGATTGATTGGTTGGGTTGTGCGGTAGATCGCGTAGTATTGGTAAGCGTGGATTGATAGATTAACTGTTTGAGCATTGCTAACCCTTAGATTGCTAACAGTTCAAATGTGTGAGTAGTGATCGATCGTTTTTCTTGGCCTTGTTAAAAAGTTGAGTCGTGAATTTATTTTGGTTGTATTTTAAGTTCGAGCTAACTTGCGAACGGTTGAGTTCAACCGTCCCTCCGCGAGAGAACGGACTTATAGGATATTGTTATTTAATCACGTGAGATCGTAGGGTACGTGATTAAGTAACCATATTTCTATAGGAAAGTGATATCGGGGATAGAGTAAGGAAGCAATGTGAATCCAAACCCGAACCCAAAACCGAGTTAAAGTGTCGAGATGTTGTTAGTCGAGAGCGCCGGACCGCAGAGTAATGGAGATGTCATCAGTGGGAGTGACGTCAGTGGGAGTGCAGCCGCCATCGCGAGAAACGGAAAGGAGCCGGGACGCACGAGAAGTTCGCAAGAAGGCTTGGAAGGAGAAACGCCGATGTTGGAGTCAAGGAGAAGGAAGCCGATGATCAGATTCTTGAAGAATGTTCCAGGAAAAGGAAGGAAGGAAGGATGCCATCAGAGAGACGAGGAGGTCGAATCAAAGTGGGGAAGCGCCAGAACGAGTTGGTAAGCAGCCCATCGGAATCGGAACCGATTCGCCGTCCGTAAGTGACGAAGAATTCGGGGACCGAATTCCTGTAAGTGGGGAAGAATGTGATACCCCGTATCAAAAATACGGTCAACGGGCAGCAGAAAGTCAACCGAGGGTAAAACCGTCATTTTACCTCAGTCAGGGGTAAAATGGTAATTTTACCAAAGTTCGAGACGGAAACCGAGACGGGCCAAATATTCTTATATTTTAATATAAAGAATGTTTACAAGACCAGAATTGGAGAAATCGGAGCGGAAACGAGTTTTTCGGCTTATCGGGATGGAAACCGACTAAACCGAAGAAACTTCGGTAATTCATATCTTGAGCTGCGTAAGCCCGAACGGAGTGATTCAAATTGCTAAATTCATCAAAAAGAGTGGAGAATCATATTTTGGAGGTTTTGGAGTTTATGCAATCATCCGGAGCCGTTCTAAAATATTAAACCCGAAAATCCGCAAAACCGAGCAATTAAAGAAGTTGGATTATTGTTGGAACTAATGATGATTAAGTGGTGTTGTGGCAACCAATTAAGCTCAGTAGGACACCTGTCTCTTTCCCAAGTCGCCACCTCTCTTCTCTTCATGCATGCATGAGCAAAATGCATTGAATCCTTTTTTGTGCAAGAAAACATATTTTTTTTTCCACATTCATTTCACCTAAACATCTTTCTAATCTCTCAACTCTCTCACGATCTCTCACTCTCTATTTTCCAGAAACATTCACTTCTTTCATGAGAATTGTTTGTTATGTTCTTGAGAGATTTATCCAAACAAAACCAAACCTTGTTTGATTCATGATGTTTTAGAAAACAAGTAAAGCTCAAATCTTGTTCTTTCTTCACCAAATCTCTTCTCTCTCTCAGCTCTCTCTCTGATGCTCTCACACTCTCTGTTTTTCCAGAAAATATCAAGATCTTGCTTGTTGTTCTTGGTGTTCTTGAGCTCTCATCAAAGATCCTTTGAATGTTCTTCATGGGTTGTTAAGTACATCCTTTTCTCTCTTCACCAAATAATCTTCCTCACTCTCGGTCTCTCTGCTCTCTTTCCCTCTCAAGATCAGGCAAGTCTTTGTTCAAAAATCTCTTGCATGTTCTTGAATTTCCAAGAAAGCTCAAGAACCCTAAATTTGTCATTAAATCTTGTTTTGCAAGAAACTCCATAACTTTCTTATTTTAAACTCAAATCCAGATCTACAAAGCCCCATGGCTTCCTTGTGATCTCCTCTACCTTTTCCAGTTGGTCGCCGCCGTTGGAGTCGCCGGAGTAGGTCGCCGGAGCTCCTTCTTCTCCTTGTTGCTTCTTCCACAAGAAAGCTTGTAACTTTCTTTCTATAAGCTTGATTTTAGATCTATAAATTGCTATAGCTTTGTATTGATCTCCTCTGTCTTGTCCAGTGAACCGCCGCCCCTGTAGCCACCAGAGATCGCCGGAAAACCACCTTGAAGCAGCCGCTTCTTAGGGTTTGTAGATCTCACCTTTTTCCTTGTGTTTTGTGATGCTTCAAGCCTTGAAATGAGTAGATCTGTTGATGGGGATCAGTTTGGTGTAGTGATTTGCAGAAGAAACCGCCGGAAAAAGCCCCTCCGCCGCTGGTCAACGCCTCCGCCGCCGGAGTCAACGCCGGTGTCACGTCGCCGGCGAGCCTCTTCCACCGCCGAGTAAAGCCGGTTCTCCAAGGAACCCATTGGTACAGTTGGTTTGCTTAATTGAGTTGGTTGTGGTGAGATTAAACCGGGTCAAAGGATGTTAAACCGGGTCAACGGTTTAACCCTAAACCGGTTTAATCAAACCGGTTGGTTAAGGTGTTGGGCCGGTTTACATTGAATCCGAGATTGACCGGTTTTGTGATTTTGTGTTTCAGGAGTGTTTGATAGTTCGGGAATCCTTATCCGCGGCAAAACCGTCATTCCGTAACTATTCAGTGAGTCGGCTCGAAATCTCCTAAAACCAATTAAACCGGGAAACCACTAAAACCGTAGCCATTAGGACAGTTACCGTGACTAAAGTAATTAAATAAGATCTAACCGGACAATTAATAATTAATAAGTAATGAGGCATTTAATAAATAATCGTAAGACCAACTAACCGTGATTAGGGTTTAGAATTAAATGGTTAACCGATTCCGTGCCGCTAGGTTGTTAGTAAAGCGTATTCGATGTTTATATATATATATATATAGTTTATAAACATAAAGAACAAGTATTAATGAACTATAGACGGGAAATTACGACGATAATCAAATACGAATTAAACTGAAACCAATGTATAGAATATGATAACGGGATTGAGAATTAGACTGAGAAGCGGGGTAAGGGTAATGAATTAATTAAGTTAATGATGAGACGTCGGGGAGTTAGTAAGTTTACTAACTCTAAACCGACGGATCGAGGAGATGTTAGAAGATGACTAGGGTTGGTTAAGAAACGAGAAGTGTTAAGATTGGTGAACCGTCTACGGGTTAACAAGCGGTTAACCCAGGGTAGCGGGCGTGAATTGGATTAAAAGACTTAGAAACCCTAAATAGGCCTGCTTGTGTGGTGATTAGTGTAATTGTGTGATTGATTGTGTTTGCGTGATTGTATTGTTATTGTATGGTGAGTTGGTGTGCAGGTTTATTAGACTGCTCGGTGTTGGGCCGAGTAGTCATTGTGGACACTTACTCCGGTCTCGGGACCGGGTAAGTTAGTGGTGCTGACTAGGTATCTTACCTAGTCAGAGCGGAGTAGTGTAGAGGCTTGCGGAATGGTTGAGATTATTATTATTGTTGTTGATTGTGTGCTAGAGTCCCAGCGAGTCTGCGTGTTTACATTTCTGCACTAGGACTCTAGGGTGCGTTAGATTCCGCAAGCCTAGGAGTTTTGTTTACGTTCCGGTACTTCCGACCCGATGGGATCCTCGGGTTTGACCTAACCGGGCCATGGTGGTTCTGGTTATGGTGTTAACCTATCGGGTGACGCCGGTAGGTGTGCGGTCCGGAGAATACGGGGTCATGTCCTAGGGCCGGATTGCATGGAAACTCGGGCTATCTAGGGGTAGTCAGAGTCACCGCGTATCGATGGACAGAGAACGGTGTCCTATGCGTGAGTCCTCATGAGCACGTATAGGAGTCGAGGGTTAGTTGCCACGTAGGCGACGATGTGAACCCGTGGAAGTTACCGAGTTCGTAGGGCCCAGTGTTGTTGATTATCTTTCGTTTGACGCGCGTAGATAGATCGAGTCCAATCGAGGACATGTGCCGCAGTGGCTTCGATTTCTATAGCTCTCTCTCTTGTTTTGGTTATTGATTGTGTGTGGGTTTATTACGCCGTGGTAGTGCGTAATTGACCATTTATACTTGCTGATTGTTATTTTGGGTTTCGGGGTGGGAAATTGTAGAGCTAGATAGATTAGAAGCCATTAGTGGGGAGCCGATTCACTGGGTAATCTTAGATTGCTCATTAGACTCTTTTTGTGTTTTTCAGGTATCAGCGACGGACGTGGGAGGTCCTCGGTGTAGCTTCGGGTTGTTTGTGACGGGTTTTGATTCGGGATTTTGATTGTTTGATTTTCGGTTCGGCAGCTGCGCCTTTTATATTTTTGATTGATTATATATTGTATGAACGATTGTTTATAAACTGTTAAACGTTGTATTCAATGTTTAACTACTTTAAAATGAAATTGTTTCCCTGATATGAGGTTTGGTCCGAACCGACACAACTCGTCGAAATAGTGCAAGTAGTACTGCTTGTACTGTGGATACGAGGATAGCGGGGTCGAAGATAGATTGGTGCGAGCCTTTTGTCTCAAACCGAACTGTCTTTGGCTTCGTCCTGTGGCGAACTTTTCCTATTCGACTTGCTCGAGTTCGATTGGTCATGTTCTTGTTTGATTGTTGACCGGTCAGCTCGGCGGTCAGCGGAGAATGGGAAAGGGGCGTTACAGAGATCCTTTGAATCTAGATGAATTTCAGCATCTAGTGCCCATGCCAAGTAGTTGTCTCCATTGATATCAAGAGCTCCAAATTCAAGGCTCGTAAGTTTCGACATTGTTTACTGAAATATTAAAATAATAATAAAATTTCAAAAAAAGAAACCATAAATTAATACTATGTTAATATCTTTCCATATTAAAACTAAACAATTTACTAAAAAAAAAAACGTATGGATATTAATAAAGCTTTAGGAAAACGTTTACACAAGTTATGTAAACATATACAAATTATGTAAAGAGCAATATATAGGTGGTTAAATAAATGGTAAAATAATCTTAGATATTCGCTTGTGAAAATTCTAGTTATTAAATATTAAGAAAGTTTAGGAAGAAGAAATTTATTGCTCAAAAATAAAACGTGAATAAACAATAATTTTTTTTTGTAAAATACAAGAGTCCATATGATGTTACATACTCGATCAAACAATAGTTTTCATATCGATTAGGATCTCTAGTGTCTCAATCATGCGTATATAAAAATAATAAACATGTGATTGAGTGAATCCGTTTCAATACCGATAAATAATATTTTAATTAGATATCGATATGTGTGGATATATTGTGAATCATGAGATGATATCGATAAGTAATACTTCAATTAAATATCGATAGAATTGAATCCATTCATTCTTATGAACCATGAGTTGATAATAAACATGGTTCAAAGGTAGGATTAAATCGTAAAAAAATATATTCTAGATAAGTATTAATAACCATCTCTTTCATGTATAAGATCTGAGAAGACAAAGTCTACCATAAGATCATAATCGTGAAGGCATAGCCTACCATAACGATTAGAGAAGAGGTCACTTATCATCACGGAATAAGACATATACTAAACATAAATTTAAATCTCACCTTTCGATGTAAAAAGAAATAACTAGAGACTATCGTGCTGATAACGTGTTGTGAAAGAAGAGAGATAGAAGAATTGGTGATGTTTATTCCAATGAATAAAGGCTCATTTATATAGGAGTACAAGAACTTGGAGACCAAGTAAAACCTAGAGTACAAGTAATTCTAGAAGCTACTACGAGATGGGCCTTATAATGGGCATCCATATTATTATTCATAACAATAAAATAAAATTTAAATAAAATCAGCCCGCTGCGTAGCGCGGACACATACCTAGTAGAGAACTATTTTAAAGGCACCATATTCAAACTTGATTAGATTGCAACGCCAAGATTGAAAAAAGTTTATTTCAATCGCCACTGCACTTTACCGTTTTTTTGCTAATTTCAGAATGACAAATAAACAGATATCTTTTCAACTTCATTCTTATTACAATGGACCATAATTAATTTGGGCTTTAATTAATGTCTAAGTAATTAATAAATTAGCCCAAATGGAAGCTTAGATTGTAAATAACCAATACTTTTCTACAACTAAGTCTTCTCTATTTAGGCTAAGTTCTAATAATTATTGATAGAAGGCAATTTGAAATGAGTAAAATAGAAACGAAATGTATATAAAAAACACAAAACTAAAACCAAAGCATTGTTTAAGAAAACACCAAAATGATCCGATAATGAATAAACCAATCCGAAAAGAGTTTTAACTAAAATCACTAATCATCGATCTTCTCGATCTTGATAGTCTTCAAGCATTTCTCTCTAGTAGCCGAGTTGATATCAGCCAAATCTACTTCCGTTTTGGGCTTGGACAATGGAGTTAAATAAACATCTGAATTTTCTTAACTGTTAATATCAATCAATAAAACCTGAAAAATAAACATAATATGATCTTATAAGAATAATCCTTTCAATGAAAAACAATAATCATGCATTTGTATAATAACTATTTTGAAAAAAATAAAATTACTTGCTTATAGGATAAACTTACTTGCTCACTGGAAATAGCCGAATCCAATGGATTAAGAGACTTTGATCCTTCCTCGATCTTGAGTACTTCATCAATAGACCAAGTTTTTCCAACCTTATAGATTTCTGACCCCCAAAAGACATTGTCCTTGTTTACCAACACTCCAAACTGAAATGTTTTTCCAACCAAATCCTTTATACCATCAGGCAGTATCGTTGGATCTTCCATCTGTAATATCAAGAATCAGTACTTTAATCTTAACGTTTAAATAAGTTTGTGTAATAAGATACTAAGGATATGATGTTGGAATAACCTCATCCAACGATCCATCTAGCAGTGTTTAGGGCGATATCCCAATAAGTTTCTCAGCAACGGAATCAAGTAGCATAAACTTTATGTCTGCTATTCCATCTTTCACAATAAGATGCAACTTGAATCTGCATAGGATAAATAGGGATATATCGCATTCAAAACATAGAAACCTTTTGCTAGAAAAACTATTGTGAAAGAGAACATACTTGGATGAAAGGTGTGTAACATTTTCCTTGCATTCTTCACAACGGAACAAATCTTTTTTCTTTGTCTGATTTTATTTTTATGACCCTTTTATTGCATTTGACATGGTTAAAGTAAAACCAAACATAATCCGTGTTATTGGCATATATGGTGCCTTTAACCCTGAATTTTCCTTCCTTTATCCATTACAATACCCATAATATAAACATAAATAAAAATATATGAAAAAAAGAATGCAACTAATCTAAATTATTATATGGATACCTCGTTAGCTATAAGTACTTCTGATATACAGAGCTCAAGAAACTCTGCCCACTGTTCTGGTTTGTGTTTTTTCCTATTGACCACAACCTCTCCTTGTTCACATATAGCGAGAGCAAGGCCATCATCGGGAAGCTTAAAAATCAAAATATTTTGCACTCGATATATAAGCAAAACATTGTAATTGTGCAGTAAAAATGACCTTCATAAACTTACATTGTCAGTAATTCTTCAGCTTCCGGGCAAGTTGGGTTTATAATGACTTTAGAAGCGTCAAATGCATTTGTGATTTGAAGTTCTCCGAAATGTCAGAAATTCATTGGTCATATCGGTCATTTCTATATTGATAGAACAGTATGATTCTTTGAATCGTTTAATCAATAAGCATTGTAAATGGTCACAAACCTTTGTATGTGTTGATTTTTGCAAATCGGATCAAACAAATCAATGTTTTACCATTGGCTTCTTGACATGCACTAAAAACTTGTTCAGCAAAAGTCCCCCAAAGACAGCACGCCAATCTTTGATCACTATAAAAACAACTAAAGTATATTTAAATTGTATTCATAAAACTAAAATCCGGTAATCATCGGAACTTAATCAGTTTTTCTCAAAGTAAATTCTATTTTCCTCTTTTCTTTACCATCTACTTGAACAACATTCATGCCTCCAACGTCCATAATTTGGCCAATAACATCTAATGGCAACAATAAAAAAAAAAAATAATGAATACAATAAAGAGGTTTTGACAATGATAGATTCATTGGAGTTTAATTCTTAAACTTACCAACCAAATGATGTGTTTTAAAAATCCCATTGAAAATGGATTCAAAACTCGCCAATGACAAAAAAACTATCATCCAGCTTGAGTTCAGATCGAGTAATAGTCGTATTACTCAAGAAAGACATTTTGTAGGCATGATCGGTTGGTCTATATTGGCCATATGCATGTGTTACTAAAAAATTCTCAATAACCCTCCATTCTCCAATGGGTAAATGTCTTTCTACACGTACCAAATATTGTTTTTTCGCATGAAGCATGGATTTTGACACCCAACAATGAAATAATTAAGAATTCATTTCCAAACCATTAAAGTTACATCGGTAAAAAACAATAATATAATCAATTCCCTTACCGTTTTGTCAGCCAACACGAGTTTTAATGACTTTCCACAAACAGTTGTGTACTGCTTCTAAGAGTGAATGACTTTCACTTGAACTCGCCATGTGGTTTTGAATGGTTTCACATCTTTGAGATATGTGACATTTATGGTAGAACTCATTTTGCCGGCTGGTGGAGAAGAAAATAGTATCAAAATGCGATAAGAAAGACTATGAAGCCTTTGGCGATAGATGTTCATATATATATATATATATTATTTTCTAGGTCAATATTTTTCTGTAGAATATTATTGGCATATTCTTATAAAATATTATATTCTAAATATCTTTGATTGATATCGAATATTATGGTAACTGATTTTAGAAACATTTTGAATTTGAATGTATTATCGAGACTTGCATAATAAAAAAAATATTGAGATTCCTAATCTGTTATGGAAGATATTGAATGATTTAATGCAAAATATATTTTTAAATTGGATGGTTAGATTTAAGAACTAAAAATGAACAACGAAGATAAAAAAAAACAGGATCCACACTATATCCATTTAATATACGCGATTAATTTGATGGCTAGACTAAAACATTAAGAATGGACGGCGGATATTTAAAAATAGGATCTACGCTATATCCGATTAGGATCCACGCTATATCCATTTAAGATCCGATGACTATTGCCCTTAAATGCGAACAAAGAAGTATAAACACAAAATATTTAATGGACGGTTAGATTAGATTCTATTGATATAGATGGGCACAATTAAAAGGAAGGATTCGCGAGAAAGCAAAACCCGACCCGGATCCGCGTCCCATGACAAAATTCTAAATATTCCATTTTTACCTTTAATGAAAAAATACAATCCCTAACAAAATTTAGGGCAATTTTTGAAATATAACATTTATGTACCACAATCTATTTTTATCCTTAATGAAAAAATACAATCTCTAACAAAATCTAAGGTAATTTTTGAAATATAACATTTATGTATCACTGTCAATTTTCTATTTTTATAATATAGATAAAATAAACATTTGACCTCTGCCAAAACCAGCTAGAGACCCAACCCGTTTAATTCATTTAGAACCATTTAGACCATAACCTGATACGGCCCATACAATAAACTATCTAAGGCCCGACCCCGACACCTTCCCTTAATTGCGATACTATTTGCCACTTATGGAATTTATCAGCCACGGGCTCGTGTCTCTCTTTTTGGCATTTTTCAAGAGTAATCACACTATATATATGCCTATGCTTTGACTTTACTCAAACATCTCATGATTTGTTTTGGGTACACCAACTGGTTACCAAGTAGATGGAATCTTGCAAACAGAATCTTTATTATAACATTTTGAATTTTGATCACATATTAAAACATTTTGAACGGGTTTAGTTTCAAGATAGGATTTGGGTATTAGGGTTTAAGTTTTAGTTTTTTGTATGCTTTTTGTATGTTTTTTTTTTTTTGCTTTAGGGTTAGTTTCAACATGCAAATGATATACATTTTCTGTTTTTTTTTTTTGTCATAAAATATTAAATAGTAAAGAGAAAAAGTTGACAAATACCCTAAACGCAAAAAATAGTTTAAGTTCCAAACATCTATACTATTAAAACAGGAAGGTTTGCCATGGTACATAAATGTTGTTTCCGAAATTTGCCCTTGATATTATTAGGATTTGTAACCTTCATTAAGGGTAAAACTGTAAAACAATTTATATTTGATTTATTATCTCTACAATCCATGTTTCCAAACAAGACAATTATTAAACATGTAGCCAAACAACCAAAATCTAATGGGTCCCACTTTCTTAATTAATTAAAATCAAAACAAATTAATTGATAAATATAATTAATAATTTATACATCAACTATTATATATATAAATTAAGATTCTCTAATTTATGATTTAATTCAAAATATATTTATAATATATTTTAATATCTTTTTATTTTGTTTCAAATATATATATATATACACATATTACGATTGATGTTTTTACGATTGTATTTTTTAGCAGGTTTTTCCATCAAACTGAAAAATATTTAATTAATTAAACGGGTTGAAAAATTAATTAGCCAATCTCGATTATAAATTTTCTAAAAAAAAAATCGCATATAGTAAATAATTTCAGTTGATATATTTTAAAATTAATAAAATATTAAAATGATTTCATACTTATATTATTCAAATATTTGAAGCGTCAAATTATGCTTTATGTTTGAATGAAGTTTTTAACGGATAGTTCCATCAAATTTGCAAATTATATATACGACTACAACATGTATTTTATAAAATAATATTTTAGATAAATAAAATAACAATTAAACATATAACACATAACTTTTACAATAGTTGTTTTCACATATATATATATTTTTTTCAAATTATGATCTTACGATACAACACAGATTAAAATATATAATGTGAAATCGTTATTTTAATCTCTTAATCCTTACGATATATCTCCTCCAAATAACACATAATTCATTTAAAAAAAAAACTAAATTGCTAACTCACTGTTTATAATGTTGGTTAAACAATTATAATCAAAATTAGATTACATAATTAAAAATTTAAACTACTATTAACAAAATGAATAAAAAGTAAAATTTGTAAAGAAAATTATACCCGCACTTAGAAGTGCGGGTCAAAATCTAGTAGCACATTAAATTTACAGACTGAATGATTAAATGAGTTTTCTGGTAAACACAATTATAAATAAAGACATAAAAACTACAGCAATTAAAGGCCATATTTTAAGAGACACATAAACATATTATATGCATTTATATTCTTAAAAACCAAGTGGTTAGATTTTGTTCCTTTTGGATGATCTTACCGGTCCAACTCAAAGCATATATATGTTTAGACGATCAATATAGAATATAAGCTATGCTCCAAATTTGTATGTGAACACATATATGTATGGAAATAAATACTATTTTTGTTTAAAGTCAAACGTTTTCTCTCCCTTGATTTATGAAAATTCACGAGGAGAGCATAGATTACGGGTCGTCAGAAAATATATGTAACATAATGCTATTCATACATGTCGTGCAACAAAAAAGAGTTTATGTTATCACCGTTTGACTGTACTTTTCTGTCGACTAATTTAAAATGTCCAAGTAGTACCTCTTATAATATATGCAAATGGTTAGAAAAAATGTAAATGGTTAGAAAATTCTGAAAATGGTGACGCTTATATCATATTATAATACTAAATAGCTGTGTTTAGAACCGGAAAAAGGTTGTATAATCCAAATAATGATAGTCTCGTGGTAGAATCCGTCCATGATGAATTTGATTGTTATTGACAATTAACTTGGTGTTGTTTTGGCCAGACTAAGATATGATTATGTTTATGCCTTTTTAGAAATTTTAGAGCCAAACTAGTCATCGGTATTTTTCTTTTTAAAGATTAGTTCGGCCCACATATTTTCTGTTAATAAAAAATCTGTGTTTCTTTTACAAAAGGACAAGATATATATTATGATTAAGTGGAATTGTACAAACTAAACCAGTACATGTTATATCTTTCAGAGGAATTGTATGCAGAAAAATGGAATATCCTGATCCAAGTCGTCGAATGGAACTGTACTTTACAAAATTAATTATCAATTAAAAATGAGAAAGAGTGAAATTGTAATTCAAGAAGAAACATAGAAGAATTTGTCAGACGAATATATAAATATTTGGATAAGTTTAAGATAGATAAATAGTCCGTCCGGCTGTTCTTGCTGAAATCTTTTCAAGTTAGAGAAACAGATAAGCTGATGTGCTGTGTTCTGAAATGGATACAATTTCTAACTAAGAAACTAGCCAAAACAAGTTATCAATCAAATAAAAATATATTAGCTATTGGCTATTCCTCGTTGGCTCATTCCATCGTGACCTGAGAAAACGACAAGCTTAATATTAAACCTGGATTTGAGGTACATTAATCAAATATATACTTATATTTGAGTGTTAATTAGTATTAATTATTAGAGATTCTCTACATTTGATTTAACCTATAAGATTTTAGTGGGAAAACAATAACAGAGATGAATGCTCTTTTTCTTATTTACCTGAAAGATTGGATTTGATCCGTTTATACCGAAAGGCTAATAATATGTTATCGTTTAAAGCTTACAATATGTTATCGTTTTGTAAAGCCACGACTCACAAGCTTATTTTTTTCCCTGCTCAATCTGAGCCTCAGGTTTCTAAATTCCCTCTTTTTCTTTTATATGATATAGATAAATAAAGCAAACAAAAAGGAATTCCATCACCCCTTGTGGGCTTTGGCAACCCTTTATGGACTTTAGTTTGCAGGGATATTCTGTTAATCCGCCGTTTTAGCTTCCGGAGAAAAGTTTGTCTTCTGCCGGTTTTTGTATTCCAAAAAACGTATCCCACCATTGTTAATATAAATATCCGTTCAGATGAAAAAAAAAGAAGGAATTCCATCCCAATTCCTAAAAGGATTTGGTATTATTTAACTCCAAATCTTTACAAATCATGTAAATATATATATATATATATATATACATTGCTTACTATTACCAAACACTTACTAAAATATTAATCATTATAGCTTTCTTTAACTGTACTCCAAATCATTTTTTTTTCGTCTACCAAGATGAAATAATACGAGTAAGATTTCTGCATTAGCCTGAAATGTATGTTTCGGATGGAATGTACAAAGGGTATGAGTTCGTCCTCTGGATAGACATGGAAAGATGGCTTAGAGCAGGTTCAACAAGGGTCTCTTAAGCCCAGTATCTTAAAAAAAATTATTAAAATAATGTGGGTCCCACGTGGGACCCATTTTTTTTTTAAAAAACCGTATACAAAGTCTCTTGTTTAAGAGACCGTTCCTTAGCCGATTTCGCCACGTGTCACGACGTGATTTGTCATTTTTTTTTAATTTTTTTTTTTTAAATCTGTAAAAAAATAAAATAAAAAATAATAATAAAAAAAGGAAATTAAGACATCCACAAGCGTCTCACCGCTGTGGGTGCTCTTAGATGCCAATTAAAAGACAAGGAAGGTTTTTCTTTATGAAAACTCTAGCTGTATGTCTTAATCGAACAACGATTGACTGAGAACGATAATTTAAAAAACGGGTATGGTTTTGGAGAAGAGCTTTGTCCATGGATCAAAGCTCATATATGACTTTAAGTGTTTAGTTAATTTGTGCTTGCTATAGTAGTGCAGTTAAAGCTCTCCTCTCGGCCATTCTTTGTGTCATTTTAGGATTATATTTCATATACTTTCTCTTTATATAGGGTTTTAGGGTTTAGTTTATTTTTCCTATGTCTGTTTTGCTTTAGGGTTAGTTTCAACATGCAAATGATTTTTTTTTGCTCATAAAAAATAATTAGTAAAGAGAAAAAGTTGACAAATACCCTAAGCACAAAAATTAGTTTAAGTTCCCAACATAGCACATTAGATTTACAGACTGAATGATTAAATGAGTTTCTGGTAAACACAATTAGAAATAAAGACATTAAAACTACAACTAATTAATCTTAATTAAAAGGAAAAAAACCTTAAAATACTCGACTTGAATTACATTTGCCAGAAAAATACACAAACTTTTAACGTTGCATGAAAAATACCCAACGTTATTTTGGATGCCTTTTAAATATCTCAACTTTCAAATTTCGTTATTTTCATCCCCCGTTTTAACCATGGTTAAGTTAGCTCGTTAACGATTTTTGAATTTCGGTGTCAAAATAACAAAATTTGAAAGTTGGAGTATTTAAAAGGCAACCAAAATAAAGTTGGATATTTTTCAGACAACATTAAAAGTTAAGATATTTTTTCTGACAAATATGATTCATTTTATGTGTGTTTTAAGGTTTGTTCCTTTACCATTATGTAGATTTTTAAATTTAATTATCAAATTAATCTTTGTGAAAGTTCACCTTCAACAATTGGCGATGTATTTGAAGACTTTGAGTATCTTCATACGATAAAAGAGAAATCGATAATGGTTGAATCAACGTTCTCATCACAAAAAGTAAAAGGAAACAACACTACCAACAACAACAAAAGATGACTGAGGAGTACAACATCCAACTCAACGCGCCAACATGTTTAAATGTCACGAGCAACCCATCAACAAAAAGAGCATAAAGTATGTGAAAGACAACCACAATCTTAGAGATGCATGGCCACCGAATTACAAGGAGCCAAGATCTGACTGATCAATAAATACAAATGTGACGGTGGAATCAACAAATGATATTTCTCTAAAGGAATCCGATCGAAAAAACCCTCGGTTAGAATTGATAAATCACGTCAAGATCGATAACACCAACCCCAAGAAGTATAGAACATGCCTTGTTCTTCAACTATTCTAAATTTTAGCTTCTCTCAACAGGATAATTATAGATCCACTTTATTGGTGATCAATGTATGTGCTCAATGTTAAAAGTGAACCGATTGAGAAAAGGCATAACAGTAGAGTAAAAAACATATTCATATACGCAAATCGAATAAAAACCTTAAAAATACCTGACTTAAATTATATTTGCCAAAAAAATATCCAAAGTTTAACTTCGTCTAGAAAATACCCAAAATTATTTTGGTTGTCTTTTAAATACCCCAACTTTCAAATTTTTTGTTATTTTTACCCCTAATTTTAACCATGGTTAGGTTAATTTTTTAACGGTGGTCAAAGCCAGAGATAAAAATAACAAAATTTGAAAATTGGGGTATTTAAAAGACGACCAAAGTAACATTGGGTATTTTTCAGGCAACGTTAAAAGTTTGTGCATTTTTCTGACAAATGTAATTCATGTCAGGTATTTTTAAGGTTTTCCCCTAATTAAAACTTGAAATTTACCTCTTTAAATTTTGTCTTTAACTTACTGTTGTATTGTTCATTTTTACTTCAGTTTCAAATAATATATGTATAATAGAATAATCAGAAAGTCGAAGACCCTTGATATATTCAGTACCTTATTGTTTAAAGTTACTTGTCAGCTATCATATACGCCATTTGTCCATTAGTAAATTAAGAAACAACACATGAACAGCTTCGAGGATTTTTATAACCCCCCAAAAATCAAAAGTCAAACAAAATAAATAGTATCCCTTTTTACAAAAAGATATATAAGTATCATTTGATCTTCTTTATCTACCTTTCTTTCTTTTTTACCACTATCTAATTTTAAATGTGCTTCCACTTGGCATAATAGAAAAGCATGAACAAAAAAATACTAAAATAATTATAAGGGGATTTATGAAAAAGGTGTGTAACACCACCATCACTTCGAGCCACTACTAACAAGCCGCCCCAAAAGGTAAACGCCTCTCACCTTTAATACAGAACAAAAAATAATAATCATTATACTATTTCCTCACCATCTTTTCTTTTTTAATTATTCCCTTTTGTTAATCTTTTATTTTATTTCATATCATAATGTTAGTGCCCATCATGATTATAATATCATCAAATTCAATTTTCATGATCAACATCATAGCACGCACGCACGCACCTCCTTCTCCAAACATGACATGACCCAATTTTCTATCTTCTTCTTTTGTTTGTTCCATCTAAAATAAATCTCATCACATAAATAGTTAAAACGCATATAGAGAAAAACCATAAATACTCTATTTCGAAATATAAGTAATTTTACTTAAAAGAATGAAGATTAATAAATGTACTTTTTCTTTAAAAAACATCATTAAAAATGCAACTAAAAATAATTTAACCAATTAAAAAAGAAACAACAAAATACTATTGATCATACAGTTTTTAATAAAGTTAAAAGTTATCTTGAAATATGAAAACAACTTATAATATGAAACAAAACAAAAACAGTAAAACTAGTTATATATTGAGAGAGAGAGAGAGAGTAAATGATAACTAGACAACTATATTAATTTTCACGGGTGGAAAATTAAATAAATATAGTATATAGCGCTGACTTTAATAACTACATAGGTGTTCATAGGTTGTACTTAAACTTTTATTACAGGAGAAATAATAATAAATAAAAATAATACAAGAGGAATAATAAAAAGAAAAAACTTTATATAAAAAATCAATACCCACAGGGCCACAACCACAATTGGGGCAAAAAGATAACATGATAAAATAAAAATAAAAAAAAGTTAACTTTGGGTGTGACAAGAAGTTTTCTTCTGTTTTGTCTGACTATTCCCTTTGGTCAACGATGGTATTGAGAGCCATTTTACAAGCTTCGGACACAGAAACCCAGATTGGATAATGATGTCTTTAGCTTTTTTTCCCTCTCTTTCGTCTTCTCCTTCTTCTTCTTGTTTAAGCTTACTCAATCTTTCTCAACTTCTTCTTCTTCTCTTGTTCTCGTCATGATTGACGAGAAGATGAGATCTTCTCTTGTACCCATGGTTCTCTACCTCCTTATTTACGTTCTTTCCCTCTCTGTCTTCTTTCTTACAGTTTCAGAAGCTGTCTGTAATCTCCAAGATCGAGATTCTCTCCTTTTGTTCTCCACCAACGTATCATCTCGAGCTTCTCCTTTGCATTGGAACTCGTCTATTGATTGTTGCTCCTGGGAAGGAATCTCCTGTGATGATTCTTCTGAAAATCGAGTCACTGCGATTCTTTTGCCCTCTAGAGGACTCTCCGGTACTCTCCCGTCCTCTGTTTTGGATCTTCGTCGTCTCTCTCAACTTGACCTTTCTCGTAACCGTCTCTCTGGTCCTCTCCCACAAGGTTTCTTCTCGACTCTTGATCAGCTCACGGTTCTTGATCTTAGTTACAACAGTTTCAATGGTGAACTGCCACTCAATGGAAGTACGCAAAACTTCCCAATTCAGACCGTTGATCTCTCCAGCAATCTTTTTCAAGGAGACATCCTAGGCGGTTCTGTTTTCCTTCAGGGTGCTTTCAATTTAACCAGTTTCAATGTCAGTAACAACAGCTTCACTGGTTCAATCCCTTCCTTCATCTGCACAACTTCACCACAGCTCACCAAACTGGATTTCTCATATAACAAATTCACAGGCGTTGTCCCTGAAGGGTTAGGGAGATGCTTGAGGCTAAGTGTTCTTCGAGCAGGCTTCAACAATCTATCTGGTGAAATCCCCAAAGAAATCTACAATCTTTCTGACCTTGAGGAACTCCTTTTACCAGTCAACCATCTTTCCGGGAAAATTGATGAAGGGATAACACGTCTCACGAAACTGAGATTGCTTGAGCTTTACTTCAATCACCTTGAAGGTGAAATACCAATGGATATAGGTAAGCTTTTCAATCTGCGCAGACTCCAGCTCCATATCAATAACCTCACAGGCTCTGTACCGGTTTCTCTAGCCAATTGCACAAAGCTTGTGAAGTTGAATTTACGGGTTAACCGGCTGGGAGGAACCTTAGAGGTAGACTTTTCCCGTTTTCAGAACCTCAGCATTCTAGACCTCGGAAACAATAGCTTCACCGGTGATTTCCCCTCGACGGTTTACTCCTGCAAAAACCTGACCGCGATGAGGTTTGCGGGCAACAAGTTAACTGGACAGATATCTCCTCAAGTACTGGGACTGGAGTCCCTGTCGTTCTTTACATTTTCAGACAATAAAATGACAAACATTACAGGTGCCCTCAGCATTCTGCAACGCTGCAGAAAGCTGTCTACTCTCATCATTGCAAAGAATTTTTATGACGAAACAATACCAAGCAACGAGGACTTTCTTGCGTCAGATGCATTTCCAAATCTCCAAATCTTCGGTACTGGTGGATCAAGGTTGAAAGGTGAAATACCTGCTTGGCTGATCAAGCTCAAGAGCGTAGAACTTGTGGACCTGTCACAAAATCGACTCGTGGGGTCGATTCCCGGTTGGCTAGGAACTCTTCCAAACCTTTTTTACTTGGATCTTTCTGATAACCTTCTTACAGGAGAGCTTCCAAAGGAACTGTTTCAGTTGAGTGCTCTCATGTCCCAAAAGGTATATGATGCAACAGAGCGGAGCTATCTTGAACTGCCTGTTTTTGTCAGTCCCAATAATGTCACCTCCAATCAACAATACAATCAGATTTCCAGCCTCCCACCTTCGATATACATCAGAAGGAATAACCTGACTGGGAGTATACCGGTCGAGATTGGGCAGCTAAAGGTTCTCATTCTTGTCGAGCTTCAAGGTAATAAATTTTCTGGCAGCATCCCAGATGAATTGTCAAACCTCACAAACTTAGAGCGGCTGGACCTGTCCAACAACAGTTTATCTGGTAGAATCCCTTGGTCGCTCACAGGACTCCATTTCATGTCCTATTTCAATGTTGCCAACAACACTCTCAGTGGGCCAATACCCACAGGGGCTCAGTTTGATACTTTCCCAAAAGCATATTTTGAAGGAAACCCATTGTTGTGCGGTGGTGTACTGCTAACCTCCTGCACGGCTCCAACTCAGCCTTCTGCTACAAAGATGAAAAAGGTTAACAAAACGCTTGTTTTGGGGCTTGTCATTGGAATAATTTTTGGGGTCAGTTTGATTTTGGTGATGCTTGCTCTGTGTGTGATGGCCAAGAGGAGGGTAAATCCAGGAGATTCTGAGAACGCCGAACTGGAGATAAACTCCAATGCCTCATATTCTGAAGTTCCTCCAGGTTCGGATAAAGACATAAGCCTCGTGCTGCTGTTTGGAAACAGTAGATACGAAGTAAAAGACCTGACCATATTTGAGCTCTTGAAAGCTACCAACAACTTCAGTCAAGCTAATATTATTGGCTGTGGCGGGTTTGGTCTTGTCTATAAGGCTATCTTGGATAATGGGACGAAACTGGCGGTTAAGAAACTCACCGGAGACTATGGTATGATGGAGAAAGAATTCAAGGCAGAGGTAGAAGTTCTGTCCAGGGCCAAACATGAAAACCTGGTCGCTCTACAAGGTTACTGCGTCCATGATAGTGCCCGGATACTCATTTATTCGTTTATGGAGCACGGAAGTCTCGATTATTGGCTGCATGAAAATCCCGAGGGTCCAGCTCAGCTGGATTGGCCAAAAAGACTGCACATTATGAGAGGAGCAAGTTGTGGACTAGCCTACATGCACCAGATATGTGAACCACACATAGTACACAGAGACATCAAGTCCAGTAACATCCTTTTGGATGGGAGTTTCAAGGCGTACCTTGCAGATTTCGGGTTGTCAAGATTGATCCTTCCATATCGCACTCATGTTACAACTGAGCTTGTGGGCACATTGGGTTACATTCCCCCAGAGTATGGACAAGCATGGGTAGCTACCTTGAGAGGTGACGTGTACAGTTTTGGTGTCGTCATGCTCGAGCTTCTCACGGGGAAAAGACCAATGGAGGTTTTCAGGCCAAAGGTGTCGAGAGAATTGGTCGCGTGGGTGCATCAAATGAGAAAGGATGGGAAACCAGAAGAGGTATTTGATACATTGCTGAGAGAGAGTGGTGATGAAGGAGAGATGCTGCGTGTGCTTGACATAGCATGCATGTGTGTGAACCAAAATCCAATGAAAAGACCAAACATCCAACAAGTTGTAGACTGGCTTAATGATGTAACAAACCAAAGTAACAGAGAAGAAGCCGAAGAAGAGACGATGTAACTGTGTGCCTTTCCTACTTTCATCACATACATTCTGCATAAGTAAATATACACTTAATTTTTTTTTTTTATTGTCAATTCTTGCAAATGTTAACCATCATTTCCATGTAAATTAAAAATTTTGATGGTAATAGAAGCTTTGATGATGTAAAGAACATGGAAATTTATGCAGCTTGTGGTTTTCAAAACGAGTTCTTTAAATATATATAGCACAAACCCAAATCATACCTTAAGCATTCAGCAGGTGTCTGTGTAAAAGGTATGATAACATGCTCGAATCACAGAATTTCAAAACCAATTTTCCGAAACCAAATTAAATTTCTCCCTAGATCTATCATTCTCAGAATACGATTATGAAAATCGAAACAGGGTTTGTAATAGGCATATAAACGAATACTTGGTGTGCATAGTTACCGAAGAGACATTGAGCAAAAACATAAAGGCAAGGCAAAAGGCAAAGAGTAGTATGACGCACGAGATAAAGAGGAAGTAAAATAATGGTAAGAATCTGGGACATACCTAAACAAACATCAATGGAGAGGATCGGAAGCAGAGACAGAGACAGAGACGGAGAGAACGAGAGGTTTTGCGAGGAAAAAAGTTATGAAATGTTTGTCAAACGAAATAAAGCTGTTAATATGGACTTTTAATGTAAATGGATGTCTTAAGGAACTAAAACGTTGTCGTTTCTGTTGCTATTAGGTAAGCTTCTCTTTTGACATATGAGAATATTATTTTGAAATTCGAGGCCATAACTTCTCTTCATTCTCAAAATGTTACTTTGTGATTATGACAATTGTTGCCCAGAAGATTCAAAAGTTACATTTGTGGAATCTCTTATTGGTTACATACATTACATCTTTTTTTTTTTTTTTTTTCTTTTTTTTAGGCGGGATGAGCCAGGCCCGTGCAGTAGTGCAACGCATGAGCGACTCGTGAAGATCCAGATAGCAAGCTACCTTAGCGGATCTTCTCCCTTAAAAAATAGAGTTAATATCGTGTGGCCCGATGGACCACATATCAGATATTAAACTGATAAGAACAGATACTACATTACATCTTTATTGTTACAAGTCAACTAAAAAACAGGGAGAAAAACTAAACTTGAAGAACATCATACAAAGGGAGCTAGAGACAAAAAAATTCAATCTAGTTTAGATTAAGATTAACAAGAAACTGATCTCTATATACTCGTCTTCATGATTATATTAAAATATGGCCAGCCCAAGCAAAAGTCAACTCAAATGAAATCTCCAGTGAAACGTTTTTCCTAAGTCACTTGTGAAGCAAGTAAGCAGGCACCACCAAAACCCTAATTCATGTTTTTTTTTGGTGTAAATGTTAAATTTTATACCAAATTTTCAAAGTTTTATAGAGTTGTTTTTTTTTTTTTTTTGAATAACCTAGTGTATCCGGGCCCCCACCGAGGTGGGTCCCGACTAGCATGCTGCATCCACGCATTGGCGGCGGTCGCATGTGATCACTGGAAGCCGGCGATGCCCTAATGTAAATTCTCCGGTGATCAGGAGGAATCGAACCTGAGTGGCGGAAGGTTACTAACACTCCCTTTACCACTAGGATACAAGCTCTTGGTTACAAGAAAGAACAAAAGAAAGAAAGAAAGGACAACAAAGAAGCATGTGATAGCATAGTGAAGGAGAGAAAAGGGGAAGAATAGAAGAGAGAAGAAAGAATAGCTATCAGCTTAGAGAGCCCAAGAACCGGAAGTACACCTCCAACAGAGAGGGCATCCGGCTTGACGTAGAAGGAAACGAGAGGAGCCTCTCTCGAATCGTCCGATCGGCCATAGCAGCAACGGCAGTAGGCGTGTTTGAGGAGTCTCTGAAAATCCGTGCATTCCGCTTTTTCCAAAGATTGTAGATGATGACTTGGAGCAGCAGCCTTAATACGACCCCCTCCTTTGTACCACCTGCAAATGGAACGATGTTGAAAAGCATCACAGCCGAGGATAAAGATTGCGGCGGAGCCCATAAGACAGTTCCAACAAAACGAGACCAAAGCCCCACCACAAAATGGCACCCAAAAAAGATATGATCATGAGACTCTAATCCAGTTGAACACAAAGCATACGCGTCAGGAACCGATAAGCCCCAAGACCGGAGACGATCCCTAGTGGTTAATCTATTTTGCATAGCAAGCCAAGAGATAAAGGAACATCTAGGAATTTCATGCTTAAACCACACTACATTATGCCAACTAACAGGAGGAGAGGGTGAACGTAATTGCTCCCAAGTTGATTTAGAAGAAAATAAAGGGGAGAATACACCTGTACTGGATCGCCAAAGGTACTGGTCACAGCCACGGGACTGCGCAGGGGGGGGGGGGGGGGGGGGGGGGGAGGGGTGATCGACGATAATGTAATGAGCAGGCTTTCGGACTGCCGAGATCTAGCATGCGGCAAGGACCACTCTCCATCACGGGATAAAGATACACAAGAGACTCTAAATGTGTTGAAGGTCAACCAAAAAGATAAACAGAACTAAAAATATAGCCATATAAAACATATATTTGGTTATGTATTTAGTCGTCGTCCTGATCAATGTATGAGCGTAGAAGCATGGTGGCACAGCGGCGGAGTATATATAGACGGGCACGATGCTGCTTCACCAACGAAGAGCATTTGGTTGTGAAGCTAATCAGGGTTTTGGAATTAGGGTTCTTTTTGGCAGGAATTTCAGCCATGGAACCTGAACTTAATTGTCTGATTTCTAAATGTGAGGATATAGCTACTATATATATATGCGTTTGATCTCGAATTTGGATTTACATAGAAAATGGAGCTAATGAATAATGATAAGAGCTAAAAGGATATCGTAGATACTGAATATGGTCTGATTTTGGTGTCGACAAAATCCATGGATTTGCCCGAGAGGGAATATCTCTTCGTACGAGAATTAACGGATTTACTTGTCTTCTATCATACAACTTTGGCGAGGTATTCGTTAATAACACACACACACACTAGTAAATATTATTAAAATTATTTATTGATAAAATGTAATTAATTAAATAAAACAAATCAGATTGTAGTTGTTAATGTCAATATTAAAAAAAAAAATCATATCTAATTTAAATGGATTTAAATGTGTAAATGTAAAATAAATGAGTCTAAATGAGTAATCCTATTAGACTTTTAAACTAAATGCGTTTTAAATTTTTTTAAGTTTAAATGGGTTATGATCTAAATGAATTGGGTTTAAATGGGGGTGAGTTTACTTATATTAATATCCCTAAACATATATATATGTGATAGTCTGAAAATATTTATATTCATTATATCTATTAGGTCAGGGCATTTTAACCAGGACCTGAAGACCCGAACCTGAACCGACTCAAATAATTCGATTTCGGATCGGGTTCGGGTCCAAAGTTTAAAACCTATTGGATATAATGATTGAAGACCTGCGGGTACAAATTCAGGTCCTACTCTTATTCGCGGATCTTTCGGGTACCCGTTAGAACCTGTAAATAATATACTAAGTAATTATTATAACCTATTAGAACTTGTTAGTAACTTGTTAGAACCTGTTAGAAACCTGTTAGTAACTGACACGATATATCCGATAAGACCTGATATGATCTGTATGATCCGATAGAACCTAATAAAATCTATAGTTTTTAGATATTTTTACAGGTTTTATGGGTATTTTATACCCGACAATACCTAAAAACATGTAAATATCTAAACCCGAATGATATCTGTAAAAATTCAGGTATTTGTAGGTATGACGTTAATAAACCCGAATCGACCCGGGTTCGAGAGGACCCAACCAAAATCCGACCCGAAATATACATGTTCTTAAATGGGCTATATATTTCTATATCCGTTAGAACCGAAATCTACAAAGATCCGATTTAAACCTGACTCGAATACCCAAATATCCAGACTCAATATCTACGGCCTTAAGCAAGCCTCTCGTCAGTGGTATCAACGATTCTCTTCTGTCTTGTTGAAAGCTGGAATTATCCAATCACCTGCAGATAACACGTTGTTCGTTCAAGCAACTGAAACTTCTTTCACTGCATTGCTCGTCTACGTTGATGATATTATGATAGCCAGTAATTCAGATGCAGCTGTTCTTGCCTTGAAGAATTTACTGAGTCAGGAGTTTATTATCAAAGACCTTGGTGAGCTACGATTCTTTCCTAGGACTTGAAATAGCACGTTCTAGCACAAGAATTTCCATCTGTCAAAGGAAATATGCTCTGGAACTTCTTGAAGATTCTGGTTTGTTAGGATGCAAGCCTAGCACAACTCCCATGGATTCAAAGATTCAGCTTACCAAAGATCAGGGAACTCCTCTTCCCAATCCTACCGTCTATCGAGAGCTCATAGGCCGGCTCTTGTATCTTACCATTACACGTCCAGACATCACTTATGCCGTTAATCAACTTAGTCAATTTCTCTCTGGACCTACTGATGTTCACTTGCAAGCTGCTCATCGTGTTCTACGCTACATCAAGACTAATCCGGCACAAGGTCTGTTCTATTCCTCCACTTCTGAGTTGTGTTTAAACGCCTTTGCTGATGCAGATTGGGCTACTTGCAAAGACACACGCCGTTCAGTGTCTGGTTATTGTGTATATCTTGGTTCTTCTTTGGTTTCATGGAAGTCCAAGAAACAGGGTGTAGTCAGTCGCAGCAGTACATAAGCTAAGTACAGAAGTTTGGCTTTAGTTACTTGCGAGTTGTTGTGGTTAATGCAGCTGCTTCGTGATCTTCACATCACCGTTTCTACCACTGCAAAACTCTTCTGTGACAACAAAAGCGCTATCTTCTTGGCTACAAATCCTGTTTTTCATGAGAGGTCTAAGCATATTGAAATAGACTGTCACACCATTCGCGATCAAGTCAAGGCTGGTACACTAAAGCGTTTTCATGTCACCACTGACAATCAGCTCGCTGACATTTTGACTAAGCCGTTACATCCTGGTCTCTTCCATGGTTTCCTCTCTAGGATGTCTTTGTCAAGTCTCTATCTCCCTCCTCCTGAACCGGATCCGAAGATAAAGACTTGAGGGGGCGTATTAGAGTACTTGGTTAGCTGGTTTACTTACATGGTTTAGGCTTCCTTTTACCTAAACCACTTGTCGGTTTAATCATCTTAATTTAGTAAGAGTGACTGATGTATATAAGAGTATGTACAATGTTCTTCATTCGAGTAACAAGAATAATAACAAACTTTTACATTTTGATCTTCTCTCGAGTTCGTCATCTTCATTTTCCTCAGATCGCCATTGTTAATACAGTTCAATATTTTGAATATAATTCGATTTGATTTGGTATAAATCGGTATGATTTTAATCGGATCAAACTTGGATTTTCAGCACGAGGAACATGTAAAATGGTTCATAGTAACTAACATATAAAGGACGATCAAATAATTAATGGGAAGATTACAAGGGAACCAATGTACGAATGATTCTCAATATATTTGTTTCTTACTGGTCACATTGTTACACTCAGAATAGATCTACAATTATTGTTTTCAACCCTCCCAATTAAAGTTTCTTGAAGGGAGGTTGTGTGTTTTGATCAATGCATTGATTGATTACGGTACAAACGAAGTTTATGGATGGGTTAAGTTCTGAAATTTTTGAAACTGACTAGACATGCGTTTCAGTATTTTTGGATAGTCGGTTCTGAGTAGTTCGATTTCTAACAACAACAACAACAAAAAATCTCTAGTAACTCCTCGCTTGATAGTTCAGCTCGGGGAGTGGTCATCAGACTTCTTTTCCAAGTATGTATCTACTACATTTGGAGAGAACATAACCGTCGCATATTCACGTCCGAGTCATCCACCATGTCTTCACTTCGGGCAGCAGCTGACATGCTTATTAGAGACAGCCTTCTTTACAAATCGTCGGGCTCAACTCATTCTCCATCCTTGCTACAGGTTTATTACCAAAGTGTTGAAGGAGCTGTGTAACTTTTGATCTCTCCCTTTGTTCCTCTTCTTTCTCTGCTATTTCTTACTATTCTTGTTGTAATAAGTTGCTTCAGTAACATGTAAAACTCAGAAAATGGTATAAATTTTAATATTGGTACAAAAAAGACTTAAATTGTTATAAGTATTCAATATATATTGTTGGTAAAAAATCACATACACATCAACCTGGATCATAATCTAGTAATTATATAAAATCGAAAGTGATAGATTATAAAACACCACGTGAAGATTTGATAATTTTTATATTGCATTTGTAAAATGTCCGCATCTAATTGTAAAAATTAAAAATCTCAATCTATTGATAAATTACTCCAATTTTAAAAGGAGAATTGCTCTTTTTAGACTATTATTTGTTTTTAAAAGTAAAATAGACCTTTTTTGAAAAAAGAAATGCAAAATGAGATTTTTGGAAATAGAAAATTACTTTGAATACACCCACGACCAAACTTATACAAGTATAAATTACCGTATTAACCCTTAAGAAGTGTACTATTTATATGAAAGTCTACAAGAATGACTTCCAATAGAAGTTTTCAAGGTTGAATTCACCGAGAAGTCTACACTTTTCATACATCTTAAATTTAAATTATAAATTCTTTTTAAAAATAATTTTATTAAATCACTTGAATAATCAAAACATAGTCAATTGTCACCTAAGAAAAATTAAATTGATACAAATAAGTCATATATAACAAACATGTCTAAATAACAAATTATATGTGTTGAAGAAGAATTATACAGTAGAAGTCTTTCGTACAAATATGTGGTAGAAGTCTACTTTTTCAAATCAGACCTAAAATGAATTGACAGGATAATTGAGCGGAAAAAATTAGGGGGGAAATTAGGAGGAAAAATTGAAATAGAAGTCTACCATAGAAGTCTGTAGGAGAAGTCTTCAAGCGAAGTATACTCTTAACGAATTTTTAACCTGAAAAATTTACCCTCTAAGGACAATTTGAAAACTCTAATTTTGTTAAAAAGAAAAAACCTCTCTCTAAAATGGCTCTCTCATCTCTTTTCTTTTGCTATGAGCTTCCTCCATATATCTCTCTTCCATTGTCGCCATTATTGTTGTGGTTTACTTTAGGTTTCTTAACATTTCTTTTTGGTTAATTTTTGTTAGATTTGACTGTTTTTTATCTTTTCTTATTTATATACTTTTCTCTATTCTCCTTATGATAACAGAGTTCATCACAAAGGTTGAATGATCATCTTGCTAGGTTAGAATGAACGTGCTCGGTGGAAATCTGTGGGTCGAGGCTTATCTTTATTAGAGAGCAGACTAAGATCGAGAGATGAAAAGAAAGTGCGAGGTCGTCAAGAGACGAGCTAGTTTACAGTTTGAGAAATTAAAGAAAGGTCCGAGATCATTTATAGGCGAGTTCAGGCTACAATTAGAGACGTGCTTTAATTCTAGAGAGAGAAAGTAATGAAGTGAAAAATCCCAAAAAGTTACATTAATGTACAGTGCAAAGATATATTTATAGTAAAATACGGTCGTAATTTTGTAGGTACCGTTGAACTTTAATACAAATGTTTACTATTTAAATATGAATATAAGGCTGACTACGAACCTGAAAATTATGGTTCTATGACATGGAACTCCAAAGAATTAAAAAAAACACTTGTATATTAACTGTTGATACATGAGCTAGCGTTCTGAACTGAATGCATGAACAAAACTGATGCATGAACTAAACTGATGTGCATTAAGCTTCTTTTACCAACTGTTGTAACGTACTGTCGAACAAAAACTTACTTTTGTATTCTGTGTAATCTCGTTGATTCTTGTGAAAATTAATCTTTTGAATTTGATTTCACTTAGTATTTGTTTTTTTCTTCACAAGACTCGATTTTATTTTGGGAGAGATATCCACCAAACAACAACGATAAAATCAAAGTTGTGTGTGACTCATAAAGCGTTATAAAACATATTTTTATTTTATATATTTATGACGAAGTATTAAAGTTTACGTAAATGCGTGCGGGTATTATCTCAACTCCTTATTTTTGGCCATGGACAAGTTTCAGTCTTTACATGACATGATCTAGTAAAATGGGAACATCCTTAGACCTAACTTCTCAACACGAGAAGTAGAAGTAATAGCGGTAGTAGCATCATTAACTTTGTTAAAGTTGACGAAGATGGTCTTAGCATTATCATTGGTGAGAACTAGCTGTGGTGCCATCCAAATCCCCGTGATGGCTCCAACGGTCCCGGTCAAGCTGGTCAAGTGTTTGCTTCTGCTCCTTCTCCAGCTTTCTCTATCTTAAACCGGCTATTTTGGCTCTCCGCTTTACCACCAATGATAATTGCAGGCTCCTTGGAAGCCGATGAGGAATCGCTCACTGCCCATAACTTGGAAAACTCGTTGCAAAATGGCGAGATGTCGGACTTGAACTCGATGGTTACATTAGTAGATGTCTTAACGATGGGTTCTGGGGTCGAGTCGGCAAACGCAAAGCTAACCGGTAGGCCTGGTTGGGACGGAAGGAGTGTTTGGGTGATGCCAAGTGGACAAATGGGAATTATTCTAATGGCAGCTGGGACAAGACCACCTCCCTTGTTGCTCTGGGTCTTGACCGGCTGGATGAAGTATTGTTGACCTGTCTCAAGAGAATTCCCGGCAGTGTCTTTCACCGCTTCTTGTCCGTGGGCCGTTGCAGCTAAGAGGACAGTGATGAGAAAAGAGATAATTGAAAATTTATTCATTGTGATTATTTTGTGTTTTTAGGGTTTGGTGTTTCGTTTGAGTGAGTTGAGTTGTTGAAACCAAAGACGTTGTGTATCGGTATATATAGGAAGCCTTTGCAGTTAAAAGTAAAACAGTAGAAAGAAAAAAAATAAATCTCTATTTTTGTTTATAAAACCCTAAATTTATTAGCTTCCTAAATGTTTATTGGCTTTTTCCTCACGTCACATCCTGATATTCTCGTGATAGGAGACATGATCCTTGGTTTTCAAACTTTATATAGTACAGCCAGAGTTAAAAATAGGGGATTAATTAGACTTTAGACTCTATGGTAATCGGATCAAACTTGGATTTCAGCACGAGGAACATGCAAAATGGTTCATCGTAACAAAATTATAAAGGACGATCAATAATTAATGGGAAGATTACAAGGGAACCAATGTACGAATGATTCCTAATATATTTGTTTCTTTCTGGAACCATTGTTACACTCGGAATAGATCTACAATTATTGTTCTCAACGCTCCCAATTAACGTTTTTTGGAAGGGTTGTGTGTTTTAATCAATTCATTGATTGATTACCGTACAAACGAGGTTTATGGATAGGTTAATTAAGTTGTGAAACTGATAAAACTCACTAGCCTCTTCCGTTTTTAGGTTTTTAGGATAGTTTGGTTTGGGTAATTTGGTTTCTCCAAATTGTGCTGAGTTGAACAGAACAAAAGTTGAACGAATAAAAATTCTGTCGGTATCGTTCGTTAGGGACGGTTTATAGATCGACGGTAAATTGACGTATCTTCGAAGTCTGAGAATTATTTAAATTAAAAATTTAAATTAAAAATTATAAAAAAATAATTTATTACAAATTTTTGATACATAAATTAAACATAAGTATTTTTGACATATATAAATTAAATTTACATAAACTTTAGTCAAATTTAACCATGTAAGATATATTTGGTTTAAAACACCATGTAGCTTGATATATGTTTGACATATGAAGTTGGATATCATATTTTTATCTGTAGGGTTAGATTGAGAATTTGTGAATTTTCATCCATATTGTTACATTTGCATATACTTGTTAGGTTGTGACTATATTAACCGAGTTTGATATTTTTTTTTATAATTTTCTATATAATATGATGATATTTAAGTAGTAATTATTAGATTTAGAGTATCTTCGACTTCCATGTTAATCTGATTCAAGTACATGATTTGTCAGACTTACCGAAGAAGATCTAGGTATAATATAAATTTTGATGCTAGGTTGGAGACTTCCTTACTACTAATGTTCCGAAGTAGACTCTATTAGAAGTCTGAAATTGGATTTTTTTTTAAATATGACTCTACTAAAAGTCTGAAATTATACTATGTTCGCAATTATTTTATGGTACAAAGGATGTGGCGATTCAGTCACCTTCCCACGCCGAGTAGTAGTTCATACTCAAGTATTAGTTCTACAGTTCGACAACGATCCAGATCATGCAATTGATTCTCTAAGAAATGTTTTTGCTGTCTGGACCCTGCGAACATCCACTACTGCCGATAATCAGGGAAGAAGATTCTTTGGATGTCCTAACTGAGATGTAATGGACTTTCTCTATTATGTAGCCAATTTTTTTTTTTACTTATTCAAGCTTATATTTGGAATCCGAATATGATTTTATATTTAAAATGTGGGAGTATAGGATGGTGGCTACCATATAATAAAGTGGTGGGATGAGGCTATGATGGAGGAGTTTCATGAGTTAAAGCTGTGTGTGGACCAACATGGTGAACAAATTGATTACATCTTCCTTTCTTATGCTGAAAACGAGTCTGTTACCACCATTCACAATGACATCAAGATAGCGCAGACAAAGATAGCTCAATTAAAGGAGCTGTTAACTGAGAAGTCATATAACCACACAAAGTGCGGCGTCAAGTTGGAGATCTGATGTTTCTGGTGCTATTATTATCGTTATGATCATCTTCATTTGTGTTGGTTTCTGGTAATATGTTAGTCCTATGTATCCAACTACAATTTTATGGATTATATGACGAATTGTCCTCTTTGTAATTTCTGTCATCATCCAATTTCATTATGCGATTGTCCTCTTTTTATGCAACTAAAATACTCGGTCGCCAGATTTCATATGATGTTTGAATAATAAATATTATGTTGTTAGACTTCATATGATCTCTAAAATTACAAAATTCTAGCATTTTCACATGGAGCAGTTAAAATTGTCAGACTGCATATGATGTCTAAATTAAAACTATGTTGTCAGACTACATATGATGTCTGACTATGTTAATTAAAATGTGCGGCAGTTTTGTAAAAGCGAGACGAAAAATGCGCGATAGTTCCGTCTGTTGTAAAACCGTCACATGTGGTAAACCGTCATTTTAACTGCCACTTATGACCCACTTATAAATAGGATTTTTTAAACAGGGCCAAATTCCGACAAAAATTTGCACATAAATGAAAACATCATATAATATTATTCGCAGTTTAACACATTCTATTCTAGTAGACACAAATGAAGGATAATCAAGAATTTAAACACGGCCAAATTCCGAAATTGTTCAGAAGGAGTCTGAAGTCAAATAGCGACTCTATGGACCAAAATCATTTGTCGCACATGGTTGAAACCTTGAAACCAAAGTCCCACCAACCCTTCCAGGTTGTTATCGGAGCACACATGCAACTATAAAGGCTGTTGATATCTACACTTGCTTCCTTCTCAAAGAACAGAGCCAAAGGCATTTCTGGCCATACACGCATATCCCTTCTAGTTATCTTTATACGTATCCGAGTGGCAAGTTCACGGTTGATGACATATCCACTGTTCAACACTACCCCATCTCCATAAAAAACACGCAAGAGCATGGAGTACGCGTATATCCATGTTTTCCCTCGGCTATATGCTACTCTTTTGTTCATTGCGTCTTGTTCAACCATCCGGTCGCTGTAGATAAAGCAACAAATACCTCGGAGGAGATGAGGTGCAGTGTTTCCTGATTGTAAACACCTCTCGACGAAATCTTGTTTATAATGAGTTGGGCAATCAAAGAGATTTAAGTTAATAAAACCGTAGTATAAATCGATCGAGTTGTAGATATCTTGACTCTGTCCGAAGCTTTGAAGCGCCTTACATGTTGTCTTCACCCTTATAAAATAGCGTAAACCTTGTTCACCGTCAATGACATCAATAATGATTTTTGAAAGAACATCACTTGGAAGGTAATCCATTACGAATTTGGAAAGAGATGGAAGGCAAAAGGAATTTTGACAAATAGAAAAGGCTTTCAATATTTGAGAGTTCGAAGCAACCACCATAGTTTATTTATGGAGACAATGCAACCTTTGGGTTTTATAGTCAGTATTAATTATGTTTATATTCTTATAACTAAGTCCCAACTAACATCATTCATGATCATGATCATGTTGTGTTAATGAGTCACATATATATTTTTGAAACAGGGGAAGAATGGAGGTGTCAAAAGTTGTGATGAACATTCAATATTCTTCTTGTCTGCTTATCTTTCGTCTAAGGTTTATAGTAGTTATTTAGTAATCATCTTAGTCATCTATTTATATACAATAATTATACCGAGTCACATAGCTATCTTTGAAACAAGGAGGAATGGTGGTGTCAAGGGTTTATGGTTTATAGTTTAGGGTTTATTATTTAGGGTTTAGTGTTTAATGGGCGTGTCTAAGGTTTTGGAGTTTAGGGTTCAGTATTTAGGGTTTAGGGTTTAGGGTTTAGCGTTTGGGTAAAACAGTTTAGGGTATTGGGTCATATGCATTTTTAGTCCTAAATATTGTCAAAAATTATTAATAAATGCTATTACACTATTACTTAGTAAAATTTTATAAAAATTATATATGTAATAATAATATTACTTAATAAAAGATTATAAAAATTATATATATAATATAATAAAGCACACTTAAACCCAAAAAAAAACAATTTAATTAGGCACCACAACCGCCTGTTCAGCGTGAGTAAATTTTTAAAATATTTTGCGTAATTAATCCGGGAAACCAGACCTATTTTTTAGCCCAAAACTTTTCAATTATGCGCCTTAACCCAACAAATTTCGACTAAGTGTCAAAAAACCATCATTCCCCGTCTCCAAATTTCCTTCAAATCATCTCAATTTTTTTTTCTTCTGCAGATCCTCCTCCCTACCGACTAATCTCTAACTGGCACCTCTCATTTGAATCTCATAATCGAGGTTCTCAGTTTCATTGCAGTTGACCCTCTCAATTTTTTCTCTGAAACTCTACGTGATACGATGCCTCAAAAGGCAAAGAAAGGAGGAGGACCTCGTAAGTTACTAATTATTCGAAACGTCACTCAGAGAGCTGTTGGGACCAATCCCAGTGGTTTGGAAAAAACACAGAGCCCTCTTCCATCCCGATACACCTTCACCCCGAATCCCGTTGATGCTCCGACTCAGACCACTCAACGTCCAAAAAAAACCAGCTATCCCCCAAACGCCAGCGTCAAAACCCCATGTACAGGACTATCCACCGCCAATACAACTATTCCAGAACTCGACTACTAATCAGGCTGAAGTAGAATTTTTGCCGGTGTCAGAAGAAGTCCAGAACAACCTGGACCCTATTGAGGATGCCCCACCTTCGCCAGTTCACCAATCTCAGGCTCAGAGTCATCCATCTTATGAAGGTCATAACTTCCTCGACGAATTTCTTAATGTTTTGCCGGACCTCGAGGAGGACACACTGCGGCTCTGAATGCGCTGCTTCGGGTGCCAGACAGGGAAAAGTTTACCACCATACTCTCTCTCGCACCGATACCAGGCACGACTTGGTATGGATATTGTCATCTACTGTTTCTTATACTTTTCGCAATGGCATGTTTTTTAAACCGTCTAGTTTGTTTATGAATCTGTCTGTTGGTTTGCTTATGACTTAAGCTGATCTAAAGAGTTCGAGTCTCTGATGGTTAGGATGTCAATCTTGTACATATTTCAGGTTTACTTGTGACAGAGGATCAAAATTAGTACGGAAGATTACAAAAAAAATTACAAACAAATAGCTGGTCGCGTGTGCCTCGTGATAAAGCAGAAAGATATTTCTTCGAGTTCGCTGTACAGTTTTCTCTACTATACCTTTCATATATATACCTTGCATGTGTTGATTTTACTAATTCTATGCTTATTCTATATGTATACTCCAGGAGATCTGCCAACGACGGTTAAAAGACATGATTAGCACTGTGCGGACTAAACGAGAGCGACCCAAGTGGATCGGCGAGACTCTCTGGAAAAAGATGACCGACTATTGGGGAACTGATAAAGCACATGCTAAAAGTAAGACATATGCTAGTTGTCGTATGTCTGACCGTGGAGGTCTCGGTCATCACGTCCAATTCTCAGGGCCCAAGTCGTACCCAGAAATCAAGCTTGAAATGGCAAGTAACCTCTAATATATATCTGTTGATCGGAAGCATTGCAACTAGAAATTTCTGTAATAATCCTTGTTTGAGGTATAACACTGCAGGAAGAGGAATTTGGAAGACCGGTTCATATTGGTGAGGTATTTGTCAGGACACATACAAAGGCAGACGGTATGTTTGTTTATCAGAAGGCAGAGGATATCGCTGGAAATTTCCAAAAGATCGTAGATGATAAGTTGTTAGATCTCAATAGAGAGACTTCATAAGTTTTGAACGGTGCTTGCTTCTAGACATCGGGAACTCTCACAAGAAGAATATGAGAGCATCTTCCTTGAGGTAAAGTAATATTTTTTCACAATTCACATTTATAAAGTCATGTTATGTTCTTTATTTCATCGTGTTTTGCGGGCTATCTTTAATAATAACAAGCCAGTGTGACTGATAGACGAGGAAATCCTTATGGAGTTGGAAGCCTGAAAGAGTCTCTTTCGAGGGGCAAGTGCAAGCAGCCGGGAGACTCTTCAGGGTTTTTGCCATACAAGAGCAACTGAAGGAAGCTCAACGTAAAATCGAAGAGCAGGCTGCTCGTGAATCAGTTCACGCCCGAGATGAGAATGAGCAGAAGTAAAAGATCGAGTACCTTTCCTTGGTAGAAAATTATATGCGGGAAAGTGATCCGCATTTTCTTGACTTCCTCCAGACTCAGAGTACAACAGCCAACACAGACGGTCGTCTCCCAACAGGTACAAGTTAACTCCATTTGCTGCAAAGGTTACTTGTCGCTCTGCCTACCGAACTTCATTTTTGGTGTATGATTTCAAAACTCCTTAATTTTGGAGATTGCACATGTAGATAATCGTTTGTATGTGTATGCAACACAAAACTATCAAGGTTATCAATGCTTTCTTGAAGCAATTATCTGAAACATTGCTTATTGTTTTCTAATTGAAGTATCACCAATTACCAAATCGTAAATTTGAAAAATGGAACAACACCTAATTCTTATTTTCACGAAAACTTAACAGTCATCAATTAATGGTATCTGGATGTCCCGCTGCATAGTCGTTAGTATAGTCTTAAACAGTCGTAAAAGTGTGACTGATGAGTCGCCAAAACGTCACCATAGTCTACGACTAATTCGTGACTTTACTAGTCAGTCACATAACAGTCGCCACATAGTGGCGAGATCACTACCATAATCGTATATGGATGTTCAGATTAGTCGCAGGATAGCAGTTAAAATGGTCGTTACCCAGTCGCACCATAGTGGCTAATATTTACGACTACTTTCTGACTATACAATACAGTCGCATATTAGTCGCCCGTGGTCACCTAATTTAACGACCATTTGACAAAACATTTCTCTGACCGCATCTGGACACCCTCTATAGTCGCACAATTGTCGCTACCGTAGTCGCAGATTCGTCTCTATATCTCCCGACGACGCTACGTCTATATTACGATTACATATGTTGGTCGTATAAATAGTCGTAACTCGCCGACTAATAATACGACTATTAGATTTAGCGACTACGGATTGACGACTACCATATTTAGTCATATGTTTGTCGTAAAATCCCGATTAATGACTATTCTACGATTAAAAGTGCAGTCGTAAAAACGTTGTTTTCTTGTAGTGTAGCTAACTGGACCATGTTCCTTACTTGCCTATCATTTGTGACATAAACGGAGAGCTATCCGGATCCATTTGTTTCAAGAGTGCTTCCGGCAATGGATATGATAACTCCACCAGCTTGGTTTTCTTGTCCAGCATATAATCATATCTTGTACCATCTCAACAATTTCTTTATGTGTAGAACTCTCATGCAAACTGATAAACCGCCCTCCTTTTTGGTGAAGTCTGATAATTTTTCTTTCAAAGGAATTTCTCAGAATTCAATAGAGGTCTGCTAATTCAAAGTCAATTGCAAAACTACTCTCTCGTTTACCATATTGAAGTTTACGAAAAAATTAGACTTAAACGGAAGTCTGAGATTACAATTCAGATATGAAAATCGACGATATGCAAAAAATTCTTACCAATGTCCATTTTCAGTTTGTTTTTAGCCTCGTTGATTGCCCAGAACGTCTAATATCACCGAAAACCCGAAATCCGAGTCGTGTTTTGCTGTTTTTATAAGAGAATAAACGATTTCATTACATTTGGATCAAAAAATCAGAGGGGAAAAGGGAGGAATCGGAGAGGAGAACGTCCGATCTCTATTCTTGAGCTTTAATGGTGGAAAAATGAGCTAGATTACACAATAACTCGTCGGCGATGGTAGTTGTCGTGGTCGTTGAGGATTCATGGCGATGACATTCTCGTGAATACCCAAAATATATTTTTGGGTATTTTTGTCTTTTGTTAAAAATATCAGACTTCATATGATGTGTGATGATGACATTACTGTGAATATCCACATTATTAGGGGATATATTAACGACGGAGAGGAAGGAGAAGAGAGAGGGCAGTTTTAGGGTTGACTTCTATTTCGAGAGTAGTTTACATTTCGAGGGACCGCCGTCTCCGACCAGTGGGAACCCCGCATCACCCTTAACAAGGACCAGGATCTCCAACACTAAGGGACGAGCGCATTATCTGAACGTTCACCGACTAATCCTGGCGCGGTATAGACTATGTTAAATCCTCTATGGCCAGGAGGATTCGAACATGAATGACCGGAGGTTACTAATACTCCTCTTACCACTATGATACGAGTAAATCTCTATTTTTTGTTTATAAAACCCTAAATTTATCAGCTTTCTAAATGTTTATTGACTTTTTCCTTACATCACATCCTAATATTCTCGTGATGGGAGACATGATCCTTGGTTTTCAAAATTTATAGTACAGCTAGGGTTGAAAATAGGTGATTAATTAGACTTCAGTCTCTATGGTAATCAGATCAAACTTGGATTTTCAGCACGAGGAACATGCAAAATGGTTTACAATAACTAACATACGATCAAATAATTAATGAGAAGATTTCGAAGGAATCAATGTACGAATAAATTCAACAAAGTTAATGATGAATTCTCAATATGTTTGTTTCTTTGTGGCCACAATGTTACACTCGGAGTAGATAGATCTAGAATTATTATTCTCGACGCTCCCAATTAAGGCTTTCTGGAAGGGTTGTGTGTTTTAATTAATGCATTGATGATTACGGTACAAACAAGGTTAATAGATTTAAGTTGTGAAACTGATGAAACTGACCAGGCCTCTTCGTGTTTTCGGATTGTCCGGTTCGGGTAATTCGGTTTCTCTAATTCTTTTGTTGAATTGAACGGAAAAAAATCCGGTTCAGTCCAATTCGGTTTTTGTGTTATTCGGTTTTTAAAAATTCTGCTGAACCAATGTTTTCAATTTTTGTAAAATTTTGGATAATTTTGATTAGATTCGCTATTTCGTATAATTTGTTTTGTTTGGTTCAATATTTTGAATATGATTCAGTTGGGTTTGGTATAAATCAATATAAATTTTTTTTTTTATGTTGAAAAATGTTATAACCAAGTACTGAGCTGAACTGATTATTTAGGACACAACCTCACCATTTGTTTTTAGATGGAGACTAAGCTGAGGGAGACGGTAGAGTGGCTATAGCAGTAGCTGAAGGAAGAGCAAGCTGCGAGACTTGAATTGGAGAAAAGAGCAAAAGAAATCGAGATGCAAAATTTAATACAGGCTGATCACCGGACAGCCCTTGACTTGCCAGCACAGAGGAGTTACTAACGCAATCCGAAGTTGGATAACGCAATCGAGATGACGCTGCATCAGATAGCTTGGAGTTGGATGCATGAACTAAACTGTTGTAACTTTTTTCTTCACAAGACCCGATTTTATTTTGGGAGAGAGATCCGAAGCGTAGATCCACAAACCAACAACGATCATTTAAAGTAATAATTAAATTGGTTAAAATCAGAATTTTGCGTGTTTCATAAAGCGTTATAAAACATAATTTTTATTTTATATATTTATGAGGAAAGTAAATAAAAGTTTACGTACATCCGTGCGGGTATTTTCCCAACCCCTTATTTTTGGCCATGGACGAGTTTCAGGTTTTTTTTTTTTTTTTTGAATGAATGTAAAATTTATTCAATTAAAAGCCTGTGTTACATCAAGTGCTTCTTTTTAGAAGTTTTAATCAAAATGAAAGTATTAACGAATCAAAGAATTGATCTAGTAAAAAGCAGAATAAAATCCCTTAGTTCGTAGGCGGGTCATCTCTGGTGTTGAACCAAATTTGGAGGCCATCTTGTAATTCACCTAATCTTTCTTCCCTGATAGAGGTGATTCGATTGCGCACTGATTTATCTATTATCCGAAGGAGGCTTTGTCGGCTCATTGGCTTAGATCCATGCTTTCGAGAATTCCTTTCTCTCCAATTGGTATGAACAGCCGATTGAAAGGCATATTTTGCAAGGAATGCGACTGTTCTGCTCAGGTCTGAGCCCGAGAGGATGGTTATGATTGCAGACCAGTCCGAGGAGAAGCGCTGTTGGAGGAGTTTGCGGACCAGAGAGTCCCAAATCAGAGAGGTGTATTGGCATTCAAAAAACAGATGCATTATAGACTCTTGGTGACCTGTGCATAAAACACAGCTTGCATCTATGGCTTGGTTCCATTTTTGCATCCTGTCTCCAGTAGCTAGCCGGTTATGCATCGCAATCCATAGGAGATAGGCAAACTTTGGTGTGTTATTTTTGAACCATACTGCCTTGTACCAGCTGCAGCTTGGTGACCTTGCGCGTAAGAGAAGCCAAGTATCTTTAGACGAGAAGCTTGCCTTGTACTTGTCTTCTTTACACTTCCACAACGGTCGATCCTCTTCCTCCGAAATGACAGCTCTGACTGCATCGATCTCTTGCTCTATATCATTTAGTAAACCGACTCTGTGTCGTCTCCTGCGATGATATTGCAACGCTTCTTTCACAGTAGCATTATCAGCAATGCCCATATCAATACTGCCTCTACTTCCCAAGATATCTTTAAGCCTTCCCCTTTCCAGCCATTGATCATACCAAAACGAAGTTTTACTCCCACTTCTAACTTCCATTTTGTGATAGTCCTTGGCTTTATCTCTCAGCTTGATAATTTTTCTCCAAATCCAAGATCCATTAGTTGATTTCTCTGATAAGGACCAGAAGGTTCCCTTCCTAATGATGTAGGCTTTGATCCATTGAACCCACAAAGATTCTTGTCCTGATGTTATTCGCCAAATAAGCTTTAGACCAGTGACTGTGTTGACTTCTTTAAGAGGCCTCATCCCCAGACCACCTTCCTCTTTCTGCTTACATACTTCCTGCCAACCAATCTTGGCCTTTTTTGCGTTGAGATCAGGTCCGGACCAAAAGAAAGCTGAGCATAATCGTTCAATTTCTTTCAGACAGCTAGTTGGTAATCTGAAAGCAGTGAGCCAGAAGTTAGTTAAGCTCATGATGACTGAGTTTATCAGTTGCATCCGGCCAGCATATTAGAGAAAGCGCCCTGTCCAAGAGCTCATGCGTTTCCTTATTTTGTCAATCAGTGGCATATAATCAGTGATTGTCATGCGTTTAGTTAACAGTGGGAGGCCCAGATACCGTACATGAAGCTGGCCGGTGCTGAAAGGGAAAGAGGCTGTAATTTCAGTCTGATTTGTTTCACTCACACCAGCCATGAATAGTTTCGATTTTTCTAAACTAATCATTAGGCCCGAGATCCTTGCGAATGTGTCAAACACTTTGAGAACACCTTCTACTGACTCTTACGACCATCAGTAAAAACCATTAGGTCATCCGCAAAGCACAAATATGCGAGGCCAATATTCTGACATCTCGGGTGATACCCGATTGCTTTGTCTTTCGCAGCCTTGTCCAAGAGTTTCGATAGCACATTCATACACATCAAAAACAGATAAGGAGACAACGCACATCCTTGTCGCAGACCTCTTTTACTGCTGAAGAATCCTGCTAAGTCCCCATTGACCTGAACAGAAAATGTGGCAGTGGTGATGCAGAGACTTATCCATTTGATGAAAATCTCGGGGAAGTTCAACGCAGACAGAATATTGAGGAGAAAGTTCCACTGAACGGAGTCAAAGGCTTTAGAGATATCGATTTGCATTGCACAACGAGATGATATAGACTCCTTATGGTAATCCTTTACCAATTCCGTGGCTAGCAACACATTTTCAACAAGTAGTCTATCCTTGATAAAGGCTGACTGATTCCAGGAGATAAACTTAGGCAGTATACTCTTCAGTCTATTAGCCAAGATTTTGGAAATAACCTTATAAAGGACGTTGCAGCAAGAAATTGGTCGGTAATCCTTCATCTCCAAAGCGTTGTCTTTCTTTGGTATGAGCGCAAGAATCGTGGTATTGATGCCCTTAGAAAGAAACCCTTTGAGGAAAAAGACTGAATGGCTATGGTGAAATCAGTACCGATAATTGGCCATGCGGATTTGAAAAATTCGCTTGTGTATCCATCCGGCCCTGGAGCCTTATTGCTAGGCATGTGGAACAAGACGTCCTTAACCTCCTCTTCAGACACTGTACGCTTGAGCATTTCCTGATCAGCTAGACTGCATCGAAAATCAAGTAGGTTCTGAAGTTCATCTACTGCCATACCTTCATAATCCGATGGCTGGAAGTTTAGAAACTCACTAAAGAAATTCTCAGCTTCTGCATTGATCTCTTCAGCAGTATTAACCACTTCCCCATTCGCACACTTGATTTCTCTAATGGCGTTTTTAACCTGCCTCAACTTTATAGCATTGTGGAAGGCCTTGTGATTCCTATCTCCGACCTTTAGCCAATGAAGTTTTGATCTCTGTTTAAGAAAAGCTTCTTCAAGATCACTGATTCTTTGCCATCTACTGAAAGCTTCAGCTTCTGCTTTGACATTCTCTGGAGAAGGGTTTTTAAGCGTGGCTTCTTGCTTACAACAGAAGGTCTCCCAAGCCTCCTTCGATCTCTGTTGTAAGTTTCCCAGTTTCTCTTTGCTTAGAGCCCGTATATGCGGCTTTAATCCCTTCAGCTTTTTACCAAACCGGAACATGGCTGATTTAGTAAAATGGGAACATCCTTAGACCTAACTTCTCAACACGAGAAGTAGAAGTAATAGGGGTAGTAGCATCATTAACTTTCTTGAAGTTGACGAAGATGGTCTTAGCATTATCATTGGTGAGAACTAGCTGTGGTGCCATCCAAATCCCCGTGATGGCTCCAACGGTCCCGGTCAAGCTGGTCAAGTGTTTGCTTCTGCTCCTTCTCCAGCTTTCTCTATCTTAAACCGGCTATTTTGGCTCTCCGCTTTACCACCAATGATAATTGAAGGCTCTTTGGAAGCCGATGAGGAATCGCTGACTGCCCATAACTTGGAAAACTCGTTGCAAAATGGCCAGAGGTCAGACTTGAACTCGATGGTTACATCAGTAGATGTCTTAACGATGGGGTCTGGTACCGAGTCGGCAAACTCGAAGCTAACCGGTAGGCCCGGTTGGAACGGAAGGAGTGTTTGGGTCATGCCAAGTGGACAAATGGGAATTATTCTAATGGCAGCTGGGACAAGACCACCTCCCTTGTTGCTCTGGGTCTTGACCGGCTGGATGAAGTATTGTTGACCTGTCTCAAGAGAATTCCCGGCAGTGTCTTTGACAGGTTCTTGTCCGTGGGCCGCTGCGGCCAAGAGGACAGTGATGAGAAAAGAGATCATTGAAAATTTATTCATTGTGATTATTTTGTGTTTTTAGGGTTTGGTGTTTCGTTTGAGTGAGTTGAGTTGTTGAAAGCAAATCCGTTGTGTATCGGTATATATAGGAAGCCTTTGCGGTTAAAAGTAAAACCGCGGGTGACAGTAGAAAGAAAAAATAAATCTCTAGTTTTGTTTATAAAGCCCTAAATTTGTTAGCTTCCTAAATGTTTATTGGCTTTTTCCTCACGTCACATCCTGATATTCTCGTGATTGGAGACATGATCCTTGGTTTTCAAACTTTATATAGTGCAGCCAGGGTTAAAAATAGGGGATTAATTAGACATTAGACTCTATGGTAATCGGATCAAACTTGGATTTCAGCACGAGGAACATGCAAAATGGTTCATCGTACTTTTTCAAAAAAAAAAAAAAATTGGTTCATCGTAACAAACTTATAAAGGGCGATCAATAACTAATGGGAAAATTACAAGGGAACCAATGTACGAATGATTCTCAATATATTTGTTTCTTTCTGGAACCATTGTTACACATAGATCTACAATTATTGTTCTCAACGCTCCCAATTAACGTTTTCTGGAAGGGTTGTGTGTTTTAATCAATTCGTTGATTGATTACCGTACAAACGAGGTTTATGTATAGGTTAATTGAGTTGTGAAACTGATGAAACTCACTAGCCTCTTCGGTTTTTAGGTTTTTTGGATAGTTTGGTTTGGGTAATTTGGTTTCTCCAAATTTGTGCTGAATTGAATATAACAAACGTTCGGTTCAGTTCAGCTTGGTTTTCGTGTAGTTCGTTTTTAAAAAAAAAAATTATGCGCAAATCAAACCGACGTTTTCGTGTAGTTTAATTTTTCGGATTGTTCGGTTTGAGTTATACAATTTCTCTAAATTTGTGTTGAATCGAACGGAACAAAAATTCGGTTCAGTTCAGTTCGGTTTTCGTGTTATTCGGTTTTTAAAAATTCTGTTAAACTGAAACAAAATTTTCAATTTTCAGTTAGATTTCAGTTAAATTTTTGTAAAATTTTGGATAATTTTGATTAAAGTTGGCTATTTCGTATAGTTTGATTTGTTCGGTTCAATATTTTGAATATGATTCATTTCGGTTTGGTATAAATCATTATAATATTTTTTTAGTTGAAAAATGAACTAAACAAGTACTGAACCGAACCAATTATTTAATCTACTAAACCGAACCAAACTCATAACCAATCCTAAACTGAAAACTAAAATCATAAATTAAACATAAGCATTTTTGACATATATAATTTAAACTTACATAAACTTTAATCATATTTAAAACACCATGTAACTTGATATATGTTTGACATATGAAGTTGAATATCATATTTTTATCTGTAGGGTTAGATTGAGAGTTTGTGAATTTTCATTCATATTGTTACATTTGCATATCCTTGTTAGGTTGTGACTATATTAACCGAGTTTGATGTTTTTTTACAATTTTTTCTATATAATATGATGATATTTAAGTAGTAATTATTAGATTTAGAGTATCTCAGACTTCCATGTTAATCTGATTCTAGTACATGATTTGTCAGATTTACCGAATAAGATCTAAGTATAATATATATTTTGATGCTAGGTTGGAGACTTCTTTACTACTAATGTTCCGAAGTAGACTCTATTAGAAGTCTGAAATTGGATTTGTTTTTAAATATGACTCTACTAGAAGTCTGAAATTATACTATGTTCGCAATTATTTTATGGTACAAAGGATGTGGCGATTCAGTCACCTTCCAACGTCGAGTAGTAGTTCATACTCAAGTATTAGTTCTACAGTTCGACAACGATCCGGATCATGCAATTGATTCTCCAAGAAATGTTTCTGCTGTCTGGACCCTGCGAACATCCACTACTGCCGATAATCAGGGAAGAAGATTGTTTGGATGTCGTAACTGAGATGTAATTGACTTTCTTTGTAATGTAGCCCATTTTTTTTTTTACTTATTCGAGCTTATATTTGGAATCCGAATATAATTTTATATTTAAAATGTGGCTGTATAGGATGGTGACTACCATATAATGAAGTTGTGGGATGAGGCTATGATGGAGGAGTTTCATGAGTTAAAGTTGTTTGTGGACTAACATGGTGAACAAATTGATTACATCTTCCTTTCTTATGCTGAAAATGAGTCTGTTACCACCTTTCACAATGACCTCAAGATAGCGCAGACAAAGATAGATCAATTAAAGGAGCTGTTGACTGAGAAGTCATATAACCAGACAAAGTGCAGCGTCAAGTTGGAGATCTGATGTTTTCAGGTGCTATTATTATCGTTCCGATCATCTTCATTTGTGTTGGTTTCTGGTAATATGTTAGTCCTATGTATCCAACTACAATTTTATGTATTATAAGAGGAATTTTCCTCTTTGTAATTTCAGTCATCATCCAATTTCATTATGCGGTTGTCCTCTTTTTATGCAACTAAAATATTCGGTCGCTAGATTTTATATGATGTTTGAATAATAAATATTATGTTGTTAGACTTCATATGATCTCTAAAATTACAAAATTCTAGCATTTTCATATGTAGTCAGACCGCATATGATGTCTAAATTAAAACTATGTTGCCAGACTTCATATGATGTCTGACTATGTTAAAATGCACGACAATTATTTTTTTTTTGTAAATTACGCGAAAAATGTGTGGCAGTTTTGTAAAAGCGAGACGGAAAATGCGCGATAGTTCCGTCTGTTGTAAAACCGTCACATGTGGTAAAGCGTCATTTTTAATTGCCACTTATGACCCACATATAAATTTGATTTTTTATCCCTTTTCATTTACCAAGGAAAGATAAAAAATGTTTTTCTCTCAAAGTCACTGAACTGACATCTTCAACATGTTCTTTGTCTCGTTTCCAGATTTGGTTTCTCTCAGCTCCGCCTCTGTCCTTCGACGGTAAGATTCATCGAATCCTCTTTTCGTTAGTATACTTAGCATAACTATTAGTAGCCAGACGACTAATAGTGTCTGATTATAGTCCTCAGACTACGAATGGAGTCTGGCTGTTAGTACTCAGGCTGCAAATGGAGTCTTACTTGTTTCTCGTACTTGCACTGAGCTTTTATTTTTCTAAATTCCAGATCTTGTTTCTCTCTTCTGCTCTGCCGTTTTCCTTCGACGGTAAGATTCATTGACTTCTCTTTTCGTCAGTATACTTAACATAGATATTAGTAGCCAGACGGAATAAAGTGTCTGACTATATTACTCAGATTGCTAATGGAGTCAGGATATTCGTTATGGAGTCTTACTTTTTCTCGTACTTGCGCTGAGCTTCTATTTTTTTTTAAATTCCAAATCTGGTTTCTCTCTCCTCCGCCGTTGTCCTTCGATGGTAAGATTCGTTAACTCTTCTTTTCGTCTATATATTTTACATAACTATTAGTAGACATACAACATAAGATGTCTGATTGTATAACGCAGACTACAAATGGAGTCTGGCTACTAGTATTCAAACTGCATATGAAGTCTGATTATGATTTGAGTGGTTGTTGATGCAGGTTTTCATTATGGCAGAGCATGAATTCCCACAAAGTATGTTCACACCCGGTTATGAGCCTATTGAGGATAAAAGCATATACTACTTCAGTGGTAGGAGAGATCAGATTAATGATCTTAGAGTAGCACTATTACCGGGAGAATGAAAAGATCTCCTCGATTCAGACCTTGGTTGTTTTTTTGAGATTCCATGGCCTACACTTCAAATGGTGTTCAAGGATGGTGCACTACATGCTCTGTTTTCAGTTAGATTGCAAGAAGAAGTATGAGATATGGTCTCTTCTCGGCGTTCAACCAACTAGGTTTTCCCTGAATGTCTTTTATGCCAGAACCAGACTCAACTGCGACTATGTTAAGAATTTTGAGTATTGATATATCATGGTTTTTTAGCTTGGTGAAAAACCACTCCCACGAGTCATCATTTTCAGAGTCTACAATTCCGAAAGCAAACAAAAATATTTGAAAATTTCCGTCTTGTGCGGCCGCCCCTACCATAACACCGCCATACTTTCCATTAAGATGAGTAGCATCCACCACAATGACTCTTCTAAGAAACGTACACCCATGTATATATGGAAGCTCAAAATGGTATAAATAGATATTTAAATTTATTCTTCTCATCTAGTTCAAGAGTAGTTATTGATGGTTTGCCTGATTCCTTGCAAACAGAAGGTAGTCTCTCGGACTCATCTTCCATTGTTCCTCTCACAATCTTTTGACCATATAACAATGCTCTGTATACGTTTGTATAGGTCATCATAATCCCAAACTGCTTATTCATTGATACTTTGACATGCAGAAAACGTGAAATGGTCAACCACCGGTTGTCAACAAACATATAAATTTTGATTTTTAATTTAAAAATTTTATATTAAATATATAATAAGTAATTATATTAATTAATATATATTACTATTTTATATTATTAATTATTAATAACAGTTTTTATTTGTTTTGTTCATAAACAAAAAAAACTTAAAAGTTGAAGGATCATTTTATAAATAAAGAAGTTCACCTCTATTATAGAGGAAAAAATAGAGTTCCTCTAAATATAGAGGAAAATATAGCAATCCTTATTTTAGAGGTGGATATAGAGGTGAGTTGGAGAAGATTCTACTCTAAAATAGAGTATAGAGGCAAAAATAGAGGTGGGTTGGAGATGCCCTCAGTGGATGAAGAAGATGCCCTCAGTGGATGAAGAAGAAGCTCTGTTCAAAATAAATAAAGTCTTTTCATCAAAATTCATGCATAACTTTCAATTAAAGTGTAAAAGTGATACAAAATCACTTAAATACTACCGTCTAGACCAAAGCTAAACACAGTAGCTAAACCAGCATTAAAACAAGTACATAAAAAAACTATATACTCTAATAATAACTAAGACATTTTATAAAAGTTCCAAAATCACAAATAATAGTAAAAATAAGATTAAAATTTCAAAAAACAATACAAAATTATAAACAGTTTTGTAGGAAAATAACAAAAACAGAAAAATATATTATTGAAATATGATTCTTTTAACACTTTTATCTACAAAATCGTTCATTGTATTCAAATAGTTGTTTTTCACTTATATATGTCTCAACTTATTACAATATCTTTCGATCATTCATGTGATATGATAAACTGCATAATAATTATTTATCATTTTCAAATTTAATTTTTTTTTCTAAATAGTGCAACATGATCAACAATATACAATAATTAATTTATGTATTATGATAACAATCATATATTTAAGAAAATTAATCACTTTGATATATTAGATATTTATAAGAAAATCTTCAACCCACCTATATTTTTACCTCTAAACTATATTTTAGAGTAAAATGTTCGCCAACATTTTTACAGAAAGTGTACTAGTACTAAAATGAAAATAAAATATATGAAAATAAAATAAAAATAAAGTAAAAATAAAAGAAAATATATAATGATACTTTAAGAGGAAAAATAGAGAAAAATGTGATATGAAATTTATTATTAAGCTACAAAATATATTAAGATGAAAAAATTATATTATAAAAATATATTCAAAATGTCGTTGTCAATTCTGTTTAAATATATATATATATATATATATTAATTTTTTGTAAAAAAATACTCTCTAGAATTGGATGCCCTAATCGATGGCTTACCTCGTTTATGCTGTAAACCGGCCCTGCGTCCTAAGCTCCATTCACCGCCGTGATAGTTAGGAAGTCCGATCTTAAGCGAGAGATCTAGGACCAAATTTTCACCTGCCATAACTGTTTCTTTGAGTGTAATAACAAAGTTAAATTATTTAAACAATTATTTATATTAATGGATGACGAAGTTGAGATGAGCTGGCTTAATGGCTAAACAAGTCCATTACTCCCCAAGCTCAAGCTGAGATGAGTTGTTCCCTTAGTGGATGAAGAAGAAACTCTGTTCAAAATAAATGAAGTCTTTTCATCAAAATTTAGGCATAACTTTCAATTAAAGTGTAAAAGTGATACAAAATCACTTAAATACTACCATCTAGACCAAAGCTAAATACAGTAGCTAAACCAGCATTAAACCAAGTACATAAAAAACTATATACTCTAATAATAACCAAGACAAATAGATTAGATAAAGAGTTACCTTTGGGTCTTTCCCACATTTAAGAAATCATACTCTACCACCTTTCCTCCTCTATCCATGCAATTATTATTTATATACGTCTGTATTTAGAAACATAAATCCTTGAAAATCAAAACAAAAGTAAAAAAAAAAAATTGTTTTGCTAACATAGAAATTCCATCAATAACATAGAAATGAACCTGCAAGTGACTCTTGACTTGAGCTCTGGTTAGATCCTCGACATTCATCAGCTCCAAGACTGATTTTGGACTTGCGCCTTAAATAGACCAATAATTGACAAATCTTAATACTTTTGTAGTCATAAATCTTGACTATTTCTCTAAAAGAAGGAGAATCTAAGAGGAAAATTAATACTTTGATGGCCGCCGAGAAGTTCAACGGCTTGGACGAAATTAGCATGGAGAGTAGACGTCCATTTCATTTTTGGTGCTTGAGAGGTTCTCTTGACATCTAGACCGTCGACTTGACGTTGGTGATGATCACAAGATGAGGTTCTCTTGACATCTCGACCGTCGACTTGACTTGACGTTGGTGATGATCACGTCCTATCATACAATTCTATAATCTGTATTGGAATATATGAAAAAAATGGCATGTGTGTAAGTAAATCATGTGTGTGTTTCTGCAACCTCACTGAGTCGAGCCGTGAGTACAATTTATTCAAGAAACCAAAATGACATGGGATCGAACTCTCCATGCAAAATTCATCAATGCTGTTGAACTTCTCCGAGGCTCTGTACGTAATTATTTTCCTCTTTACATTCTAATTGCTGTTGAACTTCTCATTCATTCTTTGTCTGTTATTGCTGTATATAAGGAGCAAAGCCTAAATCAGTCTTGGAGCTGATGAATGAAAAAGGTTTAACCCGAGCTCATGTCAAGAGTCATTTGCAGGTTCAACAGCAATAATGTCTACCACACATGCAAATAACATGATTAATATAATCCGATAAAGGAAACAAATGTATAGACTAAAACTTACCTATAGGGTATTCATCACAGACTCTCCCATCTAATATATCAGAAAATGATTCAAATAGCATAAAATGACCTTCTGGAATATTATCATAAGTTAGGCAGAAAGATGTGTTTAATCCGAATATGAGCTTGAAATCTTGAGGGGTCAACGACACATGTCCAGGTGCTTGTACAACTTGACCATTCGCAAGTTTAAACCGATGACCCTCACACCATGTAGAAAAACGGAATGTCTCAATAAAAGAGGCATGAACAGTTTCCTCTATTTTCATACCCTAAATCAATAAAGGAATATATTAATAAAACATGCAATAACCCAAATAAATAAAACAGATTATAGAGTAAAAGAAAGATTACCTCATCATCGACCAAAATCATTTGGATGTTCGGTTCTCCAATGGATGTAACACACATCCAAACACGCAAAAGGAGAATTTTTAGGTCCCAAAATCAAGGAATGAGTTGTTGATTTGAGAAATTTTTCTGAAAGTCTGTGGAACCATGGTTAAGAAACAGAGAAATTTTCCCAGAAATTAGCTTGAAAAGAAGTTTTTTTCTCTCAGTATGCGGTAAAAAACTAAAGCGTCTAGGGTTTTAATATAAAATAGTTTCTCAAATTGGTGAGTAAAAGGTGTGAAACACTAAAAGAAAACATTTGAATTAGTAATAGTAAAAGGTGTAAAAATTAGAAATCACAACTCTTGGTTAAGAAAAACTATTTGGACCCACAACCGCTAATTATATATATTTTTTTTAATAATGACGATTTGGTTTAGATAAATTTGGTTTCGAATCACACTTATCCATGTCAATAATGACGATTAATTCCAATTGTCGATAAACTTCCTAATACACTGATTTGTGTTTTTTCTGGTGTAGCCCCTGAGCCTTGACATTTATGCTGCAGCCACCCTCTAATCTTTTTTTCAATGTTTCATTCTGGTAGGTTTGTGCTTATTGCTTACACATTAAATGAAAGACAAGAAGAATATTTAATTTTCCTCTCAATCGATATTATTTAATTTCCTTAACATGATAAGTTCGTATATACTAAAAAACAAAAAAATATCAGATATCTAGAAAGATTGTAAAATCATAATTTAATTTCTCAAACCATTTTAAAACCATTAAGAACATTTCACACCAACCAGGAAACTGGCACTTATGGGTGTTTCTCTACGAAACCCCCATCAAATCAACACTAATCATGGTTAAATATATATATAATGCAGAGGAGAGTTACGATGTTTGGTTAACTTGCTCTGTTTTTCATTAAATTGTGGCCATCAATTATTGACTTTATCATGCCACAACTTCATCCATTTAGATTATATTAATATTTCCATTGTTGCCTTGTAAATATAATTAACTAAATTCCGTAGGTTTATAACCTGCTTATTTTTCATTATTTGAAAGGTCGATATGTACATAATCTACTACATTTAACGAGCATTATATTAATAAGGATCTTCAAAAAGATAATAGGGACCAATTCTAAAATTATCTCTCATGATTGTGAAGAAGAATAGTGACACAAGGGTCCAAAAACATGTATCAAAGATGTTTGTACCCTTGAAGCCATTGTCCCACCAATTCGCCCCAGTCTTTATCAGAGAACACGAACATCTGTAAAGCCCTTTGATATCTAATCCTTTTCCCTTCTTATAGAACAGTGCACACCATCTGTCTGACCGTCCATACCTTTGTCTCTTGGTTATCTTAACACGTACTCGAGTGAAAATTCGCGCTCGATGATGAAACCACGGTTAAAAACTTCTCGATCTCCATAAACACCGCAGGAACATGGAGTACGCGTATATCCATGTCTCCTATCCACTATCTTTTGATCATAGCCTCTCCTTTAACCATTCGGTCGATGGAGATCAACGATCGGTCAACCCAATTGTCGCAATATAAAAAGACACATACCTCTGAGGAGAAGAGCATATGGGTTTTCGGATTCCAGACATTTGTGGACAATTTAGTTATAACCTTAGGTGGGCACCGGATATCTTCAGTAATGTTGGATAAGTATATATCGACCAACTTATAGAAATCTGAACTTTCTCCGACTTTTTGCATCGCAGTGCATGTTGCTTTCATCTGAGCCAAATAGCGTATCCATTGGTTATCGTCAACGACGACAAGAAGAATTTTTTTAGGATGTCACTAGGAAGTAAATCCATTGCCGATTTTTGGTTAGAAAATATGGAAACAAGCAAAGAGAATTTTTTAAAATAATATTGTAGTGTTATAGATAGGTATTGTTTCTAAGGCATCTGCATATGTTTATTATTGATCAGATCCAACATTTAGGTTTTCTATAAATTTAAATAGTATTATGTTATTGTTATTTATTAATTAATATGCATATGTTGGCATGCATCTTTGGCTGGAGTAATATGTACATGATGAATCTAATTCGCTAGGTGGTGATATGTAATGCCGCTTCATTATTTATTGCAATTCAAAATTTATTACAAAAACGTATTGTTACTTGCATGGATATTTATGAAAAAATATTGAGGTAAATGTCCTTTCAATTTAATCATCGTGTTTTTTTGTGTGCAAAAAGTCATTGATTCTGTCCTAAAATACTCTAGAAATATTACTATTTTCACCCAAAGATAATGCATATACTCCTTACGATAAAAAATTGCACATAAATGAAAACAACATATAATATTATTTGCAGTTTAACACATTCTTGTAGTGTGAAACTCATGAAACTGACCAGGCCTCTTCGTGTTTTTGGATTGTCCGGTTCAGGTAATTCGGTTTCTCTAATTCTTTTGTTGAATTGAACGGAACAAAAATTCGGTTCAGTCCAATTCGGTTTTTGTGTTATTCGGTTTTTAAAAATTCTCATGAACCAAAATTTTCAATTTTCGGTTAGATTTCAGTTAAATTTTTGTAAAATTTTGGATAATTTTGATTAGATTCGGCTATTTCATATAATTTGTTTTGTTCGGTTCAATATTTTGAATATGATTCAGTTCGGTTTGGTATAAATCAATATGTTGAAAAAAGATCTAACTAAGTACTGAGCTGAACCGATTATTTAGGACACGACCTCACCATTTGTTTTTAGATGGAGACTAAGCTGAGGGAGACGGTAGAGTGGCTATAGCAGTAGCAGTAGCTGAAGGAAGAGAAAGCTGCGAGACTTGAATTGGAGAAAAGAGCAAAAGAAACCGAGATGCAAAATTTAATACAGGATGATCACCGGACAGCCCTTGAATTGCCAGCACATAGGAGTTACGAACGCAATCCGAAGTTGGATAACGCAATCGAGATGACGCTGCATCAGATAGCTTGGAGTTGGATGCATGAACTAAACTGTTGTAACTTTTTTCTTCACAAGACCCGATTTTATTTTGGGAGAGAGATCCGAAGCGTAGATCCACAAACCAACAACGATCATTTAAAGTAATAATTAAATTGGTTAAAATCAGAATTTTGCGTGTCTCATAAAGCGTTATAAAACATAATTTTTATTTTATATATTTATGAGGAAAGTAAATAAAAGTTTACGTACATCCGTGCGGGTATTTTCTCAACCCCTTATTTTTGGCCATGGACGAGTTTCAGGCTTTACATTACATGATTTAGTAAAATGGGAACATCCTTAGACCTAACTTCTCCCCAAAAACTCTTTGGTACATTGGTGTGGAACATCATTGATCCACTAAATCAAAATGTTTACAGCTTAGAAATAGCGCAATACGACAATGGAGATTACAGTCTTCTCTCTAACTCGCTCAAGAGAAAAGATAAACGAAGTGAGGTTGAAGAAAGAAGATAATGACAAAAATCGTTATATATCCGTTGAGAGCCTCCACTACAGTTAGAGTTTTCAACTGATTTTATCGGTTCTTGTCCAATTCACATAACCGAGCTCTCCTTTCTTCAATAACTGGTTTTATCTTAACCAGAACATGAAATCAGAACAACTTACAAAAGTAAAAATTAAATTGGTTAAAATCAGAATTTTGCGTGTCTCATAAAGCGTTATAAAACATAATTTTATTTTATATATTTATGAGGAAAGTAAATAAAAGTTTAGGTACATCCGTGCGGGTATTAATTATCTCAACCCCTTATTTTTGGCCATGGACGAGTTTCAGGCTTTACATACATGATCTTGACTAGTAGAATGGGAACATCCTTAGACCTAACTTCTCAACATGAGAAGCAAAAGTAATAGCGGTAGTAGCATCATTAACTTTGTTGAAGTTGACGAAGATGGTCTTAGCATTATCATTGGTGAGAACTAGCTGTGGTGCCATCCAAATCCCCGTGATGGCTCCAACGGTCCCGGTCAAGCTGGTCAGCTTATAAGTGTTTGCTTCTGCTCCTTCTCCAGCTTTCTCTATCTTAAACCGGCTATTTTGGCTCTACGCTTTACCACCAATGATAATTGAAGGCTCCTTGGAAGCCGATGAGGAATCGCTCACTGCCCATAACTTGGAAAACTCGTTGCAAAATGGCCAGAGGTCGGACTTGAACTCGATGGTTACATCAGTAGATGTCTTAACGATGGGGTCTGGTACCGACTCGGCAAACTCGAAGCTAACTGGTAGGCCCGGTTGGAACGGAAGGAGTGTTTGGGTGATGCCAAGTGGACAAATGGGAATTATTCTAATGGCAGCTGGGACAAGACCACCTCCCTTGTTGCTCTGGGTCTTGACCGGCTGGATGAAGTATTGTTGACCTGTCTCAAGAGAATTCCCGCCAGTGTCTTTCACCGTTTCTTGTCCGTGGGCCGCTGCAGCTAAGAGGACAGTGATGAGAAAAGAGATCATTGAAAATTTATTCATTGTATTTTTAGGGTTTGGTGTTTCGTTTGAGTGAGTTGAGTTGTTGAAAGCAAAGACGTTGTGTATCGGTATATATAGGAATCCTTTGCAGTTAAAAGTAAAACCGCGGGTGACAGTAGAAAGAAAAAATAAATCTCTAGTTTTGTTAAATAAACCCTAATTTTATTAGCTTCCTAAATGTTTATTGGCTTTTTCCTCACGTCACATCCTGATATTCTCGTGATAGGAGACATGATCCTTGGTTTTCAAACTTTATATAGTACAGCCAGGGTTAAAAATAGGGGATTAATTAGAATTTAGACTCTATGGTAATCATATCAAACTTGGATTTCAGCACGAGGAACATGCAAAATGGTTCATCGTAACAAACTTATAAAGGACGATCAATAATTAAAGGGAAGATTACAAGGGAACCAATGTACGAATGATTCTCAATATATTTGTTTCTTTCTGGCAACATTGTTACACTCGGAATAGATCTACAATTATTCTTCTCAACGCTCCCAATTAACGTTTTCTGGAAGGGTTGTGTTTTAATCAATTCATTGATTGATTACCGTACAAACGCGGTTTATGGATAGGTTAATTAAGTTGTTACAATCACTTTTGAAAAGATACAACTTTGTTATTACTTTGAAAAAGATACTAATAAATTCTGTTAAAATTATATTGTTAAAAATATATATTTTTAATGTTTTATATGTATATTGGATAAAATTAGTGAGTTATAATTTTTTTTTGTTCAAAAGAGATTTCTACAACTTTTAAATATATTTTATAATTTATAAATATAAATGGTGTATTAATTAATTTAATTATTTATCATTACGGACTATATATAAATATATAATACAGTTTTCTTTTATTTTGTTTTATATATCAAAATTTAGTTAAACTTAATTGTAATTACGAAATTATCTAATAAATTAAAAATGAAATCATTAAAAAGATTTTTGTTTTATTTTTCTGTAGTAGAAATCAAAATATACATTTCTATTGAAAATAAAGAAAGATATTATTAGCAATTAGTTAGAAATTAGTTTGATATTATTGTTTTTAATGAAATATTTAATTATTCTATATTTTTAATAGCATTTTTCGTAATATAGCACATGAATAAATGTTTATTTCAAAAACCTTTCATGTTTTAGTAGTATATATATTTTTATAATAAATTGTGAACTAATAAAAACATTAATAATAGTTTTAATATTTTTATGCTGATGTGGATAGCCTAGATGAAAAGAAAAATGACTAATTATATATAAAATTATGGTTTCCACATAATTATTTTATAGAAATTTTAGTGTAGGCATTTAAAATTAATAGAACAAAAATGTAAATTTTATGATTATGCAAAATGTGAGAAACACTTTTGTTAAATTGTGCCAATATTTTAGTACATTTTTATTTACAGTTTTGTTACCTAATTATTGACATGAATATGTGTTTTTTTTTGTGTGTGAAAATTTTGGACCTAGATCTATAATCTTTTTCAGATCCAAAGATTGGTTTTAAACATTTATATTTAAAAAATCTTTTTCTACCAAAAATGGTTTGAATATGTGAAATTTCACACTACCATTTGCTTAACTAGCCTAAAGTTAAATCGGTGCACATAATATATCCACTCTAATAATATAAAACTACAGTGTGGTCGATTATAAAATTAAACGTGGCATTTTGTTAATATATCTGACATTGTGGCATGTGGTTTGATCTAGTGACTAGTACAGTTTAATATAAATTACCCAATTCAAAAGAGTTATTGCCTTATTCGGTAATCTGTCCCTCTCCGCGGCCTCTTCCAGTTACGAAAGGTGTATACATTTTTGAATCTCATCATATAAAATTGGATGTGGCTGATATGAACCCATCATAGAGTAATTAAGTATATAATAGGTGTTATTATTAATTTAGATTGTGATATATAACAATATAATATCATATGTTAATACTACTAGTTATTATTTTTAATAATAATAATAATAATAATAATAATAATAATAATATTTTGCAAAAACAAAAATAATAATAATAATAATAATAGTTTTAAATATAAACTATAAGATAAAAATTAAAAATAAAATAAGAGATTATTTCAATTATATAATTCTTAATATGATAAAATAATAAAAGAGAAAATATTAGTTTTATATAGAAACTAATTATTTATTAATAATAATAAAAAGAGGCCGCTTGACTTTTCTCTTTCTTGATATATATATATATATATAACCGTTCTCCATCGACTTTTTCGTTTTCAACCGCTGCCTCCTGGCCGGCGTAAGCTTCTCCGGCGTCGGGTACCCCCTTTCTTCTATTTACTTGTGATCAATCTACTTTCCCCATGGATTTAGTCATATAATATTAATTATATGATTCATCATCTCTTCATATTTCTCTCTTTTTCTGAGAGTCTCTTTCCAACTGGCACATCGAAATTTTCAGTCATAGCCAGTGTTTTTGATCTGTTGTTACGTTTAGTCCTAAACAGTTTTATTATCCCCAATATTTTGGTGGATTCTCTTGATCCAAAACCGCCATGGTCTACAGCTCTTAAATCGAATTGGGTAAAATCATGTCTATTCTGGTTTTCTGAATTTTAAAAGCCATGGTTGTTGATGCTTGTTCTGCGAGTTCTCTTGCAGAAAAGATACGATGTTGTTGGTTCAATTATTTGGCCAATGCATTGTATGGATCAGAATCTGTCTCCAACACACTGTTGTCGAGACTGATTGATCTCTCAAAAAATAATTTTTACGATGATGGTTTCATGAGAAATTGGATTACTGTTGGGTGCTTTGAGATTGCAAATATTTGGAGTTAATAAGGAGACAAATACATCATTCATTAGACATTTTTCGGAGACAAGATTCTTCATAAAAGACCTTGGTATATAATTGTTGGTATCAATATTTTCAGAGATACATTTCGACACATCGGATTTCAAGATGCGCTTTGTTAAAAGAAAGTTCAACCAAAAAATGTTGCATACAAATCACATCAGAGAAATCAAATATGAAGTTGGACAATAATCAATATTATGATCGGTTAGCGAGTAAGACTACTCTTTGTAAAACATCGTTAAACTCTCTTCTGCTGTATTTTTTCATTGCACATATATATATATATATATATGTAATAATTGTGTTGTTGTATTTCTGTATAATGTATTTGATATTGTAGCCAAACAATGTATTTGTTGATTAATGAAATTATGATTTTGTCGGGAAAATATATAGAACTATAAAACCAAAAATAGATAAATAAAATAAGAAAAGAATGAAAATATAAAATATATATAAGATTCATAATGTACAAAATTAGACGATAATAATATTTATATTTTTTTTTTCTTTTTCTACAACTATTTAGCAAAACAAAATGTTGATATGTTAATTCTAAAAATAGTTGTTTTTTACTTTTTTTACTTTCTTTCTTAAAAGTAGTATTTTCCTATTTTCGATTTTTTTTTAATGGTAATTGGGCGTGTTGTTATTTTAATTTAGGTGTTGATTAGAGAAAAATGACATCTGAGAATGTAATTCGACTTTACATGCTGAGCGGACGTTAGACAATTTTTTGATTTTTTGAATGAACCCCCACTTTATAGGGTCCCCCAGTTTTTACAAAAAAAAATTATATATATATAATATTAAATATATAATAAAAGTTATCAAAAAATATAAAATATAAATAGCCAAAACTGTAAAACAAAAAGAAGTTGACAAAAAATAAAAATTTCAGTGATAATAAATATTAGATGATTTCAAAATTGTTATATATTAGGAATATTATGATTTTATATTTTTATGAATAAGATCTTCAAAATCTAAGCTCCGGCTCTATTTACATGTTGTGTTGTTTTTTAACATAAGGATTTTTACATGTGTTGATGAATACAATTTCTGGCCTTTATCTTTTTCTAAAGTAACGCTTGCTGAAAAACTTGTTTTTGTTTTTGTAAACTTGATATACAAATTGAATTGATTTTCTGGTCTCTCAGCCTTTCTGAAAGCAGCTATGCAGGAAAATTTGATCGAGGGATTTAAAGCGAGTCGCGGTGGCCCTCCCATTACCCATTTGCTCTTCGCTGATGATTCGCTGCTCTTTTGTCGTGCTACCATAGAAGATTGTCAAAGGCTTCTCCATATGCTTTCTATATACTCCTCTGCCTCAGGACAGTATATCAATTTTCAGAAATCTGAGATTATGTTTGGTAAGCAAGTGGATCCCAGCCTACAACAATGCATCATGGATCTCACTGGAATCAATAAATCTGGAGGTTTTGGTCTTTACTTAGGTCTCCTGGAATCCATAGGCAGAAACAAGTATGACGTGTTCTCATTCATCATGCAAAGAGTTTAGAGGAAATTGGAAAGTTGGTACTCACGATTCCTCTCTCCGGCAGGGAAAGAAGTGCTTATCAAGTCAGTAATCACGGCCCTTCCCTCGTACTGTATGTCATGCTTTATGCTCCCTAAGCGGTTGGTCTCGCAAATTACAAGTCTGATGAGAAGATTCTGGTGGTCTTCCACGCATGATCGCCATAAGCTCCCATGGGTTGTCTGGACTAAAATAACACAGCTAAAGCAATATGGTGGCATGGGTTTCAGGGATATCTATAAGTTTAATCTTTCCCTTTTAGCTAAGCAAGGTTGGCTCTTACTCACTTATCCTTCCTGGTTGCTTGGACGTGTCTTACAAGCAATGTACTACCATTCTACTTCCCTGTTTAATTCTGAGATTGGATCCCGTCCGAGTCATGCTTGGCGCTGTATACATGCATGTTTACAGGTTCTGAAACAGGGGTTAAATGGAAAATAGGGACTGGAGACTTGGTGAGGGCGTGGCAGGATGTTTGGCTTGATAATCCCCCACGCAATTCTCGTAGTTCTCTTCCTCATCCTTCTCCCTCTCTCCTTGTTTCTAATCTGATTTTACCGTATGGGCAATCCTGGAATGTTCCTTTACTTCAACAGCTGTGTGTCCCTGAAGATGTGGATTTGATCACTCGTATCCGTACCCCTATCGTTCTGTTCCATACAAACCAATTTGGTTCTTCACTCCCTCAGGTGATTACTCTGTTAAATCAGGATATCATAAGCTTATGAAATCACTTGCCCCAGTAGATGCACCTTCTCTTGAACGTCTGAAGCTTATCAAATCCCTTTGGCAGATGAACATACCTCCTAAATTAAAACACTTCTGGTGGCGATACTTGAATGATGCTTTACCTTGTGCAGATGCTTTACCTTGTGCAGATGCTTTAGTGAAGAGGAGAATTAGAGTACCCTCTCAGTGTCAGTTATGTGGCGCATAGAAGGAATTACCAACTCATTTATTGCTTCATTGTCGGATGGCTAAGGAGATCTGAGAGCTCTCACCGTTGCATTGTTCGGTACATGAGCTCAATCCGGATCACAATATTAATACCAGTTTTCAGTTCTTATTAACAACAGACCATCCTCCCAGTCTGAACCACTACCTCTTCCCCTTTATTGGATGGAGGATTTTGAAAGAAAGGAATGATCTTGTGTTTTCTAACAAACAATGGCACATCCTTGACATTATCCACCATGCCATTGTGGATTACCGAATGTGGCATGATTCTCAATAGCACCATGCCAATTCTGCTTTGCCACTGACAATTTCTCGCCCCTGGAAGCCAATGTCTCTCTTTGTTCTTTTATATGCCTCGTATTCTTTTTGTTGTTGTACAGACACTTTATGGACTAATCCGCATTCTCGAGCATGCATTGGATGGACTCTACACTCTCCCTCAGGCAGGTACATTTTGCGAGGTTCCTCTTCCATCCCTCCCACTAGCTCTGCTTTAGAGGCTGAAGCTATCACTTTAAGAGAAGCAGTGATCAACCTCAAGCGCTTAGGCTACCATGAAGTTCTCTTTTGCGGAGACTCAACACTTCTATTTGAACCTTTGCAGATTCGGGACGGTATGGTGAAGCATCAAGACCTCTACGGTTTTATCACAGACATAAACACCTTGGCCTTGGACTCCTATCGATTTCAACTCATTGGACGACAGGCGAATGTTCTCGCGGATAATCTAGCAAAACAAGCTCGCATTTGTAACTCCTCCTTTGTAGTGTCTTGGATAACTTAATCTTGTATCAATATAATCCTTAATAATATCTTATGTTGACAAAAAAAAAATATTAACAAATGTCATTTTGAAACTCCTTTGACTTCCGCCTAAATTCTCTAGGATTTCTTAGTATAACCCCATGCTACTTAAAGATGAGATTCTAAATATCGACTTCATCTCTTCACAAATCCCCTTATCCACCTTGTGCTCAAATTGAAGTGGAGTTTTTGAGAAATTTATATGTTGTCTTGAAAACATTTCATACTCTTTTAGTATCCATAAAATTGTTTGACATTCTTCTTTTTAGCTTTATAAAAAGAAAGATATTTTTATTTGCAAATAATATATGTGAGATTGGAGGACTCACTAGTTAAGAGTTTTTCTCTTTCCTATTTCTTAATTTTGCTATTACAACCTCGGTACATAGAATGAATAAATAAGATGATATAGGATCTCTCTACCCAAGACCCTTCTCCGAGAAGATAAGACCCCTCGGCTCATTGGCTGTCAAAAACTTATCTTTTAATTAGATTTTCAATAAAACCCCATTCAACATGATCATAAGCCTTGCTCATATCCGTTTTAATTGCCATAAACTTATCTTTGCGTGATGGATTAGTTCTCAAACCATGAAACATTTTTGTGCAATTAGTATGTTGTCGAATATCAATCTCTCTGCTACAAATGCTGATTGTGTTTCCGAGGACTTTTAGTTGCTGACATAACACCTTAGAGATGATCTTGTATCCTATATTACATAAAATAATGTGTCTTAGTTCCGTCATCCTAGTGGGTCTGACTTTTTGGGGACGAGACGTATATTTGTTGTATTAATCTTGGATCCAAATTCCATGTCTGTATGAATTCATTTCAAGATAGAATGCATAACATGATGAATGGATAGACAACGAGATTTCTTACAAAGGGAGGCAAAGAGGTTCTGATTAAATCAGTGGCAATTTCTTTGCCAAATCATGTAATGCCGTGTTATCGTTTACCTAAAAAGGTGACAACAAAAATGAAAAGTGTGGTATCCCAATTCTGGTGGGGTTCGTGGATCAGGTAAGGGTATGCGTTGAATGTTCTGAGATAAATTATTTTGGGGTAAAAGTAATGTATGCATTGGATTCCTGTCTTTTACGGACTTTAGCATGACTTTGTTAGCCAAACAATTATGAACTTTAATTGACAAACCATATATTTTATTTCCAAAGTTTTAAAAGGCATGTATTTCAGGAAATCAGATCTGCTTGAGCTAATCAGATCATACTCACCATCATATGGATGGAGGAGTATTGTATCCGCTAAATCTCTGGTTAAACAAAACTAATCAAAATAGTGGGAACATGAGAGTCCATTTCAATTTAGAATGACCCATGAATCTCAACTTATCGCTCGAGATCAGTAACTATTAAACCAAATAATAATAATGCTTTCTTAACAGTAAAAAGTTGATTTATAAATTAACCCAAATGTGTAAAATACATTTGACTGAAACGATTATCCATCATGAGATGCGGCCCTCATCACTAGCATTCTGATACGGTTTTCACGGCCAGATACAAACATATGGTATTTTACGAAATCAGAAAAGTACACGGTTAAATCGGGATATCATACATACGAAACAAAGGACCAAACATTCCTCTTTTGGGACCAAATGTAAAACCTTTACAAAGTGTCCTCCGAAATTAAAACATTTTATTTGGCAAATTATTTCAGGTTGTTTACCGGTCAAAAAAAAAATCTGAACTCGCGAGGGATTAAATGTGATCCACAATGCGCGCGACGTGGAGCAAAATAAAAGATGATTGACCATGTCTTATTTGAATGTCCACCGACTCTACAAACTTGGGCTATTTCGAGAATTCCAACAAATCATGGTTGTTAATTTTCCTACGGATGCGATTTTCACTAATATGGATTACCTATTATGGAGGTTGCCATTGTATAGCTCAAATAACGAGTTTCCATGGATATTATGGTACATTTGGAAGAGTAGAAATGATATGGTAGATAAACAACTAATAGAGGTCCTCAAGATGTACTAAGGATGGCGGAAATGGAATCTTTAATTTGGGAAGATGCGCAAAGATCTGAGACTATTGAAGTATCACAAACTATAGGACCAAGACATAGTTCCAGAGAAAATATTATACATCGTGACAATGGTGCTATATGGATGGGATCATGGAAGGAAGGGGATATGTATTAACGATAAGTGTGGTACAATAGCTACAAGGGGGAGAGAATATAATGTTGGGTACAAGGAAAATTATGAATAGTATTTCTCCCAATTTGAAGCTTTAATACGGGCAGTGGAATGAATGAAGTTTTTCCAACAACCTCACATTACCTTTACAACAGATTGTTCTGAATTAATTAAAATAGTGTCTGAACCACGGGAATAACCATCATTTTCAATTTATCTCGAGAGTATGAGAGTAGGAATAGTTTTTTTCACAACATTCGGATCAAACATATACCACACACAATGAATTCAATAATGGACAAGCTTACACAGAGTGCTCACACTAGACCATTTTATTGTCTCCATGTTAGTTAAGAACTACTGACTTGGATGACAGATCAACAATAAAGTTATTAGTTTTTTCTTATTGCCCAAAAAAAAAAAAATTCCTTAACTTAGTTTAGCATTTACTGTTGTAAATATATAAGTAAACCATATCAATAACCATACAAAATCAATGCAAACGGAGAAATCTAGAGTAATATGGAATAGTTACCTAAGTCCATTAAAAGGCTTCAATGTTATTTTCATCAGGAATAATTTCTGTGTGATATGAAGCATATACTTGAATACAAACTTAAATGAAGTACATATATATAGCTATAAAATTCATATACTTTATAGTATAAAACTTTTAATCAAATTCTAAATGTGCCCTAACATGGAAGTTACAAATTTCAGAAAGCTTCATCTTCTCTCTTACAAAAGAAAATAAAAATAAAAATAATAATACTTTTCTATTCTGCAGCTGCGGCAGCTATGCTAACACGAAGTTGTGAATCTTTCTTTAGCTTTTTGTTGTTTTTTATATTCTTTTTATCGGCTGTATTGGTTAGTGAAAGATTAAAATCATTTCTAGATCTAGAATTTAAATCGGGTTTTCGTTTCATTTTCTTTGCAAGTGATGTTGTTTCCGGTATTTGCGGCTTTCTATAATTCAAAGTTAGTTTGTAGCAGCGATGTCTTTGAAAGCAAAAGATAATTTAGAGAATAAAGATGAAGCTGAATAAACTTTTCTCTGTTTTCATTTCATTACGGCTTGAGCATTTTGGTACAGAGTTGTTTAGTATTTATACAAAGACAGAAAGCATAAAATCGAAAACCCTAATGCCAGTTGTCTTCAGTCTTCTTCAGATAAGTCCGAGAGGACATTAAACCGATTTGCTGTTTTCAGAGGATCAGTTGTACGGCTCTGCAACATTTTCTTTTTGCTCTGATCCTTTACTTTCTTGTCTGCTTGCAGGTCCGTTAATGGAGAAGACCATTGCTGATCCAACGGCTGAGACATTTCAATAAACTTCAATGGCTGAGATCTCTCCTTAGCTTCTTTCGAATGAATTCTCTTGGGCCTCCAATACTGTTGGGCTGACTGTTTCTGATTAAGTGTATTTGGTAACAAAACGGCATCATCTTGAGTAATACCGTTTTCAGCCAGACCTTCTGCTTGAGTTAGAGTGATCGCAGAAGTTTGAACAGTTGAAGGCGGGAAAGCTTGATTGTTGTTAATAGCCTCTCTCAAACTCGGTGTAGGAGGTTTGTCCACACCTAGTTTGTAGCGAAGAGAAGAGAATGCAGCATAGGGAAGAGATTTGGTGAAGGTATCAGCAATTTGAAAGGCTGAGGAGATATCCTTTACCGTTAAGAGACCAAGGGCTACTCTCTCTCGAACATAATGATGGTGAGTGCCAAAGTGCTTTGTCCGAGCATGATAGGCTGGGTTTACAGTGAGATACACTGCTGATAGATTGTCACAGTAGAGCTCAGGAGTGCATATCAGATAAACTTCTATCCAGTAAACTTGAGGCATATTACTCTGAAACATCATTGTAAGACCAAGTTCAGTGAGAAATCTATGTCTTCATTCAGCCAAGCCATTTTGTTGAGGAGTGTGAGGACAAGAAACATATTTTTGAATACCACTTTGTTGAAGATGAGTGATAAACTGATTACTTGTGAATTCACCTCCACCATCACACTGAAAGGTTTTGATCTTGGTGTTAAACTGGTTCTCAACTAGTCTTTGAAAGGCAATGAATGTAGAAAAGAAATCAGATTTTTGCTTCAATGGATAAAAACAACCATATCTAGACCAATTGTCAATGAGTATTACATAGTAACGAAACCCCTGATTAGATACAATTGGAGAAGGATCCCAGAGATCACAGTGAATTCTCTGAAGCGGATGAGAAGCAACAAAATCAGAAGATGAAAAAGGAAGGCGACTGCTTTTGCCAATTTGACAAGCTTCACACATCTGAGTAGAACTTTTATTGAGAATAATAGCCTTTAAAGAAGAAAGTTGTTGCAGAACTTGAGCTTGAGGATGTCCAAGCCTCCTATGCCAGACAAGAGAGCTTGCAGCTTATTGCCTAGAGGAGAATAGCGCATGAACTTGAGCATCCTTCAAGACATAAAGACTATCACTGTTGTTTCTTCCTAGCATTAGTAACTTCTTGGTTACCTTGTCCTTAACAATAACCCCATCAGCATCAAATTCAAAGGAGCAGGGATAATCTTTTGTTATTTTAGAAACAGACAGTAAAGACTTTGCAACATCTGGACAGACTAAGACATCTTGAAGAGGAAGAATACATGAGGAAGATGCAATCATACCAGATCCAGTATGTGTGATGGGAAGAAAATTTCCATCAGCAAGCATAATAGAATCAGATCCAGTGTAAGGTTTTACTAGCTGCAAGTGCATCGGAGAGCTTGTGATGTGAGCACTTGCACCAGAATCAGGAAACCATTCATGCCCATGAGCTTCTGATACATCCGTAATACGCAAGGCAGCCATAGCAGAAGGCATCTCTTCATGTTGATAAGAGTTATCAAATCTGTGCCAGCAAGTTAAAGAGAAGTGCCCTTTACGACCACAAATTTGACATATAGGTCTGTTATCAGTGTCAGATCCTGTAGAGGATGAGGAAGATACAGAGGAACTTTGATAAGGTGCGATCTGTTGATGAAAACCACGACCTCTTGTGGAGAAAGCACCACGCCCTCTGTAACTTCTACCCCGAGTGTAATAGCCACGACCTCTTTGTCCATAGAAAGCTTGAGTTTGAACCGTATTAAAGGCCATATGAGGAGTGACTTCAGAACCGACAGTATTGCTTTGCAGTCTTGTGTAATAACTTGTGAGTCTTGTAATAATATCCTCAAAGGTAGGAGAAGGAACACTGTCAATAGAACCTTCAATACTAGTCTTGATAGGTTCATAATCCTTAACAAGACCATTTAGAGCTGCAAAAATCTTCATTCGTTTAGCAACAGGACTTCCTATGGAAGAGAGTTGATCACAGAGAGTCTTTATTTCTTTGAGATAATCATTCATGGACTTGTCTTGTTTGGTGACAGTCTGGATATTTCTTTGAAGCTCGAAAGGGCGAGAGGAGGAAGGCATGTTGTAATGATTCGCCAGAGTAACCCATATCTCATGAGATGTGCTACAGTTGACAAAAAGGCTTTGAATATCTTCAGAGAATGAGCCAAGAAGCCATGATATGATGACTTGATCCGTCTGAAACCAGAGATGGTGATCCGGGTTTGCCACAGGCGTGTTAGTGCCATTGATGTTAGGAGCATTTATCACCGGAGCTGGCCGAAGAAGAGCTCCAGTAACTAAACCAAGTAACCTTTGACCATTGAGAAAGGCAGTAAACTGATTTTTCCAGAGAATGTAGTTTTTCTCAGTGAGTTTGACAGTCACTGAGTTAACTATATCAGGAGTAGGAGAATTGTAAACGTCAAGAGCATCCATGGCTCTGATACCATGAAAGAAAAAGATAATTTAGAGAATAAAGATGAAGCTGAATAAACTTTTATCTGTTTTCATTTCATTACGGCTTGAGCATTTTGGTACAGAGTTGTTTAGTATTTATACAAAGACAGAAAGCATAAAATCGAAAACCCTAATGCCAGCTGTCTTCAGTCTTCTTCAGATAAGTCTGAGAGGACATTAAACCGATTTGATGTTTTCAGAGGATCAGTTGTACGGCTCTGCAACATTTGCTTTTTGCTCTGATCCTTTACTTTCTTGTCTGCTTGCAGGTCCGTTAATGGAGAAGACCGTTGCTGATCCAACAGCTGAGACATTTCATTAAACTTCAATGGCTGAGATCTCTCCTTAGCTTCTTTCGAATGAATTTTCCTGGGCCTCCAATACTGCTGGGCTGACTGTTTCTGATTAAGTGTATTTGGTAACAAAACGGCATCGTCTTGAGTAATACCGTTTTCAGCCAGACCTTCTGCTTGAGTTAGAGTGATCACAGAAGTTTGAACAGTTGAAGGCGGGAAAGCTTGATTGTTGTTAATAGTTTTGTCACAGCTTCTCGTAATTCAACATAAATCCAGATTTTCAAGTTTTAAAAAACCATTGAGAATTAAATTCAACATAGAAAAACCGACTATGCAAAATCCAAAAGCAAAATTACAAACCAAGATTGATGATATCGGACTTTAAAATTCATGAAGTCATATTACAAGCTCTTTTGAGAGAAGCCATTGTTGGAGAGAGCAATCATATAATTTCGTTCTGAAAGACACAAAGCTCATGCTTCCTTTAATAGCTTTTTTGCTATCAAATTAGGACTTTGGATAGATAGATTGGAGAATAGAATAACAAGATTTGGGAGGTTTCAAAATAGATTGTGATTTTTATGTGTTATATTATTAAAGATTTTAACATTTATTTAAAGGGAGTTTGGATGGAAAATAAAAATAAAAAGTAAAGGCTTGAGAGTTAGAACCTGTAAAATGAAGGACATTTAGAAAGCTCCGATCGAAACCACTATACCAAAGGAATCAAACTGAATCTGATGCCTTTGATAATGTTAATAAATTTTGGCGTTTAAAACCATTGCTTCAACAACTTTAGCCCAGAGCTAGCCATGACGGTCATGGTGGTGCTCGTTGCCGTTTATTTTGCTTCTGGTGGTTTCTGGCGGTAGTTTTGATGTGCATTTTCCGCTTAAATCCCTGGGTTGAAAGTAGGTTGAAGTCGATTTCGGTGTGTCTCGGTTGAGGTTCTGAGTATGAGATTGATAGTTGTGGTTTGTGGTTTTCTGAGAGTGCGACATAGTTGCTCTTACTTCTATTCTGTTTATCTTTGTTAGATTTAGAGTGGTAATATTTTTCCAGCAGAATTCGGCTATGTTATTTGAAGTTTTTCAAGGCCTTTTCAAACTCTCTAATTTCAAGGACATATAACACTTTTTTTTTTGGGTCTAAAAAGACATATAACGCAAGGACGGATAAATTAGCATATAGTGTGTGTATTTTTCCTTATGCTATTGTTTATGTAAATGATGTACCTTCGACTTGGTCACCTAATCGATTTAAGTATTCTACTAGATTTTGACATATAGTGTGTGTAATTTTCTTTACAAATTTTACTTTTTATTCATTTTGTTAATAGTAGTTTAGATTTTTAATTATGTAATCTAATTTTGATTATAATTGTTTAACCAACATTATAAACAGTGAGTTATCAATTTAGTTTTTTAAAATGAATTATGTGTTATTTGGAGGAGATATATCGTAAGGATTAAGAGATTAAAATAACGATTTCGCATTATATATTTTAATCTGTGTTGTATCGTAAGATCATAGTTTGGAAAAATATATATGTGAAAACAACTATTGTAAAAGTTATGTGGTATATGTTTAATTGTTATTTTATTTATCTAAAATATTATTTTATAAAATACATGTTGTAGTCGTATATATAATTTGCAAATTTGATGGAACTATCCGTTAAAAACTTCATTCAAACATAAATCATAATTTGACGCTTCAAATATTTGAATAATATAAGTATGAAATCATTTTAATATTTTATTAATTTTAAAATATATCAACTGAAATTATTTACTATATGCGAATTTTTTTTAGAAAATTTATAATCGAGATTGGCTAATTAATTTTTCAACCCGATTAATTAATTAAATATTTTTCAGTTTGATGGAAAAACCTGCTAAAAAGTACAATCGTAAAAACATCAATCGTATATATATATATATATATATATATTTGAAACAAAATAAAGAGATATTAAAATATATTATAAATATATTTTGAATTAAATCATAAAATTTTGAATTAAATCATAAATTAGAGAATCTTAATTTATATATAATAGTTGATGTATAAATTATTAATTATATTTATCAATTAATTTGTTTTGATTTTAATTAATTAGCAAAGTGGGACCCATTAGATTTTGGTTGTTTGGCTATATGTTTAATAATTGTCTTGTTTGGAAACATGGATTGTAGAGATAATAAATCAAATATAAATTGTTTTACAGTTTTACCCTTAATGAAGGTTACAAATCCTAATAATATCAAGGGCAAATTTCGGGAACAACATTTATGTACCATGGCAAACCTTCCTGTTTTAATAGTATTGATATATTGTCGGCAAAACAAAAAGTTTACCAAAATGTAGATCGTAAGCTAGTAATTATATAAAATAAAACGTGATAGATTATAAAATATCACGTGAAGTTTTTATATTTTTTTATTGTATTTGTAACAAGACCACATCTAATCGTAAAAAATTAAAAATCCCAATCTATTAATAAATTACACCAATTTGAAAATGGGATTTGGGGAACCCTCCTTGGTCTCCACCGATAATTGGGCAAAATTATGTGTCTATATAATACAATGCTCGGAATTATAATCCCAACACAAACCTTGAAACTCATCAAGTAGTGAGAAAGAAAATGGTTACAGAGGAGAAGAAGAGAAACTATGGATCAGCATTCATGTTCTGCTTCTTATGTTTCTTATTCTTTGCAGAAGTTGTAAGATCCGCAAAACCTTATTACAACCTTAAACAAAGCCTCTTAATCGAGACAGCTGAAGCAGTAGCAGAAGCGGTAGTAGACGGAAGTCATCAAGTGAAGAATTCAGTCTCGCCATGTCACTTCATGAGCTCGAGTTCTGATTCTTCTGTTCCTAAGAAAAGTCAACACGAGAAGCTCTCAGCAGTGACGACGCTATGGAGAGAGCGTCCTCCAACTTCTTACTGCGTCAAGTTTGAATCTTTTGCGACTTTGTTGAAGCTTGTGAAAGATGGAAAGTACGAGTCACGTCCTTTCACAGCCGGTGGATACAATTGGTACATATAACATCTCAATCTATATATGTTTCAAGAATCTGATTTTTTTATTTTTTACTTTGTCTAATCACAACATTTGCCTATCTACTTCTTTAAAAATGGTTGTTGTTTTTTTTTAATGTTTAGAATGTTTGAAAAAAAATCTTAAGGACGTTCCTGATCTACCCGAACGGCAACAAAGCAGACGGTGGGGGAGGATACGTTTCGCTCTACGCAAGAATCGATAACTCAACTCTCATCTCCAATCCAAAGGATGTGTATGCAGAGTTCAAGTTCTTCGTCTACAACAGAGTCTACGACAAGTACTATACCTACCAAGGTACGTAACCTATTAACAAATTGTATATGTATACATGATATACATCTTGATCTTACCCACCTGGTTTCAAACCAAGTATAATGTAAATGTTTTTGGGTGCAATTTTAAATGAATAATATTTGCCAATAAAAGAAAAGAAAATCTGTTGTTGTAGAAACTGAGGCGAAGAGGTTTCATTTGTTCAAACCGGAATGGGGAGCGCCGTTATTTCAACCGACGTCCGTGTTCAATACACCGTCAACCGGATACATTTTCGATGGACAACAGTGTGTGTTTGGAATTGACGTTTTCGTTGCTCAAACCTTTAAGGAATGGGAAGTTTTCTCCTTTGAAGAAAACATCAAAGATCCCATTTACACATGGAAGCTCAACAAATTCTCTAATCTATTTAGTGACTCTTACACATCCGAGTCGTTTTCTTCGGGAGGAAGTAACTGGTGACTCTCTTCTCTCTTTATTTCTCTCTTACACACTATATGCCTAATTAGCTGCGACTTGAGATACTTCGGGTTGGTTCGGTTCAGTTTTTCGTTTATTTGGGTAATTCAGAAACTGATAAATGTGGCGAAAATAACAAAAAAATATTTGATTCAGTTCGGTTTGGTTCAGAATCTGGTTAGTTCGGTTCTTGGTTTTGTTACCAAATCTAACCGAATACCGAAGTATTTGGTTTTCCGGTTCAAATTTGGTAAAAATCGGATAAATTTGGTTAATTTCTTTCATTCTGTTCAGAATTTTAAAATATTTCAGTATAACTTGGTTTAAAAAGTAAAAATACGGTTAATCGATCGGTACAATCGAACCAAACCGAACCTGTAGCTGAATTGATTTTAAAATCTTGTCGATCGGTTCAGCGTAAGTAACCGAACCAGAACAGAAAAACAAAAAAAAAATCGTTCGCTTCGAAAACTTTGGTTAGGTTAAAATTCTCAGCTAATATATGGTATATGTCAATGTATTAATAAATAATATTGTTGATGAAATAGGGTATTGAAGGTATATCCAAATGGAGATGGTTATGGAAAGGGCAATTCATTGTCTCTCTACTTGTTGAGTGAGTCTAATGAAAAGGCTTACGTTAAAGCCAAGCTACGAGTTCTTGATCAAATCCGATCCAACCACGTGGAGAAGCTAGGTCAGTAGTGTTTCACACTATCTATATAAGTTCTTTGATTTTGTTCTCTACTAAAACTTGTGATTGATTCCTCTTCTCTTTTCTTATCGACAGTGGATGGATGGCCTAATGCAACATCTAATAATAATGGATGGGGTTTCGAGAAGTTTGTACCCATCGCAGATCTTAAAGATGCATCTAAAGGTTTACTGGTGGACGATGCGGTCAAGGTCGAAGTCGAGATCATTGCCTTCTCTAAAACAGACTCCACCTTAAGTGACTATAATTAGGATGTGGTTCACGTCCTAAATAATAAATTAAAAGAGTTTCTAACTATTTATCTGGTTAGTTCCTTTCAAAATTCGACCAATGTTGGTTTATGTAAGAGCAATGTTTTTTCAGATTTAATAAAGTGTTTTCTTCAACATGGTTACAAGTTCAATCCTCCTAACAGGAGCCATCTTCCACATGGTTACAAACACGCACTAATCCAATCTTAACTGATCTGGAAGTAGTTTGATCGAAAACCAACTTAATTAACCCGAAAGTCCCAAATTGGTTTCCCTAATCCATCCCTAAACTGATTGATAAAACTTTCACATCGAGAGTTTTTGACAAACCAATAGGAACATACACTCTTGTCTGGTTCATACAGTGCTTCTTTTGAGCCAAGGAGACATTAAGCATATGATGATAAAAGTTAAGGGCTAAATCAATGACGTGGCCGACCATTAACTCATAAACCAAATTAAAGGATACGAAAAAGACGGGTGTATTGCATCCGTATTTTTTTCTTTTCCTTGCATTATTGTAAAAGTATTTGCAATTTTGTGTGTTTTTGGATGATTTTAGTATAGGAAAAGACCAGTTTGTCTTGCTTTTGTCTAACTACAAGATGCTAACTAAATAGTAAAATTGCATCAAGCAAACTATATATCTTTTAAAATACGATATTGTAAATTATCCACTAATCTTTGACCAAAAAAAAATTTATCCAGAAATCAAAACAAATTAGAACTAAACTAATAATAAAACAATGAATTGGTGTCAAATAATGTTTTTCCTCCCTTTGGTTAAAGAGAAATTAAATGATTCATTAAATTTTCCTAAAACCAGCTCCTCTTATATCTAATAATAAAACAATGAATTGGTGTCAAATAATGTTTTATACCCTCGTACTAGGTTAAATATGGTTCTTCATTTTATTTTATTCTTCTCAATTGTAAGATGTCTAGCGCCTCCAACTCCGACCAGCCACAACAGAAAGATGACCGTCAGTTGCCGTTATCGCTTTTATCATTGCCTGAGGAAATCGTTTTAAGCTGCTTAGCCCGCATCCCAAGAAGCTATTACCTAAACCTCTCTCTCGTCTCCAAAACCCTAAGGTCACTTGTTCGCTCGCCTGAGCTCAATCGACTGCGATCTATCCTCCACAACAAACCCCTTTATATAGGTTTTTGCAAAGGTGATGAGGCGAGGACGTACCATTGGCTTACCCTCTGTCCGATTCAGAAAACGGTTACAACCATTGAGTATCGATTGGTTCCGATTCATTACCCTTCTCATCCTTTTATGTACTGTTTTTTAAGTGTCTCTATTGGATCAGAGTTCTACTTCATTAGCAAACTCAATGTTTGGAGAAGATGAGATGTGATAGGATTTATAATGGGTGTGTGGTAGAGAATGTTATCTATGCTTCCTATGAGTTAAATGGGTTAATGTGGTTTGATATAAAGCTCAATGTTTGGAGAAGATTGACCAATCGTGACGGGAAGAAAGTGTATCACTTTTGTTCGCCGGCAATGGTGGAATAGGAGGGAAAGCTAGCGGTTTTCATCTCCGACCATTACTTTGACCGAACTGATAATTATACGAAGAAAAATAGAGTTAAGATGTTCTTGATCGCGTTGGATAGGGCTGGAGAAAGGATTTGTGGGACGGTCGAGTGGTCTGGTATTGTGTCCACAATCCCACATTCATGTATTTTCTCATTCCCCTAAGTATTTGCATTGTTTAGTTGCTTCCGACTGATCGCATCTCATATGATTAAAATGTTCTTGAGCGTGAGTTGATGAATGATAAGCCAACTAGGAATGAAGTTAATCGGGACAATGCTTTTTATCAGTATCAGGTGTTCTGGTCACCGATTGTTTTATAGGACTACAAGTCTCGAACGCTTATTTTCGTCATTTTAATGACGAATGATTACATGTTTATAATGTGTGTAGAAAATTGCACTCACTTTTAGCTGAAAGGCAAAATCGAATTTTTATCAGTTACGTTTATTTTAGTCTTAATGGTTTGGTTTATTTTCTGTTTCCCTAAAATTAGCCATGGTAAACTCTTCTCATCATCGTGTCCGCCTCGCCAGTGGCTTGAAATAGTAACAAGTTAACAAATGATCCAACTACAGGAAATCCATTGCTTTTCTGCGCTTCTGCATAAATATTGAGATCATTGCAAGAAGAAAATTACACTTTTTAAGAAACTTGAAACACAAGTTAGCTCCAAACATATCAGACCATCTATTGAACATTTTAAGGATACAAAGCAAATTATCTGAATCTGATTCTGAATATTTACTGTAGTAATCTTCTAAATCATTTTTAGAATTATATTCGTCTTCTGGATTAGCCATAGGCATGGGTTCATAGTTTGCAACATCTTTGATTGCATGTGCCTTGACTTGCACAATTCCGGTAGGTGGCATTACATGATCAACTACATCGTGTTGTGCTGCATTTTGGGTAATTTATTGGGTCTCAGAAAATTCTTTTGGCATAATCTTTGTTGTCGCCCACCATTCTTCTATGGTTGGTCGCAGTCTGGGTAAGGAATATAACATACTTGATCATACTACTCTAATAATATGAAAGGATCGTACTTGTCATAATGCATCGTCGGGCAAATATCAACAATACCATATGGGTGTGTTCGTATTCCTCGACCAGTGTTGAACAAGTGGCATTTGAAAATCATTGATATTAGCTCAAGTGCACCATGATACTCTATCATAATATTTTTTCAATCAATCCAAAATACACAGTCTCAGCAGATCCCGAAACACAAACGCCATAATCCATCGTCTTATTATTTTGTCTATGGCTTTTTGTATGATAATGATATCCCCTCGAATAATACATATGCCATGACGTGATTGATGCTTCGGACCTTGTACAAATTCTAGCATCCACAATAGAAATTCTAATGATTTACTTGTGTCGTTAATCTGCACATGTATAAGTAAAAAAATGAGATGAAACATATATAAGATACGTTAATTTATTTTTAACTTACATATTTTTACACCAAGTTACAATTTTTTCATCTTTTAGTCTCGTCATTGCGTCTGCAGTAATGTTCGGATAATCTTGCGTGATATATTCCTCAAACATCATGTATAAATATTTATAGTATTATTTCATTTAACCATTATAGTAGGAAAAAGATGTAATATCGTACCTTTCGTACGGTTCAAATCTTCACAGTTGAGCAATAAAATGTTTGAAGCATATTGTAGTCCTCATCATTTAACCATGAACTTGATGATTTGTCACTGACTCTTCCTACTTGGTGGAACATACTCGGGACATCATGATAGTTGTAGGTGAAATGAATTTCCCTCACATTTTCTGCGGAGTCTAACTCTTGTGGAGGTGTAATGTAGTTGGTTGTCACATAGGAAATCTCTTCGTTTACTTACTGAGCTACTATCGAACCTCCGATTTGAGCCTTGTTTTTAACTTTCTTTTCCAGGGGATACATGTACCGTTCGAGAGGATACATCCACATGTATTAGACCGGACCGCCTAAAGCAGCTTCATCTGGAAGATGCACTGGGAGATGTTTCATCACATCGGAAAAAGCCGGTGGAAAGATTTTTTCCAGATTGCAAAGTTTTATTGCACTGTTTTCTTTAAGTGTAGCAACATCTTCGGTCTGTAACATTTTGGTATATATATCTTGGAAGAAGAGTGCAATATATACGTTAAAAAAAAGAAATTAATTAAAAACATTATAAAACCACTTATATTAAAAAATGAAATATTAATATTAAATTAATTATTACCTGAAATTGCCGTATGAACAACATTCGAAAGGAGTTCTGTAATTGCAATTGGGAGAAGCCGTTGCATGATGACATGACAATCATGACTTTTTAGGCCTGAGATCTTTCCCTTCTCCATGTTAAGAGAATGTCAAAACTTTGATACATACCTACCTGGAAACTTAATCTCTTTCGTCAGCCACGTAAGAAATTTTTCTTTACCTTCCTTCGACAATCAGAAGATTAGAATAGGCGGCACTCTTCCATCTGGAGTAACCTCCAAATCGGGTCTTCTACAAAACGAGGGGAGATCCAATCTTGATTTTATGTTATATGTTGTCTTTCCTGGAATATTTAGCACCATGTTGGTGAGATTATCCAAGAATTTTTTCTCGATATGCATAAAATCAAGATTGTGCCGGAGAATTAGGTTCTCCTAGTACGGAAACTCCCAAAAGATACTCTTTTCACCTAATTATGGTCGACACCGTACGCATCTATTGTTCGAGCAGACTTGTCATGTCCTTTGCCTCCGCAATCAACTGTTTTACACAACCCACATATATTATTTATCCTCCCGTGTAAAATATTTTTCCTCGTTTAGCCATGGCGGAGGATCGTCTTGGACTGTTCTATCAGTTTCCATTCCCGATAGTCTGAAAAACTGGTTTAAACTTCGTTTCTTCCATTTCTAGTCTTCTAAATGTTCTTTTTATTAAAAATAATAATATTTGGCCTGTCTCCGCTTCCGGCTCGCATTTTGGCAAAATTACCAAAATGCCCTCCAACTTCTGAAAATTATAGTTTTGCCCCTGTTGACTTTTCTTCTGTCCGTTGACCCAATTTTTGGAATCAGGGTATTACACCCCTGCTTTACATGAGGAAATACATTTTGTGCCCTTAGTTAAAGCAATCTCGCCTAATAAGCTGCTTTCCAAGTCTATGATTCCCACCAAGGCGGTTCCGTCAAATTCTTTTGCATCCTTATCAGATGATCAGGACGAGGAATGTACTGACTCTCCAAAATAAGAGCTATCTATAATGGTCTTCTCTTCCCCATCTATCTCTGCTAAATCCGAGCTACTCGTTTCTCCGTCGATAAAGTCCAAGAAAAGAGGAAGGTTTCGCAACGCTCTCTGGTCTCGGACGGTGGTCCTCCCCTGAATCTGAGATATAAACGCCATAAAGGAGCATAATATAAGTAATATTTTTGTGGCATTCAGTTCTGACTAGAGAGTTCTTTCTAACTACCAGCATTCGAAATTGGGTAAGATTTGGATTATTTACAAATCCCAAATCTCAGTTTTCCCCTTGTACATAGATGCTCAATCTATTACGGTTAAAGTCCTTTTGGAGGATGATACTTCCTTTTATTATACGGCAGTTTATGCCTCAGATGATCTCGAGGAGAGAAGGAAGCTTTGAACCTCTTTACTAGGCACTGTGGTTTCCTTTAATCTGGATTATCTTCCATATCTTGTCTATGGAGATTTCAACGAAATTACTCACCCCTCGGAAACTTCAAACCCGGCGGTCATCTCCTCTACCCTTCATATGAGAGAATTCAGTGATTGTTTAGATAATTTGGGGGTTGTGGGATATGGATTCTCAGGGTCCTCCTTTCACATGGTCTAACCATAGACCTTCTGACCCAGTTGCTAAGAGATTGGACAGATGTTTGATTAATGACAATTGGGTAGTCAAGTTCCTACCAGCCGGTGCTTTTTCGAACCTCCGGAATTCTCGGATCACACTCCGTGCCTCATTAAACTGAAATCTCCAGCACCATCTTTTGGTACGAGACTTTTTAAATACTTCAGTTATGTGGAAAAAGTCCCTTCGTTCTTGGCAGATATGAAAGCGGCTTGGGATATATTGGGTGAAAAGGCGGTAAACCTTACCTCCCTGTGTTTTAAGCTTAAATATGAACAAACCCATCAAATACCTCTGTAAAAAAACTTTCAGTGATACTGAAAGAAGGGTTTATGTGGCGCATGAGGCCCTAAATACTGCCAATCATCTTGTCTCCATGATCCTTCTCCTGCTTAGACTAAGAGAAGAGATTGCAGGATTCTTGGAATTTCCTCCGACTGGCGGAAGAGGTTTTCTTTAAGCACAGATCATGCGTTAAGTGGCTTAAAGCTGGGGATCTAAACACCAGGTTCTTTTCACGAGTTATGACAGCCATAAACGCATCCAATTCAGTTATGTACCTACTCCGAAGTAATAGTTCTCGTTCTGAAACCTTGGCGGAGATTCATCAGATCGCCATTGACTTCTAGGTGAACCTATATGGCACTATCAAAGGTGAATATTGTCATGTTCTTACGGATTATCTCATCCGTATTCCCTTTGAAGTGTTCAGCACCGCAACAAAGATCTTTCTCCTCGGTTACTTCTGAGTTGATTTCATAGACTCTATTCAGATTGTCTCTTAGTAGCACACCAGGCCCTGATGGTTTATCTCCAGAGTTCTATAGAGCAACTTGGAATCTGATTGGAGGGGAAATCACAGATTCCATTAAATATTTCTTCAAATCTCCCTTCATGCCGGCAGAGCTAAACAATACCTCTCTGGTGTTTATCTCTAAAATACCCGGTTCTGAGGACATTAAGGATTTTTGCCCTATATCCTGTTTAAACACCTTATATAAGCTAATAATGAGGATTTTGGCGGACAAGCTGAAGCAGCTACCATCAATTATTCTTCCCAACCAAACTAGTTTTGTTAAAGAAAGACTATTGTTGGAGAATGTGTTGTTGGCTTCCGAGGTTATTAAGTGGTATTATAACACATCTTTGTCGCCTCAAATTACTTTTAACCAAATATGAAGGAGGTTGGGAATACGCCCTTTTGGTTCTTGGAATCAACTCTACGGTCTAAAACTAATTTGGATGTTCTTTTTCCGCTATGGATCCTTATGGATCGCATGGATGAGGAGAGCTTATCTTTCTCATGGTTCATTTTGGTCTCTTAATGTTGAAAGCTCTTCGATTTCCTGGATGTTCAAATGTATATTGACCCTCCACCCCTTAGCTTTGGACTTTCTTAGAGTTAAGATTGGCAAAAGAGGGGAAACATATTTCTGGTGGGATCCGTGGACGACTAAAGGTCGATTAATTCATCTCCTCGGCCCTCTTGGTCCGGCTTCATTAGGAATTCCCAACAACGCTCTGGTCAGTGATTGCACGTCCGGTCTGAATTGGAACCTTCCATCGGCGAGGTCGGATATGCAATTGCATATGTTGACTGAAATTTCCACCATCTCTATTGTGGAAGGAAATGATGTGATGACTTGGTCTGTTGAAGGTAACCTTACTCTTGGTTCAGGGCAAAACGGGTTTGGGAGGCTATAAGACTCACGGCCGAAGGGACCTTGGTACTATGTGGTTTGGAGTAAGATTTCAATTCCTAAAAATTCAATATCACTTCCTGGCTATTCATGTTGAATCAAAACCCAAAACTAGATAGGTTGTTGGCATGGGGGTTGGATGTCGACTCGATGTGTTTTCTATTTCGTCAATTACTAGAGACAAGGAACCACTTTTTTTAATGTGAATATTCAAGCTTGATGTGGTCCCAAGCTGTAGCAAAACTCAATTTTAAGGGAATCCCTACTCTATGGGATCCCTCGGTGGAATGGCTGCTATCATTCTTGGTTGATAGAACAACTTTTCTGGTCTTGGTTTAGTTGTGGCAGGGTATTATTTATGAAGTTTGGAAGGAAATAAATTCCAGATTCCATGATGGTTTGACTTCAACAACTATTGTTATTCTTCAAAACTAAATACTGTTAAAAACAAGTCTCTGGCTCTTAAAATGTAGGAGAAGCTGCTGGTGAAGACTTGCTCTCCATCTGGTCCAGGGTATAGTTGAGTCTATACGCGTGTGTACTTGCTCTCTTTGTTTCCTTTCTCTGTTTGTGATTTCGAAAACAAAGTGCCTCCCTCTTATCCTTTGCTTCTTTTACTCTTTTAAATTATGGTTGTAATCATTAACTTCTCTTTAATATGAAAGCCCTTTTAAAAAAAAAAGATTACATAAATTTTCATACCCTTTGTTAGTGAAGCCATGCATAAATTAGTAAAATCTTTTTTTCTTGTAACTTTAAATTAGTAAAATCTTACATAATCATTTCATAAGATTACACCGTCCCAAATAGTTTCCGAGTCTTACATAAAGTTTCTGAATATTATGATGTCATATTTGTTAGTAATTTTCAAACGCACAATTTTAACAAATATGATAGCATTAATTCTGACAATCCAAACAAAATTTTAGCTTATCCATCTTTCAGAGCAGTTTTTGATTATTAATTCAGTATATAATAAAACGAATACAGGTGTGATATATTTGTTATGAACATCATTAATTTTCTAATAACTTCTCCTTGACTAAGTCAAAATTCAAAATTTTAATATAAAATACATTAGCTTGTTCTAGCATTTTTTTGTTAAAAATAAAAATTAAATAAATAAAAGACAATAATCCATAATTTTGTTGTTTTCAACATATTTTTTGTTTTCAAAAGCAAATTTAATAGTTAAAACCAATGGTCGAAAACTCGTTAGGCAAAAAAATCAGAGAGTAAACAGGATTTACGCGGAACGGAATTTTAGACGATTTAATTTAAAATTAGTCATGTATATTATTAGGTTTTTATAAGATTAGTACATTTTCATAACTAAAGTTATAAAATATATACATTATAACATTTTAAATTTGTACTATATTTCTAATTCATAGAAATAGTGAAATACTATATTATAAATTGGTTTTATAGATAATTTATTAATTGTTTTACTTCACATTTTTTCAAAATACAAAATGTTACAATCACAAAGATATACAAAAATTTCCAACCAACAAATAAACACTAATCACAGACAGCTTAGACTTCTGTCGATTGATATATAATTATATATGTATTGTAAGCGTAAATATCCAACATACCAACATACAATAGATTTCAAGTTTCATAGAAAGAGTTTGAAGAGATGAAATAATCAAAAGTCAAAACCAATTTCGTGTGAGAATAAAAAAAACTTATGTCGATTGATTCCGTGAAAACTCAATGTCGTGTGAGCTTTTGCTAATTGGGCCAGAAATAATTTCTTTTTTTAAATTTCCAACGCGGTCTAATTCAAATTAGTCGCCGATTTTCCGATTAATCGGCCAATCCACGGTCAACCTTGGCCGTTGACTTTCAGAGCCGCCTAGCTCCTCCTCGCCTCGCTTAACCACCATCGAACGCTTACTCGGCAACCTACTCGGCTGCACGGACGACTTTTTGAACAAGGGCTAAAACAAGAGTGACAATTTTCACAATTTTTATAAATAATCACTTTTAAAATTTTAAAAGTAACCGTCATAGTTTTTACAGTCAGAATATTTAAAAATTCACAGGTTATGGAAAAAAAATGAAAAAAAAAAAATTAAAACGACGTGGCGACCATATTAAAGGATATGGAAAAAGGCTATATTAGTCAACGACCATCCGTTGACTGAGACGTGTTAAAAACGGCGAGATGTTTATTGACGAGGAGAACCAAATGGATCCGATGCATTAAGAAAAAGTGAGAACCAAATGGATCCTATTGGCTAAAGCACGTCACGGGACAAACGAAATAAATGTCTAAAACACGCGCCGACTAAACGTGCCGCGTGCTATTCAAACCGCGCGTCGCGACGAAATGTCAAAACCAAATTAAAAAACGTCATTGAAAAACAACGCATTTCATTTTCATGACTTTTGCTTCCTTAGTATGAGCCGATCTTCAGACACAACAACAATGGGGTTTTGAGAATTTTCTGGAGACGCAACAAACGTGTTTTAAGGATTTGTCGACCCAATTTGATTTTACTTTTTGTTTTCTATTCGTTCAATGGGCAAAGAAGAAGAGAGCGAAGGAAAGAGAAAAACATGGCGATGGCCTTTGGCGGCTTTGCTTGTTGTGTTATTGGCAGTGGCTGTTAGCTCTAGGACCGCTTCTAATGTCGGCTTCTTCTTCAGCGATCGAAATTCTTGCAGCTGTTCACTTCAGGTTTTTACTCTCCTTAGATTGATTCTCCATCTTTTTGCTTTGATGTAGGAATTTGACTATACGATCTCAGTCATGTTTGAATTGATGAACTTTGTTTTATATTGAGGGAATGTTGAAGAATTGTGGATATTTCATTCGCTGATGATCAAAAGCTTTGCTTTTTGTTGATGTGATGGATTCAGAATAATAAAAACTGAATCTTTTGATGACATTGTTTAATATTCCTTAAAATGTGCCAGTGCTTTTCTTTTAAATGCAAGATGTTTGATTTTTACAATCGTGTTGTAAGATTCAATATCTTTCAGAATTTGATATTCTGAATTTCCATTTGGATATTTACAGGGAACTGGTAAATACAAAGGTATGGTTGAGGACTGTTGCTGTGATTACGAAACAGTAGACAATCTCAATAGTGAGGTTTTGAATCCTTTGCTTCAAGATCTCGTCACTACTCCATTTTTCCGTTACTTTAAGGTCAGTAATGCTGCCTTAGAGAACTTGAGTTATGTTTATTCAGTGGTGTAGTTTTTTAGATGTGCATATGTTCTTTTCTTTGATGTTAACATCTGCCACTACTCTCTAATGTGCGGCAGGTTAAACTGTGGTGTGACTGCCCGTTCTGGCCAGACGATGGAATGTGTCGTTTGCGTGATTGCAGTGTCTGTGAATGTCCAGAGAACGAGTTCCCTGAACCATTTAAAAGGCCATATAACATAGCTGGTCTTCCTTCCGATAATCTGATTTGTCAAGAGGGAAAACCGCAGGCAGCTGTTGACCGTACCATAGATAACAGAGCGTTTCGAGGTTGGGTCGAAACTAATAATCCATGGACGCATGATGATGACACAGATAGCGGTAAATAGTCACCGTAGTTTATGGTTATAAAGAAGAGAGCATTTGATGTCTATTGATATGAGAACCTTTATGTCTGTGTTGATGATTGGAATTGACTTATTTCCAGGTGAGATGACTTATGTAAATCTTCAACTAAACCCTGAGAGGTTTACTGGTTATACTGGACCTTCTGCTAGAAGGATTTGGGACTCCATATATTCGGAGAACTGCCCTAAGTGTGAGTTTTTTTTTTGCATCCCTACCATGTTACGGTATTGTGCGACAAATGATTGTAATGTAATGTGTCTAAATGGTTTCTGCAGATTCATCTGGGGAGACATGTCCAGAGAAAAAGGTTTTGTACAAACTGATATCCGGTCTTCATTCTTCAATCTCAATGCACATAGCTGGTGATTATCTTCTTGATGAGTCACGCAACCAGGTTTGTATGTTCTGAGCTAAAAAAGAAAGAACAAGTTTCTCAACTCATGAGTATATATCATAGTCATGGCTGACATGTTTTCAATTGAAATGCAGTGGGGACAGAATATCGAGCTGATGTATGATCGTATTTTGAGACATCCGGATCGTGTCAGAAATATGTACTTCACGTATCTCTTTGTTCTACGTGCTGTAACTAAAGTGAGTAACTTCTCTGTAACTTGGTATATGTCTTTCTGAACAATCTGTAAGGACTGAGTCTTGCGACGTTTAATGTAGGCAACAGCATACTTGGAACAGGCAGAGTATGACACCGGAAACCATGCTGAAGATCTGAAAACACAGTCATTGATTAAACAGTTGTTGTATAGTCCGAAACTCCAAACAGCATGTCCTGTTCCGTTTGATGAAGCTAAGCTCTGGCAAGGTCAAAGTGGACCGGAATTAAAACAGCAGATCCAGAAACAATTCAGAAATATAAGGTTCGTGCTTATATATTTCTTGAAAATAACACACTCATGGTGCGGGAATAAAGAGAGCTTAATATGTATGTGTTTGCAGTGCATTGATGGATTGCGTAGGCTGTGAAAAATGCCGGCTATGGGGGAAACTTCAGGTTCAGGGTTTAGGTACAGCATTGAAAATTCTCTTCTCTGTTGGAAATCAAGACAAGGAGGGTGACCAAACTGTGAGTTTCTTAAACATGTATATGCATGGTTTTGTTATATATCATGCATCAAGGATCTGAAATATTCGTCTCTATTTTTTTTTCCAGCTACAATTGCAACGTAATGAGGTGATTGCATTGGTGAATTTGCTTAACCGTCTGTCTGAGTCGGTTAAAATGGTTCATGATATGGGACCTGATGTCGAGAGGTTAATGGAGGATCAGATAAACAAGGTATCAGCTAAACCTGGCAGATTAACAAGAATTTGGGATTTAGCTGTCTCCTTCTGGTGATGCAGACACAACACAACGAAACGAACTGTCCAACTTTTGTATGCATTCATGCTGAATCAATGAATGACCAGGATGGATAGTCATCGTTTTAACGATAATGAACAATCATTATAGAGAAATTCATACAAAATATTTTGGTTTAAATAGACAAAGATATCAATCATATGGCTGGTCCTCCATACTTGTGGGTATTGAACTACTCAAAAAAGGTATGTGTCACAATGTTGGTACAGGGGAAACCATCAAAGTATTCCAGGAATGCAATTCATCTGCACTTACAACCAGATGATTGGAGCCATGTACAGTCTCTCTATCTCTCACAACAACCTGCTGATGATAATGCTTTTTGGGCTACACCCAATGGAATTTATTCAGTGCGCTCAGGTTATCACCTTGCCAGAGACCTAGATCAGTCCACACTTCATCTACCAAGACACAGCCGTGTTAAACCAGGAACAACAACAAAGTTCCACATCCTTCAGGAGAGACTACTTTTGCTTTATCAGAGGTCAAAGACTGGATCACAGCTTCTGCTCATACTTCATCTTCACCATCACAAGCTCCTACGATCCCTACTTCGTCTGCCACTGCCTGATTTTATCAAATGCAGCTTTTGACCCAGTTTCTCATTGGTCACGGGCATGATGGATTGTCTCCGATCATTTAGGCTCAAAATTATCCACTGGCTCATGTTTACTTGGCTATCTCTCTTCACCTTTGCAGGCTGAAGCTGTTTCTCTATTACTGGCAATCCGCACACTGAGTCAACATTATCATACCAATATCATCTTTGAAGGAGATTGTCAACGCTTAATTTACAATCATCAAGGAAAATCTAAAGACTGGAGTATTCACAATCTTACTCAAGATATCAAGTGGTCAGCAACCTTTTCCCCAATCACAAGTTTCAGCTAATTTCTAGATCTTTAAATCACGGGTCTCACACCCTAGCTCACTATTGCATTTAAGCTTTTTTTTTTTTTTTTTTTTGTCAACGGATATTGGATTTTCATAGGCCGAGTTAAATAATACAAGTGGGCCAAGCCCAGTTCAGTGACAAAAAACAAACGTGGTGTAAAGAAACGAAGACCGGAGATAAGGACGCCACGCGTCAACTCCTCCGCGAAAGCTTCATGCAACATCCACGCGTCCTTCATCGCGAGCCGCCGGACGAGATCGGACCACCGTGGAGGAAAACGACGCCAGAATCTCGCCGGACCATTCACCGCAACTGCCATGGACCACCTGCCGACCTAAAGCTTCCCAAACCACCATCACGAACCAACCTGCATTGAAAAAAAACCAGAATCTACAACCGTACTAGGAACCACCGCGGTCACGGAGACGCCCTCGCCGACAGGTTTAAAAAACCTAACTGAATTCGCCTGATGCTTGTCCTCTAAAGCGGCGACACGAAGACGATATGAATCCAGACAAGTCGAAGGTACCGGAGCAGAGAAGAGAGAGATCAGGGGCCGGACGGCAAAAGGAGAGGGGGAAGAAAGATCGAAACTCGCACAAGCGAGAGAAACCGGAAAGATCCGGATAAATCCGAGAAATCGGAAAAGATAGTCAGCCTGAAAAGGCAATACCCGAGTTTATTGGGAATTAGAACACATCCACAACAAAACCGATCAAGGATCGGAGAAAGAGCAGCACAAAATAAAACGATCGGAGAATGAAAAAGAAACCAGTGAAGAACAAATCCGATCGAATATAACACAAGAGGGAAAAAAAGATTTCCATCTCTAAAATATAGGGATGTGAGAAGAGAAAGAAATCAGAAAAAAAAAACCCCTAATCTGAAGCTAATCCTCCATCAAAAAGATCGGAAGTGATCAACAGGGCGGGAGCTTCAAACTTTTCATTTAAGCTTTCTTTACTCTTTCATTATGTCACTTAAACTTTCTTTCCTCTTTCTTTTTGTAATTTTCTAAATATTTCTTTTCTTAATAAAATGCAATACTTTGTCGGGAAAAAAAATAGACAAAGAAGTAAAGAATTCTTGTATGTTTGCTCTAGTTTCTAGTTTGCGGGTTAGGTTATGTGTACCACCGACTTTAGTCTTATGTTTGTCTAAGCTTTGTATTTCATCTTTGTTTCCGGGAAGTTTGACATGTGAACTCGCCGGCTCTGTTTTTGGAAGGATTGCGATCTTTGCCAACCAAATGTATTTCATCCTCAAATTTTAATATAATTTACCAGTTGACAAAAAAAAGTAAAGAATTCTTGAGGCAAAGTTTAGAGACACAACAGAATGAACAAAGTAGGCCCGCGACTTTTAACCCAACCGAACCGGGATTATTGATTTTTGTTTTTGGTTCGGTTCCGTCCGTTGAACCAGTCGACATATTTTTCAAATCAGTTTGGTTATTGGTCCGGTTTGACCAAATTAATCTGTTAACCAATTTTTTCACAAACCAACATATACCTAATTATCCCGAATTAAACTGAAACTAACTACCGAATTCGCAAAAGAAAAAGTTTGGTTAATTTCGGTTTTAAATTTGATAATCATAATTAACCGATAACCGAACCAAATTTTTGTTCGATTATATTCGGCAAATTTTTCAACAACTTTGGTTAACCGAAAACTGAAAAAATGACTCGGTTCGCATGTCTAGAACAAACTCACAAAAGCCAAATCCATATATACTAGGATCAATCAAATCACAACTTTTTTACAAAATAAATATAATAATAAAAATAACCAACGAAATTTGTTTCTATTAATTTCTCATTTAAATGATTTATTTTATTTTTTTATTAAATTCTTGTTTTCAAAATCAAAATAATAAAATATAAGCAACAAAAAATATTTTTTTATCAATTTTTAATTTAAATTTTAGACTTATTAAAACATTATGTTGTATTTATTTATTATTTTTGAATTTTTTTTTAAAAACAAAATTAGCTAAAAAATCATTTGTGTTAATTTATTATTTAAATGATTTATTTATAAAATATATTTTCTATTTTTTTGGAAAAGAAAAAAATTAACCATAAAAATATTTGTATTTTTTATTTAAATAATTTTTTATAAAATTATTTTTATTAGTTTCTTACTATTTATTTTTTTAAACGAATTTATATTAACAATTTATTTTTAAAAACCGAATTTATATTAATTGTTTTTTTAAACGAATTTATATTAATTATTTATTTTTTTAAACGAATTTTATATTAATTCTTTTTTTTAAGTATATTAATTATTTATTTTACTTTAATGATTATATATTATTTCTTTAAAAAAGATAAGTTAAGGAAAGGATAATATAGTATTTTAAACCATTATAGAATGCTACTCTAGTAAAAAACACACCCTAATGGTACTCTAGTAATTAACCTTAAAATTTGTGCTATTAGGAGTAATTTTCACTATTATATATGCATAATTTAAAAACGTATTTGGTTGGCTCAATTTTGTTTTATTTGAACTAGGTGAGTATCCGCGCATACGCGCGGGTTCTTTCCATTTTGCAGGTTTTCATAGTTTTTTCTTGTTGTCCCGTCAATGCCTAGTCAGTCAAGTGTACGTATTACTTTCTCAGTTTGGTTTAATTCGCTTGTGGCTGTTTCTTGTGTTGTTATTTGTTTTTAGTCAACCATTTTCATGAAATGTGTATATCTTAATGTATATTGGTTGATTTGTGGTGTTTGCGCCAGCTTATTTCAAATGTAGTCAAGAAGTTTGCTAATTTCTTTTCCTCAAGCATCTCAATAGAATGGAGTAGGGGTTATCAACGAACAACCAACTCCCCTAGAATCCACACATTGTCTGTACATGTGCGTATAAATCAAATAAGCGAATGACACATTTGTGGACATACCATAAATACAAACCAGCCAAGAATGTGTGGAGATTCTATAAGTATTAGGCTTGAAACCCAGTAAACGCTAATTTATTTGTGTTAGTCACAAATCTAGCATCAAAAGTCAACGACAAAGTAAAAACATCATGAATAGAGAAATACATATTGAAGTGAGCATAATTCTACATGGAAAGACCTCGTACCAATTACCAAACTGAACCATTCTAGAAATCTAGTTTAGACATTGCATGAAGAAAATAGAGGAGAGAAGCTTCACTAACCTGTGCATTTGCGGTTGTTGTTTCAGCAATGTAAGCGCTCGTTTTTTTTTGTCTTTTCTCAAACTCTGAACCAGGTTTGTCGGGTCAGAGTTAAAGTAATGGCTCACGTCAGTCAGGGAAATCTCGGAAGAATCGAGGTTCTGGAATGTGACTTCTGAAGTGCTAAGAGCCATCTCAAAGACTTGCTTCTTCTCAGCCATCTCAAATAACCATGTTATCCAGTCGGCTAGCATTGATCTTAACCTTTTCTTTGTTGTAGCTGTAAGCTATCTCAAGTTGAGCTTCTCCACATCAGCACGCTTCATTTAAAACAAATTATTCATGAGTACAAATAACATAGGAAATAAAAGGGAAATAACATATAGGGAGAAGTTCAAACCATTTGGTTTTTGATGAACTTGTGAAAATGCAGGGGACCACTTCGCAGAAGGCCAAGTACTAACTCGTTGATATGTCTGGCTTAGGATTTTAGTAGCTTCTAAGTTCGCCAGTCGTATCCCCTGCCACAAAAAGGGTTAATGATATAATAGAAAGAGACAATCACATAAATCATCAACCATAAAAGGTTTTATTTGTTGATTTGTAACAGAACTCACAAAACAAAATAGACGATTCCAAATTTATAAGCTTAGAATAGAAGGTAGAGTATTGTATGATATCATACCTTCAGACAAGCATCGCCACACCTTGCATCATAGCCCATTGGAGGAAAAGACGGACTCCTTTCTGCATAATATTTAGAATGATCCATAACATTTTACTTGGTAGAATTTATTCTACATATATGATAATAACCACTACCTGCTTCTGAACACAGTTTGGTTGACCTTTGATTTCCCAAGTAAGACTAACAAGTGCCATAGCCATGGCACAATAATGATGATAAAGCCACCTACAAAAGCATATCAGCCCAGAGGTTTAAGTTAGGTCATCTCCAACGGGAAGATATATATTGATTAGATCACCAGAGTGGCACACAATAAAGTCAGTCAAAATAACATTATTTACGTCATATCAAAATCATTAACCCACTGAAGACTTTGAGTGCGAATAATGTTGCTTAGAGATCCAATTTATAATTGACAGCAATAATAAGCTACACTTTAACGGCATTCCTAATACCCGCTCAATTCTATTGCCCCTCAGTTTCTGCAGTGCGTTCAATCTAGGTTTGAATTTGAAGAGGTCCAAAATCAGACGTAAAACACACAGGGTAGCTAAACATTGACCAGCGAAAAGCAAACTGAAGAGTTGCTTGCATTCAGGCTCATACCTTTAGATTCTTAAATTAGTAATCGATGAAAGCTTACCAATTGATCTTGACATGGCTGAGAACACCGAAAACACGAGCTCTATTCCATCGGATCACTTTCCCTCCGGCGGCTTCAATCCTCGCCGCTTCATCTTCTCTATCCGGATACACACATACAGTAGAAATGGATTCATAAAGATGTCAATTAAACATCTTGATAACACACTGAGGATCAAAAACTTATCACAACCAATCTAACACATGTAGAGATAGCTATATGAGTTCGTATGTGCTTACTTTGTGGTCAATCGAGAAAGGGATCATTGTTTTTCCGCAGCAAAGAACAGCTCTGGAGTCGCCGCAGTTTGCGACGAAGATATGAGTCGGGAAGACGATTGCGACCACCGACGTTGACCCAACCGTCTCCGGTGCGACTGACTCGATCTCCGAGTCAACTCGAAGGAACGAGTTGAACAAAGCCCTCTTCCACCTCTCCTGTCACATGTCGCCGTCGCAGAGCATCGGCTTCTCCTTCGCTAACTCCTCCGCTAAAGCTAAATGCATCCTCTATCTGCAATATTTCGCTACCTACACAACACTACCCAAATATCACAATCAAAAACTCTGAACTTTTTGTAATATCGGATCAAATCGGAATTTACAGAGGAGATTGACTAATTTTTATTACTTGAGAACCCCCATGGCCGTCGGAAACACCGAAAAATGAGCAGTTAATTGAGGATTAAAAGACCATCAATCAACGAATTAGTGGAGGATTGAAGGAATCTAGGAGCTGTGGAAGCATCAATCTATATTTTTGTGAGAAATGAGGTGGGATAGAAGGAGTCAAGTTTCGGGTTAAGAAGACGATTAGACAAATGAGATAAACATGTGGGTTCATACATGGACAAACCTTATATTCTGATTGGGTTTGAGATTTTTTTTAGTAATACAGGTGGCGCCTTCATGTTCTCTCATGCGGCTGAGGTGGCAAGCTCCTGGAGAGACATCCTGCTATTATATATATAATTTGTACGTACTTGATTGTTAATGTTAATCATTGAGACTATAATTTAAATGGGGATTATAGACTGAACATAACCTATAGAGCTAATTAATGATTACCGATGAATTATATATATAATGTTCAAAGAAGTTTCATGGGACTGCATGGGTAATCACATCTATCTGTAAATATTTATGATTGTATGCATCAAACATTAGTGGTACTGCTTAATTAAATTTTGAACAGCTGTATGTAATGTGGAGTGAATCATATGATATGAAAGTACCACACGTCTCTGTCCTCTTACCGTACATTCTTTCTGGCAACTAGAGTTAAAGTCATGCGCCAGCCTATCATATAATGCCTCCTATTTATTAAATTTGAATTATTATTTTTTTGTCAACAATTGTGTTTTTTTTGTCAACAATTGTGTTTTGACAAAAAGTTTTGAAATCCCGTCTTCGTTTCCTTGTTAGAATGATGTTGCGGATTTTCCGTCTATCAAACTGAAGATAGACGTGGTCGGAAATGCTATCTGACGGTGATATATATTGTTTCTCAGCTTCCAAAAATGAAATAGAGTGGTTTTTGAGCTGCGATTTCCCTGTATATAAAACAATCGTGCCTTATTTTTTTGTTCTTAAAACATATCGTCCTGACATCCTACGTGTTTTTATCATAAGATCCAAATATATAAATAACTTGATGCATTATTAACCAAGAAAGTCTGGCTCAACCGTTTATAATGGCTTTAATTTTCGTAGATAGTAGTCATGTTCGTTTGTCTGTCGCCGGTGACAGCGGCTGGCGGTTGGCGGCAGCATCTAGCGACAGATTTTTGTTCGTTTGTCTGCCGCCAGCGTCAGCCGCTGTCAGCTCTCGTTTCTGACGCTGAAAAAATCAGCGTCCAGAATTTATTCTGTGATTGGACGCTGGCGGCTGACGCCGGCGGTTGGCGGCAGGTAAACAAACAAAAATTTGCCGCTGCTATCAATCACAGCCGCCAACTGCTACTACCGACGACAAAGAAACGAACAAAAACTTGTCGGCAACCGCTGCCGCCGGCGGCAGGCAAACGAACAGCCTAAATGTAATTCAAGAAGACTCGTCACCTAGGTCAAAATCACATATGGAATTACACTATTTACGAAAATTGTTATGGTTTTCTTAGTCATTATATAAACTATCACCACCGACATAGGTTACAACCAGAGACGTTGTGAATTGTGATGTATCATTAAAATAAATAAAAAATCCACTTCCTTTATTGGGTTACAACAAAAAAGATTTTTAAAAATACGATTTTTAGGTGTAAAAATCTTGTGCAATTTTGCTGATTCTTTGCATTTCCTGAGTGACCATGAATGCATAAAAGGAATAAAAAAGCTTAAATAAATTAAGAACTAATCTAAGATCCGAGCAATAATCTCAACGAAAAAGCTTTGTTTCTTCCCATCCTTCTTCTTCTCTCTGTACCGGTATTGCAATGGAGACGAACAAGAAGAGACCGAAGTAGAGGAGTAACAAGACGAGACCGACGTGAAAGAAGATGACGATGAGCAGCAGGAGGACGTCATTTGAGCTGCGTGTTTAGTGTACTCGTAGTACTCTAGAGATAGCTTAGAGAGCTTCTCGGTTAGACAGAGGGAACATATTCCAGGAGACTGTCTGTGTTTTTTGTGCTTCTTGCATGAGAAGTTGAAACTGAAATTGGAATTTGATCTCTTTCCTTCAGGGTTCTTTGATTGCATTGCTCTTCTTGTTCTTCTTGATCCACCGCCGATGAGGAAGATGTTTGCCATTGATTAAATCTTATGAGCTCTGTGTAATCTTTTTTGTTTGTTTCTTGTCATTTTTGTCTTGCCGCTCGTAATTGTATTTATAGGTGCTTGGTGTAGTTAATGAAAATATAGTTTTTATTATCCAATATTTTCAACTATATTTAGGATCTTTTAGATATATAAAAATATTTACACGATATTCTAATATTCTAATATTCTAGATTTATGAAAGGATGTTATAGTATCATAATTACACAATATTCACAATAATATTTAGGATTTTCTAGATCCTTGTATATTCTCTTCCTTTCTTAATTTTTTTTTTCATTTTTAAAGAGGCAATAAAAATAACTCTTGTTATGTCTGGTGAAATCAATGGAGTGGGCATAATTTCCATCTCGTTCCGTTCTATCTCGGTCCGTCTTTCCAATCTCAAAATCTCATTTCATATGAGAATGGTATAAAATATAATTTTCATTTGGAATCGGGAAAGGACAGGACGAAAATAAAATTTCCCGAAGTTTTATTCGGAATAAATTATATATTAATTAAATAATAGTATATACATAATTGAATATATGTTAGAAAATTAAAAATAATGAGAATTAATTTCCTAAATTTCTAGTATGTTAATATGTTACCAAATATTTTAAAACAATTTTAAGAAGTGTTATTGGTTTAAATATTTTAATGAATTTCTAAATCTAAGCAAAATTATGTGTTATTTGATCACTGATTTATTTTTTATCAAAATCATATATTATTTATTTTATGATTTAAAAATCCTAATTAAAATTTTATGTTATTAATTCGAGGATTTCAAAATTTTAATTAAAATTCAGTGTTATTTAATAATAAAATTTTATAAGTATATTTGATTTTACCATAGATTTTAATGAATTTAAAGTGAAAATTAAAAAACTTAAATCCAAGGAAAAATATACGAATTTTACACACAAAAAAAAAATTAAATTTTATATAGTTTTCTAAATCCACTAAAATAGACAAATCAGTAACACCTTCCTAAACTTTTTAAACATTTGTATATGTTTTGAAGTTATTTTTCAAGGAATTTTTTAATTGTGTTTTAATTTTTTACAAATTACGATTATTAATTTGTTATGTTTTACTTTTTAGTTGTTTTTTAAAGTTATCGTTCTATTTATGGAACATCATAAATGGTACAATTATTTTATTTCTTAAAGTTCTGTCTCGTTTCCATTTCAGTAAAATCTCGTCCCAAATTCACATTTCTCCGTCCCCTAATATAGATATAGACAGTGCTAACATTAATATAAAACCGATCAATTCTTTGCCAAAAAAAAAAAACCGATCAAACACTTTATAATATTTTTTTACTAATTGCTAGTGACTTAATAGTATCGACACTAATAAAAAATGTTTATAATCGAATTTAATTATCACTCAGCATCAATGTTTTGAATTTAATAGTATCGACACTAAAAACCGGAAATATATTGGTTAATCCTTAGTATCCTCAAAATTAAAATTATTTAATTATTTAGGGATTTATTTCATTTGTTTTATTATGTCAAAAGTTAAATGATATTTATTTATGTAGAACACAAAAATTAAGAAAAGTATCCGAACAATAGTTTGATCTCAGTTTGAAAAACTTACAAACCAAAATATTAGAACTGAATTGAATAACAGATGTCTAACCCTATTTTACGCCCAAATGCTTTCATAGATTCCATTTGAATTTTCATAACCTTGCAAGTCTTATAACTTATAATCTACGTGTTTGGATGTTTTCCCCCAATAGAGGTGTACTGTTCCACGGCGGGTCAGAGGTTGGGTAAGGTTCCGCGGCGCCGGCGGCAGTTATTTGCAGCGTTTGGATTAGTCAAGGTGGAGGCATTTGTGCTGTTTGCCTCCGATTTGGTTTATGCGTTTTGATCCGGTTCCCCTCTTTCTTTCCCAATTCAATTTTAATGTAAATTCAATTGGACTCTATAGCAGTCCAATTATGTGATTGTTGGTTAGAGTTGGTCCAACAGAATCTTAAATTGAAAAAAAAAAAAGAAAAAAAAAATTAATGTAAAAAGTTCATAATAAAAATGGAAATATAATCATAAGAAAGAAATATAAATACGAAATAGAGGAAGATATCATAGAATAATTAAGCACAACAAGAAGCATATAATAATAGGCCTCATAGCACTGCCTCTAGCCTGGACTTTCAAAAGTGTCAAACCACACCAAAAATACTTAAAAACAACTAAGAAAGAGCCAAAGTATATAATAACGCAACCACACAAGTCACAACCAAAGCCTCTAACGGCTTCAACACAGTAGTGGTAGAAGCAGTAGGAGCAGCCTTTCCCCCTTCTGGGGTTGGTGTTTTTCCGCCTTCCACCGGTGTAGTTTTGGCGGTGGTACCGTCTCCACCACCTCCTGAAGAGGCTGCTGCACCTACGTTGACAGAGAGCTTCATTCCGCCATCACAATGGCCAGGGATAGCGCAAATGAAGTAGTGAGATCCAGATGTCTTGAGAGCTATGCTTGTGGTTCCGCTACTGTCGGAAGAAATGGAGTTCCCCAATGTGCAACTTTTGTAGTCACTTTCACTCACTTCGTCCACCGTGTGACCCGCACCGTAGTTAAACACTATATGCAACACAATGTACACATACATATATTACAACTGCACATATGATGTCCATTGTTATTTTTACTTTCCTTTGCAAGATAAACTTTTCCAAATGAAACACAATTTTAATATTTTTATCATTTTTTGGTAATTGTAAAAGCAAACGGATTTTAGATCATAAAAGACGAACATTAAGAAACAAAAATACGTTTTATCATCTTAGTGTGATAATTTAACATGTAAATGTAAATGCATATATTAGCGTTTAACACAAGCACATTTATATGCATAAGAGAGGCTACATATATATACCGATCGTATCACCAACGGCAAAGGGTTTTCCGGTAGCCAAGGAGCTATAATCCTTCCCTAGCGACCATTCGACAGAATGAGTGGCTGATGAGGCAGGTGCGACAACAGTGAACAACATGATGGCAAAGCAACCAACAAGTGTACTCAAGGTTGTCATTTTTGTGTATGAGCGTAACAATATATTAAAATGATGTACTAAGGAAAATCCTAGTGAGTTGTAAGCAAATTTATAGAGAGAATGAAACCAAAAGGGTTGTGTAACGTGTGTTGGAGTTAGTGGAGCATTAGGTCCACTTACCCTCCAACTAATGTTTTCATCATTTCAGTTTTTTTGAAATTATTTTCATATTTTGGGATAAAGACTTGTTCCTCCTCTCCTTTAGCTTTGAACATACTCAACAAAGGAAATATTGCTAGACCCCAAGAATATGGGTCATGAGGTTTGGTGACAGATCATAAAGTCACACACTCAAGGGTTCTTTGTAAAAAGATAAATGATGATGGAAACCAAAGTAGTCACGATGTGTCATCAAAATCTCCTTAATGATTCAATACAATATTGACTAAACCAAAAGAAGATGAACTAACTTTTCTTACGAGTAACCACTGAGGCTTTGCAACAACTGAAATCGAGTACGTGACGTAATTCTATTTACTTTGATTAATGTTTAATACTAAAAATGAAAGTGGATACGTGACTACTTAGGGCATCCTCATCAGTAGAAACTAAACATTAAAATATTATTATGCATAATATAATTATGTTTTATATTTGAAATTTATATTTAGAAAACAATTCATCAAATCATCATTTGACAAATATGTTAGATACTACCATTAGAAATGTTCTTATGTCTTAAGAGTCCTAGGCCTAGATGTATTTATTAGAACTTATAATATTGTGTAGCTAATAAATAATTAGTATGACAAAGAAAGAAAGGACGTTTCTCCTTTCAAAATCAGTAATATGCAAAATGTATACTTTTGTTGAAAATGTATAATAATGCTTCAGTCATACTAAATTTAAAATCTAAGTTACTAAAAAGGTGGTAGTTTGTTTGAAAAAAAGAAATTAATCTCACCGAAAGCTACAAGACAAAAGCATGGATATGATATGATAGAGACCCTGCAACTAATTCCGCTGGTCATCAGACTGCCCACATAGAAGCAATATATCAATGGGAATATTGGAAATTTTAACTGAATGAAACCGAATTTTTTAATTTTAAATTCATATACCAACTTTAACCAAATATACAAAAAAAATTCCTAACCGAACTGAACTAATTTAATATTAAAATTCAACCGATTTTAACCGAGTTTGGACTAATTATTATAAATTATGGTTAACAATATTAAGAATTGAACCAAACTAATCGTAATTTTTTTTTTTAACTTCGATAAATATTTTGAAAATCAATAACCGAACTCGCAGCACTAAACCAGACAATGATTCATGATTTTTTGTCAACAAACATGATTCATGATTTGTCCTCGGCTTTTGCCAGAAAACTCGTAATATTTTTCTTCTTCTTAGTTGACAATAGGTTTGCTTTTCTTTTCTTTTCGTTTTTGACAGTTTTTGACATAGTAGTAGAAAATGGGTTTCGTCTCGGCCCATAAAATTTGTTCAAGAGTTTGCAATTGAAATATAGCAGCTTCTTGAAAAGAAACAAAATTTCGATTCACATGAATATATCTCAGCAAAATAAAGTGTATAATCGAAAACCAAATTGTTAATATCGACAGCAAGCCAATTCTTGGTAAAACATTCGTTTTTGGTACAACGATCTTTGTAAATGAAGGTGAAAATAGTTTGTGTTTGTTGGGTGCTGCAGTCACGTCGCGTCACTGTGTGATTATCTATCAAATTTAGTTAACGTAATATTTTCTCACACGCAGTCAAAATATTACTAAATTATAATTACCATATTAAAGTATTAGACGGGTTAATAAAATTAATTAACTAATTTCAATTGATATTTTTTTAATTTTATAAAAATATTAAAATGATTCAGTATTTATATTATTTGAATATAGTATGGTTTAGATTACGAAATGTTTTTACGATTCCAATTTTTATCAAATTTGTTTTATCAAATTTTCAAAATATTTAGATTACTATAAGATGGATTTCAAATGTATTAACTTGTTTCGTTTAATTTTTTTTTAAATATTTTTTTGTTCATTAGTAGACAATTTAAAAAATAAATAACCAATTTTCATTATATAAATATTAAAAGAAACTTAAACAAGTGGAAAAACATTAAATAAATGGATTATCATTTTTGACTTTCATAAATCTATAATTTTACTTATATAAACCTATAAATTTAATTATTATTATTTAAAACACAATATATGTATGATCGTATGATGTTTTATAAAAATAACATTTTAAATAAAAACAATACTTTGAAACTTACATCACATATTTTTCATAATGACTATTTGATTAAAATTATAATAATATATAATTATTTTCAAACAAAAAAAATTATTCAATGCATTCACGTATTAAGCAAGTAATCATCATAATATTCATCTACTAAAAATGTTTTAAATAACTAATAAATTTATCATAAAAATCATTTTTAAGAAAAATATATTTATGCTTCTTTAGTGCGGGTTAAAATCTAGTTTTATTATTTATAAACTTAATTGGTGTATAAATTCATTTAATTATATTTATCATTATGTATTATATAAAAATATATAACATAATTACTAAACTAATTAATTATTTAAAATAAAATAAATAAATAAATATTTTTATTAGATTTTGTTATAGTAAAAAAAAAATATAAACATTTATATTCAAAATAAGGAAATATTTTGAAAGATATTATAATTAAATTAGTTAGAATATATTTTTACATTATTATCCTTAATAAATTATTTAAATACTATATATTTCCAATGACATGAATCGTAAATAACAAGGAAATATTTATTTATTTTAAACTTTCATGTTTTAAATAGATGTTTGAAAGCCAAAGAGTCAAAAGCTCAAAGATAAAATATGGCTTTCATCACAAAGACTCCCCACCAGTTAAACAATTAGAAGATGCTTCATCTTGTCACAGAACAAGTCAATATACCGAATATGAGAAGCAATTTATATCTTTCTTTCTCTTGAACGTGAAAGAAATTTCTACATTGTAAAAAAAAAACTAAATTCTTTGAACATTGCACTTCTCTGTTTATAACCACTTACCCTTACAAATTTCTCTTGATCTTAATTTTGTGTACTCCAAGCAACAAAACCATTTCTCCGAGTGTTCTTTAATGGCGAAGAAGAAACATCGAAATCTCTTCCCTACGTTAGCTTCATAGACAAACAAAACATTTAATTGCTCAATAGGAATCTGCGACCCGGTTTGCCCTTATAATTGCTATCAATAACCCGATTACTACACCATATCTCAACAGCTACCTCCATGGTCATCTCCACAGCCAATCGGAGCTCCATCTGAAAGAGATGGCGACGATGGTGATACGGTGGATGAAGAGTTTCAAGATAGGGAACAAGTAGATCATCCAATCTGGTTAATCAGAACAACAGGTCTGCAACAATCGATCATAAACTCGACTACCATCTGCAATTACAAGAGAGGAGATGGGTTGATCGAGAGAACTGATTGTCATGTTTGTTTAAGTGAGTTTGAAGAAGACGAGAGTCTTAGGTTATTACCTAAATGCAACCACGCTTTTCACATCTCTTGTATTGACATTTGGCTTAGGTCTCACACCAGTTGTCCTCTGTGTCGAGCTGGTATAGCGAGCGATCAGTACCGTCACTTAACGGTGCTCTGGTCCGGTCGATGTTGTTGGGAATGTCCTGAAATCTATTGTACTTACTCTAAGTGATAGTTGTATTGTCGAGATGAGACAATCATATAATACTAGGTAGTCATAATGCTTTGCTAGAAGCCACTTATGATCAATGAGTTTAGAACTCATTGCTAGTGTTATATGATCCTACAGGGTCACACACCTAAGCAAACTGGACGTTAAAGACGAGGTTGATCATTAATGTAATGATCTAGTGAATGCATATTTGATATGCATTCGATATCAATGTTCTGGGACTGCATCGATCGATGCATATAGTGCAACGATCGATGCACTCGCGGATTAATCAGATTAATTCGGTTAATCATTGGTTAATTCCGTCATGGTTTAAGTCGACATATATAAGATATATGGTCGACCTAAACTGATCTCTAACCTAATTGACAGCCACCAGAACACAGATAGAAACCTCTGAAGAGATTGGATCTCTATAGGCACTAGCATCCCTGCTGTTCAGTTTGTGTGCGTGTGGATACCAGTAGAGGCGCAACATTTGAGGCGCTCTAGATCTCGATTATCTGCTAATACTTCCGCTGCAAATCACCAGGTAAATCTGAGATCCCATTGATTCAATTACATGAACCCTAGATCCTAGGCTTGGAATTCATACCAGGATTGCCTAATTGGATTAGGATCTGCTAGAAATTCCTACAGTGGTATCAGAGCTTTAGGGTTCCATTGAATATGTAGCATGTTGATTAGATTAGTTGAATCTGAATCTGTGTATGGTTGATACAAACTTGCTAAAATTCGTTTTCATGAAAAACCTAGTTTAGGGTTTGTTCGAAAAACGTCTTAGGATTTTTCGCATAGTGTCGATCGTTGCCAATCCGGCATCGATCGACACAGGGCGAAAACCCGAATAAAATTTAGGGTTTTTCGCATGGTGTCGATCGATGCCAATCCGGCATCGATCGATGCAGGGCGAAAACCCGAATAAACCTTAGTTTTCGCCTAGTGTCGATCGACACAAGCGTTGCATCGATCGACACAAACCTCGCGAGATTGATGAATCGGTTCAATTGGATTGGACCGGTTATCGAGCTTGGTTAATGATGGTCGAACACTGTGAATGGTTTAATTGCGATTGGTTTGATTAGGTTAGCATCGACCGATGCTAATGTAGCATCGATCGACGCTGACCAGTATTCAAAACCGGGTCAATTGGATTGATCGGTTATCGCGGATTGCTTTTGGTTATCTTGAATCGATCGACACTATAGTAGTGTCGGTCGACATCAGATTTGATGATTAGGTTATTGAACCTGAAATCACAGAACCGAAGCAAGATAAATCAATTAACATAATAAAACTGAACGTTTTAAGGTTCTGTTCCTCAACCAAATATCAAGTGATACTTGATGTCTTTCCAATCTTGTCAACTGTCAAGACCCATTTAATTGTGTGATAGACTTGCAGTGCAAGATGTTCACAATTACATGAGTAAGACAGAGGTAATTGTGTTGATGGATTTGCAGTGCAAGACATCGACAATTACATGACTAAAGAGATTGGTTTACTTGACTGGGCCATCAAAATCGTTTTGGGCTCAGAGACATCAGGTGGATTTGACATAAGATGTCAATCCACAACCAAGAGTTATATTGGATATAACTAGCAAAGTTGTTGCTTACCTAGATAGCTAAATTTGGATAATAGCCAGTGGCTCACTCAAGTTTAGTGAAGTATGGGTCTTGGATCATTATATTCATCTGAGGAAACATTGTTTGAATATAATGCGAGTTTTCTTAATAGTTAAGACTTCTCATTTCTTGAACATCATAACTAAAACCTCCCTCGTTTTTCAGCTATGTCTAGCACAAACCATCGTAACAATTTCTCCCTGCGATCCATCCTTGAAAAGGACAAGTTAAATGGATCCAAATTTCTTGAATGGTATCGGAACTTGAGAATTGTTCTCAAACAGGAGAAAAAGGACTATGTCCTTGAGAAAGTTCTCCCCAAGAAGTACCGAGCCAATGCCTGGCAGTCAGATAAGGATGCTTGGGATAAGCATTCTAATGATGCGGTGGATGTGAGTTGTCTCATGTTGGCTACCATGAACTCGAAATTGCAGAAGCAATATGAGTACGTGGAGTCGCCAAAAGAGATGATCACTGGCCTGAAAAGTATGTTTCAGGAGCAGGCACGAACTCAGAGATACCAGACGGTTAGATCTCTGATTGAGTGCAAGCTACCAAAGCGCGAACCAGTTAGTCCTCATGTCATTAAGATGATGGGTTATATTGATAACTTGGGGAAACGGGATTGTCACATTAGCCAAGAGTTGGCTACTGACATCATTCTACAGTCACTGTCGTCAAGCTATGATCAATTTGTTATGAACTATAACATGAACAACTTGACTAAGACGTTGAATGAATTGCATGGGATGCTTAAGACTGCTGAACCTAACATCAAGAAGGACACCCCAAATGTCCTTATGGTACAAAAGGGTAAAAAGTTTAAGAAACTTGGTAAGAACAAAGGTGATGGCAAGACGAGCTCGATTGTGAATCCAAGCGAGTCTGGCCATATTCCTAAGGTTAAAACCAGCCCTTCTGAAGATGTTAAGTGCCGTTATTGTAATGGTTATGGGCATTTGAAAAGAAACTGCAATAAATTCTTGGAAGATTATGAGAAGCTGAAGAAGACGTACGAGACTTCTTCTTCAGGTATTTATGTTATAGAAGTAAATGTTACTTCTTGTAGTCCTACTTATTGGGTATTAGATACCAGCTATGGTACTCATATTTTGTGAAAATGTGCAGGGCCTGAGCAAAAGTAGGACTATGGAGAAAGGAAAAGTGGACCTATGAGTGTGAATGGAGCAAGAGTTGCTGCATTAACCGTAGGAGTATTTCATTTGTTTTTCCTTTTATGGCATGTTTTGAACTTAAAACTGCTACTATGTAACTGCTATGAGCAGACAGATTATTTCTAATCCTTGTTTGGATATGGAAGGATATCAGTTCTCAAATCAAGAATAAGTGTTATTCATTTGATTACAGTGATATATTTTATAGTAGCAATCCATTAGAGAATGGAATTTATGTTCTAAACCAGAATGCGCCTAACTATAACATTAATACCAAGAGATTCAAGTCAAATGATACGAATCAAACTTCTTTCTAGCATTGTCGTTTTGGGCCAAATAAATGAGAAACAGATTCAGAAGCTCCATAGTGATGGGCTTTTGGGCTCATTTGATTATGAATCATAATGAGTATAGTGAATCTTGTTTATTGGAAAACGACAGAGGCCCCTTTCAACAAAGGTAGTGTCGATCGATGCATGTATGCAACGATCGATGCAGGTTGCGAACGAACGGATAAAATGAATGGGCCAGAGGATTATTGGGTTTTATACATACGGATGTACATGGCCCGATAAGCGCAAATGCTAGAGGAAATTTTCAGTGCTTCATTACCTTTACTGATATTTTCAGAAGGTACGGTTATGCCTTATTTATAAGGCATAAGTCAGAATCTTTGAAAAGTTCAAAGAGTTCCATAATGAAGTACAAAATCAATTTTGCAAGGTATTAAACCTCTACGATGAGATCATGGAGGTGAATACTTATGTCAAGAATTAAGTGATCATCTGAGAGATTGTGAAAGTGTTTCACAATTCACTCCTCCTGTATCGGACTTTATTAGATATGGTTCGATCAATGATGAGTCACTTAGATTTTCCATTATCTTTCTAAGAATACGCTCTAAAATGTCTGAGTTTACTTTAAATAGAGTTCCATCAAAATCAGTCACAGAGATACCACATGAGATGTGGAATGGAAATGTTTCTGATTTATCCATCATGAAGATTTGGAGTTGCGAGACTTATATAAAACGTTTAATCTCTGATAAGCTCACACCCAAACCTGATAAGTGCTGCTTCATTGGCTGTCCTAACAAAGCCAAGGCATGTTACTTTTACAACCAGTTCGAGAACAAATTGTTTGTTGCTCGGAACTATGTTTTCTTGAGAAAGACTTTATTTCCAAGAAGAACAGTGGGAGTAAAAGTACAACTCGAAGAAATTCGAAAAAATCACAGGAGACTGCTCAACCTGATGAGGTAGAGCGGCAGTTGGATCTACAAAGAGTTGTAGAACCTGCACTTGTGGTGCCTAGAGTTTAAAAGGATCTGGTGAATGTATATTCGATATACATTTAAATGGCGAGTTTCTGAAGAAGTGTCGATCGACACAAAAGTTGCATCGATCGACACAGATCGCGAACCAAATGTTGATTTTGGTTTATGACTTAATTAACTACGGTTTAAATCTTGGTTAATTAGGTCGTGGTAAAAGCATACATATGAGATATGTGTGCGCGACTTTTACAGAAAACTGAAGCTCGCAGATCCGAAAGGATCCGTCACGAACCCGAGAAATATGGATTTCTCGTAACCAATTGCCGTGATCTATTGATCATTGAAAGTGACGGGCCTGCGAATTTTGATGAAGCAATGATGGGCCTTGACTCCGAAAATGGCTGAAAGCCGTTGAATCGGAAATGGGATGGTTATTTTCAGATGTACAAAGCAAGGTTGGTGGCAAAAGGTTTCAAGTAAATTCATGGTATTGACTGTGAAGAAACCTAATCCCAGACACCGTGCTTATTTCCATTCGAATTCTCCTAGCAACCGCCACTCATAATGGTTATGAGATCTGGCAGATGGATGTGAAAACAGTTTTCCTTAATGGAATTCTGGAAAGGGATGTGTACATGACACATCCTGAAGTTTTCATTGATCCTAATGAAGCTAGGAGATATGCAAGCTTCACCGATCCATTTATGGATTGAAGCAAGCATCTCGGAGTTGAAATCTTCGTTTTGATAAAGCAGTCAAAAGGTTTGACTTCGTCATTAATGAAGAAGAACCGTATGTTTACAAGAGGACTAGTGGGAGCGCAGTTGCATTTCTGGTATTGTATGTTGATAACATACCACTTCTCGGAAATGAAGTTCCATTGTTTTAGTCTGTGAAGACTTGATTCGAAAGTTGTTTTTCGATAAAATTATGGGAGAAACCGTATACATTCTTGGAATAATAATCTATAGAGATAGATTGGATAAGCTAATTGGATTGTGTCAAGATACTTATAGTGATAAGGCCTTGCACATGTCCAATATGCAGGATTCCAAGAAGGGCTTCATGCAAATGACTCTTGGTATTACTCTTAGCAAGACGCAGTGTCTTTCGACACACGCTGAGCAAAGGGCGAATGAGGGCCAGACTACTGCTGAAGGCATTAGATGTCTTAAGATGTGATCTTAATTTTAGTGGGAGTCATTGTTATTAATTTTAGTTATGATATGATGTTCGTATAAACATAATTTGATTATGTTATTGAAATCTGACATCTGTATTGTTTAATAATGGTTATTAAATAATAGTCCCAAAGTAATTTATGACATCTTATAGGTCATCAAGTATGTGACTTGATCATGAAACCCTATAGATAATAAATGACATAAATTATGTTGGTCCTTGGTCGAGGTTGTTAAAGTGGGACATTAACAACCGCGTGAGACTAGCATGTGAGGTGACTGATGACTAAGTTTCATGGAGTCATTAATAAGAGTATTAAAGTCAATCACATAGATATGTGTTGGAGAACACATGATCGAACACGACCCACTGATGAGAACTCTACGGGATAGTTATATAAGTGTCATGAGAGTTTTCATTATGACTATAGAGTATAGTCCTTAGACCTGAGTTCATCATGTTTTCTTACATGTGAATTGGTCCGCTTTAACCTTGTCAAACGTCAGCCGTAACTGGTGACTATAAAGGCATTGATTGGGCGTATCATGAAGCGTGTGAAGAGACAGGGATGTAACAAGATGGGATTTGTCCCTCCTATATAACAGGAGATAAATATCTCAGGGCCCATCGAAGATTTGATACTGAGAAATGTGTGGCCACACTCAAACGAGGTGATTGTCAGTCGTTTGTCTTGTCAGTATAAATCGGAGTTCGATGAACATGATCTTGGCTCAATAAGGATGACACGGTTCTTTCCTTATGCTAGATCGAGATATAGTGACGAAGGGATTGAAGGAATAGATGATTCCAGTACAAGTGGGAGATTGTTGGGAATGTCCTGAAATCTATTGTACTTACTCTAAGTGATAGTTGTATTGTCGAGATGAGACGATCATATAATACTAGGTAGTCATAATGCTTTGCTAGAAGCCACTTATGATCAATGAGTTTAGAACTCATTGCTAGTGTTATATGATCCTACAGGGTCACACACCTAAGCAAACTGGACGTTAAAGACGAGGTTGATCATTAATGTAATGATCTAGTGAATGCATATTTGATATGCATTCGATATCAATGTTCTGGGACTGCATCGATCGATGCATATAGTGCAACGATCGATGCACTCGCGGATTAATCAGATTAATTCGGTTAATCATTGGTTAATTCCGTCATGGTTTAAGTCGACATATATAAGATATATGGTCGACCTAAACTGATCTCTAACCTAATTGACAGCCACCAGAACACAGATAGAAACCTCTGAAGAGATTGGATCTCTATAGGCACTAGCATCCCTGCTGTTCAGTTTGTGTGCGTGTGGATACCAGTAGAGGCGCAGCATTTGAGGCGCTCTAGATCTCGATTATCTGCTAATACTTCCGCTGCAAATCACCAGGTAAATCTGAGATCCCATTGATTCAATTACATGAACCCTAGATCCTAGGCTTGGAATTCATACCAGGATTGCCTAATTGGATTAGGATCTGCTAGAAATTCCTACAGATGTAACTCCCGGAAAATCAGGATCTCGTTTGGATGAAGAGCTTGATCGTGGACAGTTCGAGAACAGAGGTCAATTAGGGAGAGATACTGATGAATCTGGTTACAAAGAGAGATTGAGTTCCAGTTACACAGATCTGGATTCAGATGTAAGGATTGAAATTTATGGAGTTGTGAAGACGGAGGAAATCGAGGGTGGTGTATCTGAAACAGAGGTGAATGAGCAAGTTAGGGTTTTGGGGAGTGTATGGATCCAAATGGGGAGATTCCATTGATTCTTCCTCGGGAGAGAAAACCCACACGGAAAGTATAGATTTTTCGGGAAAATCCAGCAAGAATCAGAAGTCTACCGGAGAAGAGACGGGGAAAGAGAACAGACCCATCAGAGACGACGTTGAAGCAAGTTGTTCGGAAGAAAACAACTGCCACTATGTGGAATCACTTATGTGGATACTAAAATCCACAAGATTTGGAGTATTTTGTGTAAAGATTTAGAAAGATGGGCTAGATCATAAGATAACCACAATTTTAATAAGTTTAGAATGGTAAAAAGATGGACTTATATTGATCGATTTAAGTGTTTACAAAGAACTAGAGTTATTGGGCGATTACAAGTATTAAGTAAAGTGAATTGAGTTAAGAATCAGATGATCGCAGGTGATCGTGGAGTCCTTCTTATAGCCTTTCTATCCCTAACTGCTTTTTTCCATATTTGGAGTCTGCTCCATCGTCTTTTGCAATCTTCAGGTTCTTCTTCTGAATCAATCTCCTCCTTTTATTTGGCTGACGGATTGCAGGTTGTTAGTGCGGTTGATCGTCGAGCTATGTCGCCAAGTCGGAATTCGATGTCTGAGCCTGCAGCTGGCGATTCGTCACGTGAGATGTGTCTTCTGCCAAGTTGGACTTGATTGTGATGTATATGGGCTTTGGACGCTTACTCAAATTGAGATCTTGATCCAGCTGAATTCACTAGAGGGGACTTGAGCCCAAACAACTGAGAAGAATCTTATTCTGGTGAATGGAACGGCGAAGAAACCAAAAATGCAGTGAGAAGTCAATCAAGCAAAAAGAGTGAATTTAATCTGGTGTAGGTTCCGTTGTGAGAAACGTACAGGCCCACAAACCCAGACCCACGAACTCCGAATCTCCTGATATTCAAAAAAAAAAAAAACAGGAAGCTCTTTAGTGTCATGTTTCAATACAAACAAGAGTTCGGTTTTCCGCTGTAGGGAAGTCTCTGCTGCCAAACCATTTTTCGGAATAACGAAATAGTAAAATGTAAAGGGTCCACAGCTTTGAATACATAAAAGCCCAGTTCCACAAATGTCTCTCGTTTTAAGTTTTAACCCAATCGAATATATTAAAACGCCGTCGTTTGTCAGTGGACTAAAGCATGTTACTCTTATGTGAATGTTCTCATGAAGAAGCTATTTCTTTCTTTTTTTTTTTGACAAAGGACGAAACTATTTATGATTTCTTCATTTAGATCATATGTAGATTAATTAAGGGTGCGGAAATGTATCCATTTTCAATCACATCTAAACAAATATAATTACTCAAGGCAAAGTTAAGGAAAAGTTGGTGATTCAAAATCTCAATCATGAAAAAGATTCTAAAACAGAACAGTCAGCTATATACATATATATAGAGGGAATACATTTTGATTTTTTGTGTAATCACATCGGTAGGCTTTACCTTTTTAACTATTTATGGCTTTTGCTTTTCAATTCTGAAAGAGAAAAACATAGATAGATTCTAAAGATCTTTGATAGGTCTCCATGATACGACAATCATCATCGTCTTGTTCCATGAATCCCACGTACTGCTAATTCTGCGTTTTTAGAAAATAATTTGTTCAACAAAAATAATAATTTAAAGATTCACTGCGGGAAAAAGATCAATAATAATAATTGTCGTCATCATGATTCAAGATCTTAGGTTTTTTGTTTATCCTTATGATTTAATGGTAAAGGCAGTAACTAAGTTAAATACATACCAGATCATTTTGTTTTTAGGATAGACAATAGTTTATTGCGTACCAAATTTTCTGTTTATAAAATGGCATGTTTTTAGGGTAGACAAAAGACTGGTTTTGGTTTTGAATGATAGCACCAGTTAAAACGGATTAGTCTGTTAGCGGTCAAAACAGTTTTTATTTATGATTCGCAATAATAGGTTTAGAATAATACATACAAAAAAATAAAAATAGTCCGATACAAATTAAGTGCAGACAAATTTTATGAACAAACAAATTTGGTCTGCAGCAGACTGTTGTCCGCCCCAAAAATAAAATATTTTGATCGGCACATAAATAATCTATTATAACTGCAATTACAATTCAAATCCTTTATTTCTTTTTGTAACACTGCTCTAAACCAATCATTTTATATTTAAAGCTATCTCTATTTATGCAAAAACATTACCAATCTATAAAACTCCAATATAAATGTTCATCTAATAACGACAGATAGGTAGGCACCTGAGTACTCTGCACAAAACCATTATATTTTATATATTTTTATCTATTAAGATATAGAATTTCCAACTTGGATGACTAAATCGTCTTAGTTTCTTTTATTGTTTATCTACTTAAAATCAAAATTTAATCTTTAATTTTTACACCATGCATATTAGTAACAAAATGGAAAATGAAAGCATTTTTATAAACAAGACAAAACACAATTTTCATGCCAAATTAGAATACTGCTACTTCGAAACGGATTTCCCGATCAGGCGCTTAACATTTTGCGGTTACAGTTGAACACATTTACCATGTCTCAGTAAGCAAATGCTAAATTTCAATAATTAGAGTTCACATGAGGCATAATACATGAAAAGTGGAGCACTAAAACACAGGCAAAGACCAATGGAAAGTTATTTGTTTTTATTTATTTTAATATAAAAAGAGAGTAAAAGATCACACATGAAAAATTAGAGTTTCTCTCTAAATGTGTCATAAATAAAATTCAACTATAAATATTAGCTAAAGGATGACTCTTCATCAATCCTCCTTAGGATTTGATTCACGGCTGCTGCAATATCTTCCACTGTGTTCAACTGGCTCCCTTCTTCAACCTGAAACAACCCAATTCTTTTTATAAACAAATAATCAAAGAAAACTTTAAATAAAATTACGAAAACAGGGTTGATACAACAAGAAAAGCAAATTAGAAAATAATAATAAAAGAAAACGTAAATATCTGAGGAAGAAGCTTATGAATGTGTCCTAAAACAAGTGGCGTCAGTTCGTTCTGCCGTGTACAGTACATCCACAGTTCTGTGACCACCAAACCTTCCAACAGTACACACTTACACACATGTATAGGCATATGTCATCTTTTTGGTCCCTGAATCTTACAAGAATCATTATTTTGATACTCAAATTTTGTGGTTTTTAATAATGGTTTCGACCTCTTCCCCCCCCCCCCCCCCCCCCCCCCCAACCCCAATAATTGAAGCCAGCCCCAACCAAGCAAAAATAAAGATTTTATTATTGGTCTTCAAAACATTTTGGACCAGACAATTAAACCACAAGACCTACAAATAAGAGATAAAATAAATGTGACAAAAAGGACGCATTAAATGAATAAAACCTTTGTGATGGGAGAAGAAAGAATCAATGATTCATTGAACCAAAACTAACTATCAGAACAGTGATTAATTAGTGATCCATTAATACCACTTTAATTTGGATTTGCAACACAATATAAAACCCTAAACACGGTAATATATGACACTCTTAACTCTAATTTCGTTATGAAGCTATAAATATGTGGAAAATAAAATAAAACAAAGAGTGAGAGAAAATATGTACCTTTAAGCTGATGGAATAGAGGACGGAGTCGTCACGGGTCGTGACGTTGAGATGAAGAAGAGTAAGCCTTAGGCTCTGTATCGATGCCGCCAGTTTAAGAAGCTGCTTCGGTCTCTTCTTCGCGAGTATCTTCACACTCGCATGGCTCTCCACCATCGTCACCTCTATCTCCGCCATCCCCTCAGCCACAGACGACGACGAAGGCCTGCTCGAGTATTGAGGAAAAGCAAAGAACTCGGCAAACGGTCCCGATGAGCTGGCGGCAATAGTGTTGCTCTGGTCGCCGGCGGCGGCTCCGGCGTCTTCTTGGACGGTGGTCTTTACCGGAGGCTCCATTGATTGTAAATGATGTTCAAGCTCCTTTAAGTAGTCAATGGCTCCGCCTACGATTGACGCTTGATCTCCCTTTAACCACCACCAACCATATAGGTTAATTAGCCCATAGATATTGCAAGAGGTTTTCAAAAACAATCAAACATTTATAATTCGTACCTTGTTTTAATGTATTAAATATTATGTCACAATCTTATCATGCATATATGATGTATATAGTCCTTTTAGTGCAATGATGTTCAAGACTTTATTTATGCTCCCACTATTCCACTACCGAAAGTTTCATCAATAGAGACTACATGAGATATTATGAAAACAATTAATAACGTCAACATAACGGCTTTCATTCAATCATTCATCATTTTCATCAAACTTATGTTTACACATATACATGCATACAGCCTATATAGGTCCTAATGAAACTAGAAGTCTAGAACATAGGCTTTGTTTTTTTCTTTCTTTTCTTCACGGGTGGAGATTTCACGCACTCACACACACACATATACATATATATATAGTTGTTGTATGTAGAGACTAACCCTTTGAGAATAAGAAGGTGGCATGAGAGAACGGAGAACGGCGAGGTACTCGTTCATTTGTTTCCGGCGATTTCTCTCGACGGCGATGTGAGTCATCCTCTGGTTCTCGACCTCTTCCTTGTTCTTGCTACTCCTCGTCCTCCTCCTCTTCTTCCTACCCCCTCCCACCGCCACATCGGACGGTGGAGGTTGGTTCTCGGTGTCTACGGCAGATCCATAAAGAAGGTCGTCTCGTGGCCATTGAAGATCCTCCTGATCGTTGTAGTTATAATCCTCATGATTGATATCTCCGCTTTTACCGTTATAATTAATACTCAGAAACCCTTGTCTTTGTTCTTGCCCTAGCTTAATGTTGTTCTTGGTGTCTAGTGGACCTCGATCTTCTTCTTGTTGAAAGTATAAGTCGTGAAACGGGAAATCTTTGCAAGTGATGAAGGAGAATGGATCTTGCGGGTAAACAACAGCCTCTAAGGCCATAATTAGCTACAAAGTTTGTCGAAAAATAAAATATCAAAAAGGGTCCGAGCCAGAGAGAGAGAGAGAGAGAGATGAAACAAAAAATTACAAAGACAGAAAGGGTTTGTCTTCTTCTTTTTGTCTCGAGAGGGAGACAAGGCAAAAGGAAAAGACACACCAGGGAAATTAAACTTGTAATGATACCTCTATATCCTCTACAATAAATAAAAAACTGAGCAAAACTGAAGAAGAAAAGAAACAAGAAGGTCAAACAAAGCTGTGGATTTGATCGATGGAAGAGAGGAGAAGTCTTGTGAGCTTATAAAGCTGATATGGTTTTGTAATAACAGAAGAAGTCCGGAAGAAAATCATAAACAGTTGCGTTATGACAAGGAGAAGATATATAGAGAGAGAGAGGTTGTATGTTTTGTATTGCACGTGAGATTATAGACCGGTCCACAAAACGAAAGAAAAGATTCTGTGTGTTTTTGCAGGCTTTGGTTTGGGGTTCGTCTGGTTACACTCATGTTCGAGGAGAGAGAAATATAATAAGTTGAAGTCTCATCTTTATACGTTGGAATGAATTAATGTTTCCATATCATGTGAGTCGCTATAATCAAAGGGAGCTAAGATTATGTGTGGAATGATAATAAATTTTTTGGTATATCACCTTTTTGGTGTTAAATTAAGAGAATATTTTGCGTCTATGGTGCGTGGTAATGCGTATAGATAGTGAGCTTGACGTCAAAGTTTTTTTTGTTTCTATGTATCAGCCGACGTCAAGGCTTTTATAAATTGAAATTCTAAATTGATTCCGCAAACCATGCCGAGACAATGACCGCTGATTTATTCCTTTTATGAAATCATATCGTTGATCATATAACCCTACCCGTAATGGAATAACCGTAAAAAAAAAACATCGAAAACCATGCATGGGTCCGAAAGCTTATTGCCTTTATATCGATATAAACTATTGGATCTCTGATTATTTATATAGTGAAAGTTCATTCTCAAACCAAGAAGTATGTATTATGTATATCAAATTGTAATACAAGATATCTACCACTGTAGTTGCGTAATCAAACTACAAATCAATATTAATTGACATTAAATATGTGATTTTAAATCATTTACGATAATTGATAGTATATTAAGATGATTAACATCATTTAAAATAAAACTGATACAAATCAATATTAATTTACATCATTTTAAGAACTAACACAAATATCTATATTTATATGAGTTTCCTAAAAGAAATATTTGCTCAATTTTATTAGTATCATTTAACTAAAAGATATAAAATTAGCATCAATAATAAATGACAGAACATATGTGGTTTAACATCAGTTATGATTACTGATATTTGCTTAACATCAGTTCACTTAAATGATACAAAATCTATAGTAATTTACTTTTGTCCCACATCGGTTAGAAAAAGCGGAAGGAGCACATGATTTTTACTATATAATGGAATATCATGTCTTTCATCTATGTATGACAATTAGTTATATTAGTGACAACCAATAGAAATATTTTTTTATTTTAAAATGTCTAAGTTGCCAAAAATAAATATTTTAGTAGATATTTATTCTATAAAAATATAAGGTTAATCTAGATTTTTTTTTAAAAATCATGTTTAGGTAAATGGAAAAAAATTAAGTTAATCTAATATATTGATTTATATCAGATATACAAACGATATATAAATTATCATATCATTTATTGAAAATGACACTAATTTTGGTATGACTTTTTAATTTGTAATTGACATAACTATTATATCAATTAACATAAATGATATAAATATTTAAAATTAATTGTTATAACTGAAACTAATGTTTATATCATTTATTTTGATTGATGCGAATTTTAACATCACTTATAGCAAGTGATAGAAATTAACGTCACTTAAACGAACTGATGAGAATAGTTGCATCAATCGGTTTTAAATGATACAAACATTAGAGTCATCATTTTCAAAGTCATTTATATTAATGATACAAATGAATTAGTATCAATCAAAAAGTGATGTTAATAAATAAAATAAATGATGTAACATGTTCTATTTTTTGTAGTGCCAGTAAATACGTATATCAAATTCTAATACTTAGATAATTATACAAGGCCAGGCAACTATTTTTTTTTCTGTATGAATACACAGTAAAGCAGAAATGTGGCAAGAGTTAACAGTCACGTTTGCTTTCCAATTACCCGGTCAAAATTAATCTTTTTTTTTTGTTCAAACCCATCAAAATTAACCATAAAACAAAATTCACACAGAAAGAATAACATTTCGGCGTGTGGGGGTAATTACTTTATTAATGTAATCATGTCATGTTTAAGCAAAGTATTCCTGATGTTGACATATGTAAAAATCAACTAAAGAAGATGATAGGCCCAGTTTGATTTGTACATTAACTGGCTAGGTGTCATCTTTCGATTAGTCTGATTTAAGCACTGTTTTCTTTAGTAATTATCGAACTTTAATCCGGAAGAGAAGATTTGAGAATTAATTGGATGGCTATGATACGACTTAGGGTTGCTATGTAACAAAATTGGTCGGTCACTTGAACCAATCGAGGGCCAAGAACTTAAATGTCATCCACCAAAAAAATACTTGGAGAAAAAAGAAAGAAATCATTTCATCTAAAAGAATCCAATTTAGAAACATGATCAAATATAAAATCTTAAGCTATGATTCTACTGTCTCCTTTGAGTCCGTGTACCTATAGTTTTATTTTATTTTATTTTTATTAGGCATGAAAAGATACCATATTTCAAACCATTTAAGTAAGTACCCTAGTATGAAAAATATTCCCACGATTGTAAAGCCCGGCAAAATAATTTGATATCTTTCAAAGGTCGTGAAAACGCTAACTGATATAATAGGAGACATTTACAAGAGTTAGTGTAACGTTAAATTTTTTTTATTAACTTAAAATTATGTGTTGAAATCCAACTAATCATCAAAAAAATAATACTAACGACTAATCTGATTTCGAATTTCTAATAAAACTTACGACATATTTTCATCTCCGTTTGGTCAAACAAGAACAGTTTAGTTCTCAACATAAATCAAACTCATGATAGATGAATTTATAATATGCCTTAATTTTTTACCACTAAACTATCACATTGTTTTGAACGACAATTTGAAAGGGAAAAAAAAAATCTAATCTCAGTGTTTTCTTTTCTAACTTGCATGATAACTTAATAGTAAAGAAAAAAAAGCATATACAATAACACTTTCAGGTAACTAAATATTTTACTAAGCAACCAGCAGTCAGTCAAACAGAGCTCTCAAGTTTTTTATCCTTCTAAATCTTTTGTTCATAAGCTTGCTTCTTCTTCATCACCAAGAAAAAAATCCTAATCCTCTCTCTCTCACAAAACAACCGCTGCCAACTCTTTCCTTTGGATCTGCGTGTGTGCCCGGTGTCCGGCGGCTCTTACAGCGCCGACGCCGGTCCTGACTTGCTTCCCCTCTCCTTTCCTTTCTCTTTTTTTGGGTTTGTTTGGTTTTGGATCCGGGAATCTAGAGCTACGAGCGTCCTGGCGATTTGAGATCTGGTACCAGTGACGGTTCGTGTTTGTCTCAGTCTCCCGCCACTCCCAAATGTTTATGTGGTGGTTCTGGTCATGGGCGTGGCGGATCTGTTCTCTGGCAAAACCCAAATCCCGGCTCTTTCCCGTTTGTATCCCTATCGTCGACGGAATCCTTGTCGGATTGCTCTGGTATAAGTAGATCCGATAAGGTTTTCTCTCATCATCTCTGTTAGAAGCCTCTTCCTTTTCGGTATTGATTGGCTATGGTGTTGGTAGTTGGATCCGGTTTCAATTGTAGGTAAGGTGTGATTGGGTAACTTTTTAGTTCCTGATTACAACAGACGAGCTTTGATCCATGGCTGGGCTCTTTTGCCAGAATGATTATAATAGTCTGTGTCCTCTCGGTACCTCGTCTAGCTGACTGGGTTGGCTTGGCCTTCCCGTAGAGTATTAACGGTTCCGTTTTACCGTCCATTTGGTCTTGATCTTTCATCCGGTGGTTGGTGGCTTTGGTGTTTGATTTTATCCTGCTTTAAAGCTTCTTATCGATCTTTTTTGGATCAAACCACTGAAAATTCTGGATCTCTTTGATCTTCGGTATGGCTTAGCCACAATATTTTCGGATTTTGATAGTCCAATTGTCGATATAAGTTGGTGTTCATTGTGTTTGGTTTTTGCTTTTGGATTTATGTTTCTTGTTTTAAGAGAAAGTACCGACTATCTTTCCATTCTATCTAGGTGGTATCTACGTTTCAAACTTTCTCAATGGAAGCTTCAGAGAAGCTGTATCTGGAGAAAGTTGAATAAGACGATTATCAAGAAGATTTATCTTATCTATGAGAAGTATCACATCTTGTAAGAGATCTTGAAAGTCCGCCTACTAGTGTAGGATCGGGAACATCAACCTTTTATCTTGTTTTGGGAAACTTTTGTGTGTAATTGCGCTATTGCGTCTTAGATGAATGTCTCACTATAAATAAGGATAGACCAATAGGTTTGATGCTGTTTCATATATCGTATTTCTTCTCGGATGTAATTTGTAACCAACTAGATATCAATAAAATCAATGTTAAAAAAAAAGCTTGCTTCTTCTTCTTTTTATAACATACCGAAACTTACATTTCAAGTATTTCCAAATGCAGTTTTTTTCAAGCAAACTCCATTTTTATTTATGTAATTCTTTTCTTTTATAAGACTTTTTTTTTTTACTGGTTCCATGCACCAAACTCTTATTTACTATAAGAGCAGGTCCATTAGGGTCTCATAAGGGTTTTTGGGCTCAGTTTTTTATGGCAAAAGGATTAAAAATAAATGGATCAAATTAAATTGGGTAAGGAACGTTCCTTAGCTAAGGGTTTTAAGACACGGTCTCTTAGACACGTGTCAGTCCTCTATTGGTTTTTTTTTTTCTGGTAATGTTTTTTTTTTACTTCTCTTTTGTTTCATCCCGTTTCAGAGAAAGAGAGAGGCGATTGGGATTTGGCTCACCTTGATTCGATTCTCTTTGGTTGTTCAACGATTTAGGGATTCAATTCTGTTGGGTTTGAAATCGATCGAGAACACACATGAAGATTCCGTTTGGGCGGCGACTTGGGTTCCGGCGACGGATGAACCGAAGGTAATTAACTCACTCTCTAGAACTCAGACACTCAGTGATCTTGGGGGATTTTGAAGGATTTGTGTTGTTTTTATGGTGTGAGAATTTGATTAATGCTTAGAAACTATTTGGAATTGTTGAGCATCGTTTGAATCTCTAGCTCAAATCAGATAGGAACTTGATTGTCACAGAATAATACTCTGCTGGTATGTGCTAACCTATTCATTTTACATATTCTAAGGGTACAATCCTTGTTGTTGCAGGTGGAAGTAGTGCCTCGGTCAAGCTTTGGGACACTGCAAGAAAGAAACCACATATGCAATAGTGCCTCGTTCTGGAGCTCTCTAGTTGTTTCACGACGGCGGAGGAGGAAGAAAACCAGCGGCGAGCCATGGACATTGTTTGGCAGTGCAACAGTGTTTGGGGTTTCGACAGAGTCAATGCAGTTATCATATGATTCGAGAGGGAACTGTGTTCCTGTCATACTCCTGCTATTAGTGAGTCAATGAATCATTACCAGTCCTGTTTTTTAAATTCAACTTCAGATCCCAAAGCTGTTGAAAATCTTATGTGTCTCAGGTAGAAGGAATATTCAGAATAACAGGACAGAACAGTGAGGAAGAGTATGTAAGAGAGCAGCTAAATAAAGGGATGATACCTGATGGGATCGATGTCCATTGTCTAGCCGGACTTATAAAGGTTTCTTCTTCAGCAAGTCTTCTTCTTTACCCTTAAGCACTTGAGTTTGATGATGTGTGTGTGTTCAGGCTTGGTTCAGAGAGCTACCGAGAGGGGTACTGGATCCTCTGCCATCTGAGCAAGTGATGCAGTGTGAGTCAGATGAAGATTTTGTCAAGGTTGTGAGGCTCTTACCTCAAACAGAAGCTTCTCTTCTCAATTGGGCAATCAATCTCATGGCTGATGTTGTTCAGTTTGAGCATGTTAACAAGATGAACTCTCGTAATCTTGCTTTAGTCTTTGCCCCAAACATGTCTCAGGTCAGTTTTTTATAAGTCCTAGGGCACACTGTACAGAGACAGCTATTTAGCAGTTATATAGCCTTTATAAGTCCTAGATCAGTTTTTGGAGTGTTTCCATATTGTGAATTGTGTTGGCTCTGTTTTGGATTTCTTGTGTAGATGGCTGACCCGTTGACTGCATTGATGTATGCGGTTCAAGTGATGAAGTTGCTGAAGAGCCTCACAGAGAAAACCCTGAGAGAAAGGGAAGCCACGTCTTCCCAAGTTGATACTAGATGTAGCAATGAAGGTGAGAAGGACGAAGACAATAAAGAGGAAGAAGAAGAAAACGAAGAGGAGGAAGAAGGAGATGGTGTGTACATAATTGAGGAAGAAGCATCAGAGAGAATAAGAGTGGTTGCTGATGAACACAAGACAGTAAGTACTTCTGATTCAAAGGGAGTTGATGGAGTTGTGCAGCCACTCATTTGCAAACCAAACCATATAGGAAACAAGTGAAATTGATGGGTTTTTTTCTCTCTTTCTTTAGTATATTGTGTGCCTGGATTGCTTCATCTTCACCATCTTTTTCTCTAAAAATAAAATATTTTTTTTTAAGAAACCCATTAAGGGTTCACCAATGGAGCCTAAAAAAAAACACAGTTTCTTAACTATTCATAATCAACAAAAATATTGTTAAAATATGGTTAAGAAACCCATTAAGGGTTTCACCAATGGAGTTGCTCTAATACACGAGCTCTTCGTCAATAAAGTCTTAGTATACTTCACGATTGGTACGTGAAACACTTCAGGCAATTGAATTTTCAATACATATGGAAGAATCAATAATATTACGAGGCTGATTTAGAAAATATTTTAATCTAAGGCATTAGCATGTATTTTGATTTAATTGAGGTATTATTATAAATTTGAACTAATTTTTTTTTTAAATCAAAATTTTGAGCTAACCACAAAAAAAAAAGTTAGAGGCAAGTGATCTCGTTCGCCACTAGCTACATCTTCCCTGAATATTATGTAGTGATTGAGAAGCTTGATTTCCATTGATACATATGTGAATATATACACAAAGAGGTTACGCGTATCTCGTCGTGGATCTCAAAGTATCTTATAGTTACAACAATATATATTTGAACTAGAATATTTTATCTAAAGATAAGTATCTTAGGAGAATATGTTAACACCTTTCCTCAAGATGGACAATCTGAAGAGAGTCCAATCTTGTTTGCTAGCAAACGAAACCGTGTTCTTGGTAACGGCTTAGTGAGTGCATCGGCTAACCGGTCTGCAGAGCTAACGTGAGACACACGAAGTGTACCATCTTGTACAAGTTCACGCACGAGTGGAAGTCAAGAGAAAAATGCTTCATCCTCGAGTGGAAGACAAGATTAGCACATTGTTGAGTCGCACCAATGTTGTCACATAATATTGTCAGAGTGCCGGAGAGAGTGATGTCAAGTTCCGCAACAGTGACATCCACTAATCGATACTCCGCCTCCGTTGAAGACCGAGCAACACCCTTTTTTTTACGTGATGACCAATAGATCGGTTGTCGTCCTAAATAAACAATGTGTGCGCCAGTGGAGGAGAAATCACCCTTATCCCCAGCCCATTCAGCATCCGATTAAGCATGTAATGTGAGTAGAGTAGATGAAGAGAAGAAGATCCCATGTGTGACAGTACCATCAAGATACATGAGGACATGTTTTGCCACTTCCTAATGAACATTCGTCGGTTTGTGTATATATTGAGACAAACGATTTACTGCAAAAGCTATGTCCGGTCTTGTCAATCCCAAATACTGTAAGCTACCAACAATTGATCGATAAAGTGTTAGATCTGCCATTTGAACACCCATTGCTGTTGTAAGTGACTGAGAGGAAGCCATAGGAGTCGCAACATGCTTCGCATCGGACATCTTTGTGCGTCGGAGAAGATCGGTGACATACTTATGTTGAGTAAGTCGAAGACCAGCTTTGGTACGATGCGCTTCAAGACCAAGGAAGTAGGATAAGTTACCCATATCCTTTAGAGAAAATGTCTTGATGATGTTATCCACCAGGGTCGAGCAACTGCCTGTCACCAGGATATCATCCACATAAATAAGAATATAGACGAAGTGGTGACCTAACAGAAGTGTGAATAGAGATGTATCGCCTAACGAGGTTGTGAAGCCAATGCTCAGAAGGAGCATATTGAGTTCATTGTACCAGGCCCTAAGTGCCTGTTTAAGGTTATACAAGGCTTTCTTCAAGAGAAAAAGGTGATGAGGCTTGTTCTTGTCAATAAAACCATGAGGCTGCACCATATAAAATGTTTTTGATAGATGACCTTGCAGGAATGCATTGTTGACATCTAGCTGACGCAATGGCTAGTTCCAAGCTACTACTACGCCAAGTACAAGTCTGATAGTCGCATGTTTGATCACCAGATTAAATGCCTCATGAAATTCGACACAAGGTTGTTGATGAAATCCTTTCGCCACCAAACGAGCTTTGAACCTGTCAATAGAACCATTATGTAAATTTTTAATAGTAAAGACCCACTTGCATCCCACAATATTGCGATGGTTATTAGATGGAACAAAGTCCCAAGCGCCATTTCGAATTTGAGCATCAATCTCACTACTCATGGATTTTTGCCATCGCTCATCTTTCAAGGCCTCGATGACTGTTGCAGGTTCAACCTCTGTGAGTTGAGCCATGAGTCTATACTTTGGATTCGCCTTCTGAATGTTGTTTAGAGCTTTCGTGAGGAGACGGAGTGGGCAGTGAATGTGATGGTGGCAGTGTAGGTGAAGAAGAGCTGAGGGCTGCAGGAGACGAGTCAGAAACAGTCTCATCTACTATCGATGGTGATGTAAACGTTGTCGAAGGAGAAGGAGCCGAGCACGAAGGACTTGATGTTATGAGTGGCGAAACTATAAATAGGAACCAAGGAAGCTAAGAGTGATGCTGAAGAAGTAAGCTCATGAGATGTAATTGTAGCAGATTGATTTGAAAGAGATGCAAAAGGAAACACTTTTTCATTGAAAACCACATATCTATAAGTAAAAACACAAGACTTAAGAATTTCAAGACATAATAATGCACTTTAAGTTAGAGAATAACCAATGAAAACACAAGGAGAAAATTTTGGACTGAATTTAGTTATGCCGTAAGGACGAAGCCACATATAGCATAAGCAGCCGAACACTTGAAGTTTCATGTAGTTGGGTGATGTGTTAAACAGTCGGCGTGAGTGAGCATAAACATACCAATTTCGACAATATGTCTATGGCGCCTTTCTGCGATCCCGTTGTGTTTAGGAGTGTGCGGAGGAGTAATATAATGTGAGATACCGTGTAAGGCAAGATGTTTGCGAATGCCAATATACTCTCCACCATTAGCCGAGTATAAGACCTTTATTTTCGTTTGGAATCAGGTCTCTATGTGCGCCTGGAATAGAGGGAAAATCTGCAACACTTGGGATTTAAACTTCATTGGATATAGCCATACATATCTTGTAAAGTTATCCAAGAATACGACATAATACTTAAATTTGTTAATTGAATAAATTGGAGCTGTCCATACGTCTGTAAAGACAACATAGAGTGGGCAAGATGAAGAAATCGAAGTAGTAGAGAATGGTAGTTTGTGACTCTTATTAATAGAACATGAGTTGTAAAATAATGAATCAGAAGAAGCAGATGAAATAGGTTAATCGAAATTTGAAACAACATGGTTAAGAATAGGATGAGCAGGATGTCCTAATCTTAGATGCCATGTAGAAAGTGGTGTTTTAAAGCAGGAAAAATCTGAAACTGAAGAGATTGGATTCGTTGGCCACTCATAAACTCCCTCACTGACCTTGCCGTTTAGAAGTGTTGTCCCTGTGCTGAGATCCTTCAACTGAAACGTTGAAGGACACATTTGCACCATGACATTGTTAGTCTTACACAACTTGTTCATTGATATCAAGTTTCTCTTCATTTGCGAAACACATAGGACATTATTAAGTGAAAGAGAACGAGTCGGAGAGTATAAAGAGGAAGATCCGGTGTGTGTGATGTTAAGTCCAACACCATTACCAATCATGACATCTTCTCCTCCATTGTATGGTGTATGAAGAGAGAGATTGCTGAACTCTGATGCTATGTGGTGTGACGCACAACTGTCAAGAAGCCAATGGGATGAGTCAGCCGGTGAGAATGTTATTTGATGGGCTTGTGGCTGCCACTGTGGTGGTGGCTGCGGAAGATGTGCAGGGTTCCAAGGTGGATTGTTTTGTTGTTGTTGTTGCGGTACAGCCGACGTCGGCGAGATGAACTGCGGACACCTGATAACTAGGATTTTGCAATCCTTTGAGGTACTAATTCCTCAAGCTTATCGTAGTAGCTTTGAGGTATCGAACCTATTCTGGGATGGATAAAACCAATAAGCAAACACTAAACCTTCAGAGTCAAATCAAACAATTTGGTTTTTAGTTTCTAACAATCCTAACAAAAGCAAATCAAACCGAAGTAAACAAAAGCAAATAAACAAACGATTCAATCAATGACAAGAATAAGGCCCAAGGGTTAAGGTCAACGGATAGGTGACTCGGGATGATCAAGGAATCCTAATTCAAACTTCTAAAAGCTAATCTCCTAGCAAGGAACACACCAAGTAAATCAGTTTAATCTCTTAATACCAATTCTTCACTTAATCTTAACTCAAGAACAAATCATCATTTGTGAATTAAAATCAAACGAGCATTCAAACAGGTTCCAATCAGCAAACAATCACTCTAGACATACATTTTCATGTGCTAGAATGTGAAAGTCCTAACAAAGCTAAATACTGGAATTTCATCGAACATGTTGTGAACAAGAAATTCTAAACATCCTAACCAATGTGATCAAGATTAATTAGGCATTAAGTACACTTTACTAGGTGAGATCTTAAATAATTAACCACTAGAAATCCATTGATCACCCCAAATCAACCTAATCCTACCTAACCCATAAGCCTATGGAGAACTACTCACTAATCATAACTAGATCAACAAAACTCATAGGAATAGAGTTGATCATGGAGATTGATGAGGGATTGAGAGATTTGTAGAAGGAATAACAAAGAAAATACTAGATTAATCTCAAGAATCAAATTTTTTCTTACAAAAAGGTTTAGAACATCAAAAACAGCTTAAGAAACAAATATAAATAGGTTTTTGGCTTAAATAGTCATTAGGGTGCGAGCCGGGTCAACCCGGAACAAACCGGGTGTTGACCCGGATCCAAGGCAGTTTCTGGGGTCTGTATCGGCCAGCTAGTCGATATGCTGGTCGATATGGGCTCTCGGATTTTCTGGCCAGGAAGCGTATCGGTCTGCTCGGTCGATATGCCGGTCGATATGAGTCTGTCTGCTTTTTTGCAGACTGTGTTGAGATGCATCCAGTAAATCAGGCATAAATCTTTCCATATAGCTCCGAATGACTTCACACCACCTCCATTAGAAAGCTAACTCAATTTCCCATGATTTTTATTTAGATTCCCAGAGCTAAAAGTCAACGTAATATCTTCATATGACTCAATCTTTTAAGCTCATCGGTTTGGTCCTTCATCACCATTTCACTTGCAATCACTCCTTTGGCCTCCAAACTCTTCCAAACATCCTTAGCAACTCCAAGAACCTACACAACATAAGAAACACTCTAAATGCAAGCCTAGAATGCCTAAACCTAGCTCTAGATGATCCTATACTCTAAACACACCAATGACCAAAGAAATGAAGCTAAAAGAAACTAAAAAGAAGTAAAACATGATCCTAACAATAGCCTAAATGCATGAAAATACAAGTATATCAATTCCCCCAAACTTAAACCTTGCTTGTCCACAAGCAAGCATAAGACTATCAAAGCAAGTTGGAAGAAAGGTTTAAAGGCGGGAGCTCATATCCAATGACAAAACTGAGATGAACAAGTTCCGATTCGAGTCAACGTCACCAAGATGCAACCACATAAGGCTTACTCCAAAAATTTAGCCATGATCATCAAGACAAAATTCTTAGCTCAACGCTCAACTTAGACAAGCATTCCTATCAACTAGCTCTTTAACATTCATTAGGTTTTCAAGTGGATCTTACTCAATGCAAGGTGAACAAACTCATTTGGCAAAGGGAAAAGGTTGTGAGATTAAAATGATCTCAATCAAAAGAGGGGTTTACTCCAAAAGCATGAAGGTTTTCTCATAAAGAAGTGAATGAGCTAATGTAAAATGCTAAGAGTTAGAGGCAATTGGTGCATATTAGGCTGATTTCCATCTACCCATGTCCCAATTACTTCTTCTCCTAGTCTAGCCCACCTAAATGGATACTACCCTTGATCAAGGCTATTTTTGCCTCATCTCCTTTTCTCAATCAGACACTTTTTATGGAAACTCCCCAAGGATCAATAACGACTTTTCAAAACAGTGGCAAATCTTTTCTTTTTAACTTAGCTCAAATCTTTCTTTAGCAATGGTCTATTTTCTTTCTTTAAGGTGAGCCTTTGGCTTCTTTTCATTTCAAAATATGAGACACTTTTCTTTTCTTTAAACACATAAGAGCTTTTCTTCTTTTAAAACACTTTGCCAACAAACATAAGATCCTAACTAATATCCCTTTCATTCTTCCTTTTCTTTACTCTCTTCTTCCATTCCCAATTTCTCCCCCAAACTTGGATTCTAGCCTATCGCAAAGCTAAAAGTGTTGAGCTTGCACTATATGGAAATTTCCCCTAGTCGCCTCATACTCAACACTTTTTACCTAGCTCATTCAAAAAAATAGGCCTACCTCTCAACAAGAGTGTTTATGGTTTGAAAGAAGGGTGGTGAAAGGTGTGGAGTCTATTCAAGCAAGCGAGAGTGGTAAAAGGGATAAGAATGCTTGAATATTTTCAGAGTATCCATGAGTTTAACACACAAAGCATGAGCAAGATAATTAGATGTCATCATTAAAGTTCTCACTTAGGTAGAGCTAGTGTCAATTCAAAGCCTATTTCAGTTTCAAACCAAGTTTCAAAGCAAGCAATCCTAGCATGGTTCGTCTTAACTTTCTAGCCTTTCTTGAATTGCAATCTTAGGACAATCAACTAGCTCAAACAACTAGCATAAAGAACACGTCATCACTCAATCAGTCTTACAAGGAATTTCAATCATTGCTCCCTATGCATGCATCCTATATGATGCAACTAGACTCGATCCTATGATGCAAGTGCAACTACATGCTTTCTTTTTGAAATTTTTCATTTTTTTTTGTTTTTTCTATGCCATAAATGAAATGCATGAGACTCAAAATGCAAAAGAGAAAAATAAGATCAAAAGAAACATGATTAGCAACTGGTCTATCCCCCAAACTTAAATCACACAGTCCCTTGTGTGAAAGAAGCAAGGAAGAAAACCGGGAAAACAAACAAATGCAAGAAAAGAAAAGAGGCAAAATATTTACAAAGGTTGGAGTGTTACTTGGAGAGTAGAATGGAGAGGAGGAATGGGAGGTGGAGGCATCTTTGATTTGGCATGAGACTTCCCCAATATTAGACCATTGCATTGGCTTCTCATCCTTTGATTTAGTATTGAAGTCCCTTGCTAAATCCCAAAACTCATTCCCTTCTTCTTTGCATTTATCCCAAAGCTCCTCAAAAAGATAGACATGAGAATTCCTCCCAAGTGAGCTTGTTTTGAGTCACTAAGCTTGACTATCCCTTCACTCTTTTTGGTTAGGGGTGTGGCATGAGTTTGTATCACCGGGATCATACTCATCGTAGAACCGCCCCTAAACTTATTCATCCTTATCTCCTCAAAAGGGATCTTCCTTGAATCATGAAAGCTTGGTGATATGGTGGAGACTATATGAAGGTAGTTGTGAAAGGCTTGAGCCATTGGATATCCATCTTCTTCATCCTCCTTGAAGGATTCTTCATTGGGACCATCTTGTTTCTCCATAGGAATTCCTCCAATTGGCTTTTGCATGGGATTTTGTTGCTTTGGCACTTCTTCCATGATTGAGAGATCATATTGTGTGCTCTCTTCCTTGATCTCCTTGCACTTAACCACCAACCCATATTTATAGGGCTCTTCCTCATCTCTCACAACTTCTCTTACTCCTTCATTATTGCTATTGGTTGAATGACCCATGAATGTCTCTTCATCATCCTCTTGTTCATACCCAATCACAAGATCTTCACCAACAGTGCAACCAAGAAGCATTTCAAATTCCTTGATAGTCTCTTCAGCTTCTTTCAAGAACTTATCTTGGACTTGAGCATTCTCCTCATGTGTTGGCTCAACAATACTTGCATCTTGAGGCAGATGAGCAAAATCATTGTTGATGATCCTTAAGCTCTCATTGTACCTCTCTTGTCCTTCCAATGCCATTCTTGCCAAGTTGAGAAGCTCTTCACCACATGATTGGGAGGAGTAAGATGCTTCATGCTCATGCTCCATGCTCCAAGATTGGTATCCATCACCATATCCATATTGGTACTCATGAGAAGAGTACTCATTTGGAAGATCACCTTGATAAGTGGATGTGATTTCAAAACCATAATGGCTTGTAGGGTCCCAAGCCATCTCTCTTTCTTGATCTTCTAGCATAGCTCTCAACATTAAAGCTATCTCTGAAGCCATGCTCTCTTCCTTATGATTGTACCTTGCAAAAAGAACAAACACTTGAAAGAGAGTTAGTAACCAAGACTTGAACTAAATAGGAATAGAAAACGAATTGATATATCCAGAATCCCAAAATGGCAACGGCGCCAAAATTATAACTAGGATTTTCGCAATCCTTTGAGGTACCAATTCCTCAAGCTTATCGTAGTAGCTTTGAGGTATCGAACCTATTCTGGGATGGATAAAACCAATAAGCAAACACTAAACCTTCAGAGTCAAATCAAACAATTTGGTTTTTAGTTTCTAACAATCCTAACAAAAGCAAATCAAACCGAAGTAAACAAAAGCAAATAAACAAACGATTCAATCAATGACAAGAATAAGGCCCAAGGGTTAAGGTCAACGGATAGGTGACTCGGGATGATCAAGGAATCCTAATTCAAACTTCTAAAAGCTAATCTCCTAGCAAGGAACACACCAAGTAAATCAGTTTAATCTCTTAATACCAATTCTTCACTTAATCTTAACTCAAGAACAAATCATCATTTGTGAATTAAAATCAAACGAGCATTCAAACAGGTTCCAATCAGCAAACAATCACTCTAGACATACATTTTCATGTGCTAGAATGTGAAAGTCCTAACAAAGCTAAATACTGGAATATCATCGAACATGTTGTGAACAAGAAATTCTAAACATCCTAACCAATGTGATCAAGATTAATTAGGCATTAAGTACACTTTGCTAGGTGAGATCTTAAACAATTAACCACTAGAAATCCATTGATCACCCCAAACCAACCTAATCCTACCTAACTCATAAGCTTATGGAGAACTACTCACTAATCATAACTAGATCAACAAAACTCATAGGAATAGAGTTGATCATGGAGATTGGTGAGGGATTGAGAGATTTGTAGAAGGAATAACAAAGAAAATACTAGATTAATCTCAAGAATCAAATTTGTTCTTACAAAAAGGTTTAGAACATCAAAAACAGCTTAAAAAACAAATAGAAATAGGTTTTTGGCTTAAATAGTCATTAGGGTGCGAGCCGGGTCAACCCGGAACAAACCGGGTGTTGACCCGGATCCAAGGCAGTTTATGGGGTCTGTATCGGCCAGCCAGTCGATATGCTGGTCGATATGGACTGTCTGAATTTAATCCGAGAGTATGTATCGGCCAGCCAGTAGATATGCTGGTCGATATGGGCTCTTGGATTTTCTGGCCAGGAAGCGTATCGGTCTGCTCGGTCGATATGCCGGTCGATATGAGTCTGTCTGCTTTTTTTGCAGACTGTGTTGAGATGCATCCAGTAAATCAGGCATAACTCTTTCCATATAGCTCCGAATGACTTCACACCACCTCCATTAGAAAGCTAACTCAATTTCCCATGATTTGTATTTATATTCCCAGAGCTAAAAGTCAACGTAATATCTTCATATGACTCAATCTTTCAAGCTCATCGGTTTGGTCCTTCATCACCATTTCACTTGCAATCACTCCTTTGGCCTCCAAACTCTTCCAAACATCCTTAGCAACTTCAAGAACCTACAAAACATAAGAAACACTCCAAATTCAAGCCTAGAATGCCTAAACCTAGTTCTAGATGATCCTATACTCTAAACACACCAATGACCAAAGAAATGAAGCTAAAAAAAACTAAAAAGAAGTAAAACATGATCCTAACAATAGCTTAAATGCATGAAAATACAAGTATATCAACACCTTCTCGCGCTATGCCCTTGCGTCCCACAAATCTGACACTTTCCCAGGTATGGTTTGCTGTTGAAGTTTATGTAATTGCCGCGAGATTGCGATGAGCCTCTATATGCACCACGATTTGAATGTGTTCGCGAGTACTGTAATGCATTTGCTATAGCAGGCATCGAAGCAGCTGTGATAGAGGAGGCAACCGAGAGAGCATTTTGACGATTAATTAACTTCTCCTGAAGCTCGTCGATAGAGATGTGAACATCTCGGCCATTTACCGTTTCCACAATAGCACGAAAGTCATCTCCAAGTCCGTCTGTGATCGTGTCAATACATCTTCATGTTCCATTGGAGCTCCCATAAGAGCAAATTGATCAGTTTTGGTGAGGATGCTGCGCATGTAATCAACTACAGATTGATCGCCCTTGGAAACATCCTTCAGTTGTTGTTTCAATTGCTTCACATGCCCGCGAGTGGGCCTCCCGTATGAGTTTGCAAGCGTGAGCCATATCTCACGGGTTGTTGATGCTCGAGCAACCACCAGTTGAATGTTGAGTGTGAGTGTTCCAAACACTACGTTGAACAAGAGTCTATCTTGTCATCTCCACATCGCATAGAGTGGATTGACCGTTGTCGTTGTCGTTGCCCCTACTGTGACAGTCAAAGCGGGAGTGTCATCAGTGTCACCGTTGAACACATGAAGCTCGTGGGCTTCAAGAAGCGAGAGAACCTGAAATTTCCAGGTTAAGTAGTTAGCAGCAGAAATCTTGGTGATGCCAGCCATGTTGACATAAATCAGTGACGATTTTGGGCTAGTGCCATCAAAGATCGGAGTGATCTAGGCAAACACAACAGAGGAATTGGCTGATGATTCGGTCGCCATAAAAACAAGTCGAGTTTTGAAAGAAAAAAGAATATGTATCTTAGGAGAATATACTAACATATTACACACACACACATATATATATATATATATATTTTTTTTTAAAAAGCTTTTATGTTGAAATAATTTTATATTTTTTATTTTTACAAAAAGGTACATAAAATTAAAAAAAAAAATATACATAAAACAGAAAAACCAGACCCAAATCTAAGACACAATCCCTAATGGCCTGAACTAACCTAAACCTTAAATCTAGTTCATTCAAAAGAAGTCCAAACCACAAGAAATTTTAGGTTTTGGAAATCACCACCGTCTTTGAGAAATCTAGGTCGAGCTGAGAGACAAAGTCGCCGAGAGACAAAGTCGCCGAGAGTCGCCGCCAGCGAAAGAACGAAACACTGGATTAAGATAAGAAACCGAACTGCCTAAGCAAGGAAAAGGAGAGGAGCCCTCCCGCCACCGCCATTGATGGTCCACGCCGAATACGATGTTTAAGTGAACGAAAGGTTTCCACGGCTATGATCGGTCTACCACTACCGCCACGAGATCTGCACCACTCACTGCCACCATGCTCTAATAAGCAGAAATGCAGCGAAGCAGACCCAACAAAAACATGCAAACCACAAAATTGAGAGAGACCTTCGCCGGGGACCGAAAACCCACAACCGGAGACGACAAAAGGGGGACGTCAAACACCAGACCCAGTCTTCGAGAATCGAGGATGTTGACGCGCCGCCACCAAAGATCCTCTGCCACTGGTCGCTGAAACAAGCCTTACCGCCATCGAACTAAAGAAAGAGAGAGGAAGGGTTGAGGATGAAACACAACCTGGGAAGAAAAATAAATAGGAAAGTCTTCTCTGGCAAAAAAAGAGAGTCGGAGAGGCGAGAGATATGTTATCAGAAATCATTTTGAGAGAGAAAGAAATGAGAGATAAAACCACTAAAAATCCCACATAAACATTCTTAAGTGATTTTTCCTGTAAAAACAAAAGTGTTTTTTGGAGTATGCATGCTCCCAAAGTATGTCTCATTTCAAATGATTCCAACATAAGTATATTTTAGTTTCTTTAAACTATAAATTGATGCGTCAACTTCCTGTTCCTGTTTATTATTCTTGTAAACTGATGCATCCATTTAAAGTTTAAACGTTGTCTTAACAATATATTATATTTTTGTAAACAATACAAAATCTACCTTCTGTAAAAATAAATTGAGGTTAGGGGCAAAGAAGAAATTACAATAGAATGAGAGGAGAGTGAGCCATGTGAGTGCCTCATAATACTCTTAAACACTGGCTTCCCTCTTTTCCCGAGACGACTTCCCAATAATAACACAATCCAATGCTCTCTATCTCTCTCTCTCTCTCTATTTCTGATCAAAAAGTTGAATAGCTTTATGCAGCAGTACCATTTCCAATGTCTTTGTTTCCCATCTAGCTTGATCAAATCCTCTGATACACTTGATCACATCCATAATAATTAATTTGTTCTGTAAAACAAATAGATTGAGTAATTAGTTGATATATACTGAATAATGGTTTCTATTTTCACATAGTACAATAGTTATTGTTTAATTAGTAGTAATAATCATGCATTTTTAAGAACAGTAATGATATTTAAAATGCAATATTGTAAATGTTCATGTATACTCCATCCGTACAAATATTTTTTTTTTTTTTTTTTTTTTTTTTTTTTTTTTTTTTTTTTTTAACCTGGGGTATCCCGAGCCTATGGAAGGGCCCAGACTAATCCCCAAGGGGAGGTGCAGCCCATGGATAGACCCTCTCTCCGGATATTCAAATGGGCCGTAAGCAATGGGCCCGTATCCATGTGGGTGAGCAGAGGAGTCATTTTTGTTTCCGCCTGGGCTCGAACCCGGGTGGTTTCTAGCCACCACGAGCCCTTCAACCAGTTGGACTACCTCAACCGCTCCCATCCGTACAAATATTACAGTATAATATACACCAAAACCAGTAAATTCAGCCCGACAGCGTGAATATACAAATACTGAATACTTCATATATTAATCGTTTTTTCTATCGGCTCAATAAATTTTAAATTTTTGATAATGACTCTCCAGCAAGACATTCTAATGCAGCGTGGATTTACATTTATCGTTGGTGTTTTTATTTATTTTCATTCATGATAATCACAAGTGTTTTATTAGTCCTTATCTCGAGCAATTAGGATAAGGTACATTAGGGTTTTCGTTTGCTATTTAATAAAGTTGAACCTTGATTTGTGAGGTCAACACTTTTAATCATTAATCAAAGAAGCTTTGCTTTATTTCTCTTGCTTTCGGCTAGAACGCTTTGTTCTCAACGAATTCGAGAAGCATAATTGTTTGGGTATTCTTAGACTAAACGATCAATTCTGCACCCTATATCTCGTACTACATCAGTTGGTATCAGATGTCAGTTGCTTTAATTTCTCAATTAAAGCGCGATCCGATTTATTGTTCTTTCCATGTCGCCACGAAAACCAACCTCGGAAGAACAACAAGAGGACCTACGGCGAACACTTGAAACGTTCACCGCTGGCCTACATGATACGTTACTTCACGCCGTGGAGAGCGCCTTAACCACGGTCCTGCAAGCACAAGTAACACGGAATCCTCCTGTTCAAGACGATCATCGACGGCAGCGAGATGTTGATTCCGATGAGGACATAATCGATGACGACCTGTTCAATGTTCACGAAAATCCATTCTATCGTAACGATGGAGGGGATGCTCAGCAACAACAACCTCCTCGGCACGAGGCTGCACGTCCAGATCCTCCGCCTCGGTGGGATTCTGGTTTTCGCGTGGACATTCCATAGTTCTCAGGCACTCTTGATGCGGAAGAATTCTTGGATTGGTTAAGCACGATTGAAGAAATCTTGGAGTTCAAGAAAGTTCCGGATGACATGCGTGTTCCGTTAGTAGCTACTAAGTTTCGTCACAGAGCTATGGCTTGGTGGCAGCAGCTGAAGGAAACACGTCGTCGTGAAGGGAAATCGCGCATCGACTCATGGGAAAGGATGAAGAAACATATGCGTCGCAGTTTCCTTCCCTACAACTATGAACGCACCCTTTACAATAAATTACAAAATCTACGTCAGGGAAATCGAACGGTTGATGATTATGCCGGAGACTTTTTCTCCATGCCGGCCAGAACGACATTAACAGAGACGGAGTTGCAACTCGTAGCTCGTTTTATTGGCGGTCTTCGCCCTCAACTCCAGAACGCGCTTCAGCAGTTCAACCCAACAAAAGTTTCCGAGGCTCATCAACGGGCTTTGGCTATGGAGACACAGTTTCGTGGTTCTTGGACTTGTTCCGCTCAACGAAACAGGTTCCAAGCTTCCACGCAGGGAGATTCGGGTACTAACGGAGGTTCCAAAACTCAACGCACGGCGGGAACCAAACCACCAGTGCCTTCCGATTCTATTGCTGCATCTCGGATTCCCCATCCGAATACGTTATGCTGTTTTACTTGTGGAGAAACAGGACATTGTCATACGGCTAGTCCGACCCAAATTAAACGCGGCCTACTGGTTCATGATGCCGAGGAAGGAGATGCCCCACGTTTTGATGTCTATGCAGATGAGGATGATGCGAATGGGCACGAGGACTTCATAAGCGGAGACACGGGTTTATCGCTTGTGCTCCGTCGTAATTGTCTGGCCCCTCGTGTTATGGAAGAATCTTAGCTTCGAACGACATTATTCCGCTCCACTTGTACAATCAATGGCAAGGTTTGCAAGTTGATCATTGACTCTGGCAGTTGTTCTAATGTTATTTCACAGGAAGCAGTGCGAAAACTTGGCATCGAATTGAAGGATAATCCAGCACCTTATAAAGTCGCTTGGTTGAACAACACATCGGAGCTAACCGTTGACAAGCAGGCAACGATTTCCTTTTCGATTGGCACCTACAAAGACACAGTCCACTGCGATGTACTGCCTATGGATGCATGTCATCTATTGTTGGGACGTCCTTGGGAATACGATAGGGATGTCACGTATAAGGGCCGGCACAATACGTACAGTTTTCTTTTCGGGGGCAAACAAATAACATTGCTTCCGACACAAGAGACACCGGAGTCCATAGTCCGCTCGGATCTCACGAAATCCCCTGCTCTGACCAAGACCCGCTCTACTACTTTGCTTATTGTTCCCAAAACAGAGTTTGAGCAGCATCTTTTAAGCGCCGACCTGATTTTAGCAGTGGTTACCGCGACCCCCGACACCGCTCCCGGCCACCGCCGGCTTTCGACTTTATTCTCTCCGAGTTTGCGGATGTCTTTCCGCAGGATTTACCATCGACTATACCTCCTTTACGAGACATTCAACACCATATCGACCTCGTCCCTAATGCATTGTTACCTAATCGACCTCACTATCGTATGAGTCCCCAAGAGCATGATGAGCTCCGGAGACAGGTGGAGGAGCTTCTCGCTAAAGGGCATATCCGTGAGAGTTTAAGTCCCATTGTAGTGCCAGCTCTCTTGATCCCCAAGAAAGATGGTTCGTGGCGCATGTGCGTGGACAGTCGTGCAATCAAAAAAATCACAGTCCGTTATAGGTTCCCTATTCCTCGACTTGACGACTTGTTGGATCAGATTGGTAGAGCCTCGATCTTCTCTAAATTGGATTTAAAAAGTGGTTATCACCAAATCCGTATTCGACCTGGTGATGAATGGAAAACCGCCTTCAAAACTCGCGAAGGGCTTTTTGAATGGCTGGTGATGCCGTTTGGATTGTCAAATGCGCCAAGTACATTCATGAGAGTGATGAATCAGACATTACGTCCTTTTATCGGCAAATTTGTGGTGGTATATTTTGATGATATACTGATATTCAGTTCGGATTTGACCTGCCACTTGACTCACTTGGCGATGTCCTCCGCATCTTATGCAAGGAGAACCTGTTTGCCGCTCGCCAAAATTGTGTTTTTGGGGCCGACCAGGTATTGTTTCTCGGTTACATCGTATCGAATCGCGGTTTGGAGGTTGACCCTAGCAAGGTTGAAGCGATACGTTCATGGCCGGTTCCGAAATCGATTATGGATGTGCGCAGTTTTCACGGACTTGCATCCTTTTACCGCCGATTTGTCCATCATTTTAGCAACATTACCGCTCCTCTTACTGATTGCATGAAAGGCGTTACCTTTCGATGGACGACGGAAGCTCAGCTCGCATTTGATACAATCAAAGATAAGCTCACGCCAGCTCAAATATTAGCCTTACCGGACTTGGACATCGTTTTTGAGCTCCATTTTGATGCTTGCAAATTAGGGATTGGCACAGTTCTTAGTCAGCGAGGTCGACCGGTCGCATTTTTCAGTGAGAATCGCTGGTTCCCGCGCCCGTTACAGTACCTATGACGTCGAATTTTACGCAATTATCCAAGCTATTCGACACTGGCGCCATTACCTCTTTCATGCCGAGTTCATACTTGATACCGATCATGATGCTTTGAAGCATTTGGGAAGCCATGACAAAATCTCTGCACGTCATGCTTCTTGGATTGCGTTCTTACAACAGTTTACATTCGTTATCAAGCATCAATCAAGTCGCACGAATAAGGTCGCTGATGCATTGAGTCGTCGCCACTCCTTGGTCGCCTCTCTCACGGTCTCGGCTCCGGGTTTCGCGAGCTTGGAAGATTTGTACCCCACTGATCCGTACTTTAGCTCCGTTTGGTCGGATCTCCAACTCGGTATTGTTTCTGATTTTGTGCTACATGAGGGCTTTATCTTCCGCGATGCTCGTATTTGTGTGCCGGACTGAAGTCTCCGCTTGCAAGTGATCACTGAACTTCACGGAGAAGGTCATGTGTGTCGCGATAGAACTCTCAAACTGGTCACGAACATATATTTTTGGCCTACTATACGACGCGACGTGGCTCGCTTTGTGGAACGTTGTATCATATGCCAACAGTCTAAGGACCACGCCACAAACGGTGGTTTATATATGCCTCTTCCGATACCTACTCAGCCTTGGACGGATATTAGCATGGATTTCGTATTGGGTTTACCTCGCACTCAGCGTGGTTTTGACTCCATTTTTGTTGTCGTTGATCGTTTCTCAAAAATGGTGCATTTCATTCCCTGTAAGAAGACGACGGACTCGGTTCAGGTGGCACATCTCTTCTTTCGCGAGATAGTCTCGGATCGAGATTCCCGTTTCCTCAGTCATTTCTGGCGATCGTTGTGGAGGTTACTCAAAACAATCTTGGATATGAGTTCATCATACCATCCGCAGTCCGATGGACAAACCGAAGTAACCAATCGGTCGTTGGGCAATATGTTGCGTAGCTTGGTAGGTGACAATATCAAGTCTTGGGACTCGGTTTTGTGCAAGGCCAAATTCGCGCATAATCATGCAGTTAATAGGAGTATGTTGTTCAGTTCGTTCTGTGTGGTTTATGGTGTTGTCCCTCGCGGACCTGTTGATCTTGGTACTGTCCCAGACTTGACTCGCGATCATGCTCATGATGTGGACTTCATGGCGGATTTAGCTCATCTCCATGTACAGGTTCACGAGAATCTACAGGTGTCTTCGGCTAAGTATAAAGCAGCAGTAGACTGTCACCGCAGAGATGTACACTTCAATGTCGATGATCAGGTCTGGGCGGTTTTGACGAAGGATCGCTTTTCACCTCATGAGTATAATAAGCTGAAGGCAAGGAAGATCGGTCTGCTTCGAGTTGTTGAGAAGATTAATGCGAATGCTTATCGTTTAGCATTACCTCCACACGTGCATTGTTCGGATGTGTCCAATTAGTTCCATATGTGGCGGGTGATGATGTTTCAGATTCAGGGACGAATCTTCTTCTACCCCGGGTGACCTGATGCAACGTGGATTTACATTTATCGTTGGTGTTTTTATTTATTTTCATGATAATCACAAGTGTTTTGTGATAATCATAGGTGTTTTATTAGTCCTTATCTTGAGCAATTAGGATAAGGTACATTAGGGTTTTCGTTTGCTATTTAATAAAGTTGAACCTTGATTTATGAGGTCAACACTTTTAATCATTAATCAAAGAAGCTTTGCTTTATTTCTCTTGCTTTGGGCTAGAACGTTTTGTTCTCAACGAATTCGAGAAGCATAATTGTTTGGGTATTCTTAGACTAAACGATCAATTCTGCACCCTATATCTCGTACTACATCACATTCCATAAGTTTTTCTTTTGGTTTCTGATGGTTTGCGAATTCAATATATATACACACAATATCCATGCACTTTTACTAAGAGCAAGTCCATTAGAGGTTTTAAGCTCTGTTTTTTAAATTAAAAATAATAAATTATTTGTGGGTCTCACGTGAATAATTAGTATACAGATTCTAAAAATTCTTAGTTAAGAATCCGGCTCGCCACGTCACGTGGGGTTCTTAGCGCGGTTTTCCGTGCAATAGTTAAGAACCCCACCCCCAATAGTCTCTTAAATTAGAGACTTAAGAATTCGTCTTGTCACTGTTCACATGACGTGGCGAGACGGGATTTGTCCTTTTTTTTCACCTATTCAAAAAAAAAATTAATAAATTTTTTTAAAGAGACACAACTTTGGGTCTCACGGATATGGGTGCTCTAATGGACTTGCTCTACTCTAAGAACGAAGAGGTTTTTTCTTGAAGGGTGTGATGATTTTCTGTAAATAAATATTACTATTTTGTTTATGCAATTTTATCAGATTTCTTCTCCAACTTGAATTAAACTATGATTATTGAACCAAAAATTATCTAGGGCACTACGGTGTAATATATATATATATATATATATATATATATATACACAATATTTATGCACTTTTTACTAAGAACGAAGAGGGTTTTTCTTGAAGGGTGTGATGATTTTCTGTAAATAAATATTACTATTTTGTTTATGCAATGTTATCAGATTTCTTCTCCAACTTGAATTAAACTATGATTATTGAACCAAAAATAATCTAGGGCACTACGGTGTAATATATATATATATATATACAATATCCATGCACTTTTTACTAAGAACGAAGAGGTTTTTTCTTGAAGGGTGTGATGATTTTCTGTAAATAAATATTACTATTTTGTTTATGCAATGTTATCAGATTTCTTCTCCAACTTGAATTAAACTATGATTATTGAACCAAAAATAATCTAGGGCACTACGGTGTAACAACGATCTTATAATTCTTAATAATACTCGGGGACATACTCAAATAACACGTCGCAAGTTTTCCTTTGTCGTATATAGTTAGATGCACCCTCTTCTACATTTCTCATGTCCTTATTATGGTTACACGTCTTTATTTTTATCAATTAAAATTGAACAACGTAATTATTTATTTTAATACACTTCGTACATTATTATTCGTGATGCCCTGGCCATATCTTCGTCGGATTATGGCACGCATATACTTTTAACTAGTATATTGATTTCTCAGTCTCATTATAAAAATTTTATTTTATTAATTACGAATTTACTTATCCTACAAATCTTGAAAATCACCACATTATTTATATCTTATTTATATGATATTAATATTATAATCTTACAATAAAGAATAAAAGAATTTACATTTTAAAACCGCATAGAGCACATGATGGACGACTACAACCCTATAATGCGTTCTTGGTTCACAGATCTTTAGTTATTGGTGCTGTTCGTTTGGCAGTCGCTGCGACTGCGACTGCGACTGCGACTGCGACTGAGACTGCGATTTTATAGTCGCAGGATGATGTTCGTTTTCCAATCGTGCGACTGATCGCTGCGACGATCGCAAGACTGTTCGTTTATCTATCGCTGCGATGATCGCTGCGACGATCGCAAGACTGTTCGTTTGTTCATCGCTGCGACAATCGCTGCGACGATCGCAAGACTGTTCGTTTTGTTATCGCCGCGATTGATCTTACTAAAACTAATAGATACATCAATTTAATATTATGTTTGTTATATTTTTAATGTTGATTTAATTTTAACAAAATTGTAAACTAAAATGTGATTAATGCATAATAAAAATTATAAATAAAAAGTCACATAAAAGTTGGTACGATTAAGATATAAAATACGACAAAAACATGAATTCAAGTCATAAGGTACATAGCAAAATAAGTCCACGTAGAATATAAAACCAAATAACTAATATTGTAGTCGACGTCCTCTACTCATCTCACATGTGATAGTGTCACGCAAAGTTTCCATAGCTCTATCACCGGTCGGCTCATACAAAGCATGTCCACTACTACTACTACTACCACCACCACCACCACCACCACCACCACCATCATCATCATCATCATCATCATCATCATCATTGCCGTCATCACCATCATCACCATGAGTACTGTATTCTTCCGTTCCCTGCCAGCGTATAAAATCATAATCATCTCGATGTGAATCACGAATGAAGTTATGTAACGCCATCGTTGCAGTTACAAGCTTGATCCACTTAGTTATCCCATATTTTGGATGCTTACGGTCTAAAATTCTCCACTTTGCAGTTACAAACTTGAATAACATTTTATCTTCAGATACAAGACATAAATAAATCAAAAGGAGATTCTATGGATACTAAGTGAATCAGATAGATCATATCCAGATTCCAGAAGAACAGAGGAAGAAAAGAGATCCCAAACATAGCCAATATAAACCCTAGAACTTGACAAGAAAAACCATGGATAATCCAACGGAAGAAAACCCAGATACTTTTTCTAGCGATATTCTTCAAACTAGATTTACCTTTATAATCTACAAACCCAGAATAATAAAAGTGTAATTACGTATTAAAAGGAAGAGACAAAGATGAGATTTTTTTATGTTTGGAAAGAAAGAAGCACCTGAGAAGAGGAATGAGGCGGAAGAGAAGAAGAAGAATCTCCCACGATTATAGCAATTTCGGGTTGTTAAGCTATTGAATCTTGCTGCATCCTGATCGAACCAAATATAAACCGATTATATAAATATGAAATCGAAGCTGAGAGAGAGAGAGAGAGAGGGGGAGAGAGAGCTTACTGACGACAGAGATGGAGACTTACACCAAAGAGCTGCGACGGCGAAGGAGATGAACTTATTAGGTTAAAGTTTTTCTGAAATTATGATTATAAAATGAGGGTATTTTTGTAATTTGCATTGACAATCGCAGCTAAATGAATCGCATCGCTGAAATCACTGAGCGATTATAAATTACGATCGCGGATCGCAGCGACGATCGCAGCGATCGATCGCAACACCTTGCGATCGACAAACGAACAAGAGACAGTCGCAGTCGCAGTCGCAGGGGTCCTGCGACTGCCAAACGAACAGCCCCATTGTTGTCTTCTTGATAATTTCGTGTTTTTATCATCACCATTTAAATAATAAAAAATAATCAACATACAATCAAGATATATAATCATGTCATGTGAAATGGATAGATTCTTCCTATATCAAATGATCGCTAACACCATACATAGAAAATATACGTACAACATATTAATTCAGATACTGAAATCAGTGAGACTAGAAATCGAAATACCATTATGTCTGATATACAAATATGATTGCTAACGTAGACCGGAATATCAAATCAAAGTTTTGTTTCCTATATAGCAGAGAACCCTGGACACGTTGTCACACACACGAAAATGCATGTGAGTTTGCAATTAGCTGTAATTCAATTCAGAACATCCAAAACAATATATTTGCGGTGATATATAATTTGTTTTTTAAATAATAAACGGCATAGGTTACAACTAAGCATCATGGCAACACACACCCTAATCTACGTTTTTAAAATAAATCTCTGAGATTAGCATGTGGTTTAAGCGGATACCCCGCTACCTGAAATTCCAACTCGTGGTACTGTACTTGTTCCAATCATGTTACGTTCATAATATTCTATCTATAATTTTTTTGGCTTAAGAATATAAAACATTGGGTGGATGTACTGGATGCTATATATGTCAATATGTATAGAACACAACAGTATGTATTTTTAGGCTCAAATGAATGACTAACCTCGTCATGCAATGATTTGATGGTGGGCTAATATTGATCTTGGTTCCATTCAAAATTATAGAAAATTAGGAATTATAGGTATTTTTATAACATTATTTGATATGCGTAGATGTTACAGATCATGGGAGTTTAGCTAGCTGTAAAGAGAGTGAAAGTAATTCTTTATATTATATATTTTCCTTAGAAACAGAACATCTGAAACCAGGCCATAGTTCTATTACACGTTCTTGTTTGTTTGTGTGTGTGTTTTTTGAATTAGTGAGATGATATATGGCATAAACCAGACAATATTACAAAATTACATTGTCATGTAATAAAGAAAAAACTCATATTTATAATTACTAAAACAATTCATTTTAACAAAAAATAAATTGTTAATACAAAAGATGATCGTCCCATATACCTCAAAAACAAATACTCTAATAGCTCATGCAAATATACATCCCTGATCATAATCATCTCTAGCACAAGAAGCAAAATCGGGGTGAGTGTTGAAAGTTTTGCAGTTCTTTACAAATACAAATACAACACAATGGTATTATATGTTGTTCAACACAATAAGCCAGACTCATGTGTATTGTGTACACTATACGACGCATCAACTGTTGCATGATTTAAGACCTTACGAACACCTCACTCCTCCTCACCTCACATTATATATCTAGTACTCTGTAAAGTACAACCAAATGACAATAACTGGCATTTTCTTTTGGTATTAAATCTCCCTTTTCGGCTTTTGTCTCCCAAAAGATCGAGTACAGATCAAATCAAATGATGGGAACTTTTAAATGTATACTGTCCAAACTTTCTCCATTTTGATTAGGATATTTTTTCAAGTTTAATTTTGAGAGAGAGAGAGAGAGAGAGAGAGAGAGAGAGAGAGAGAGAGAGAGAGAGAGAGAGAGAGAGAGAGAGAGAGAGAGAGAGAGAGAGAGAGAGAGAGAGAGAGAGAGAGAGAGAGAGAGAGAGAGAGAGAGAGAGAGAGAGAGAGAGAGAGAGAGAGGTTAAGCACAAACGACACCGTACGATCGTGGATTATAACGTACATTAGACAGATTCCATCCATGTGATTGTTTGACGCTCATTGAGGCTTATGGTTACGGAATGGGCCTACACTGATACATAAACTTCGAAGTAAACAGGCCTTTCACGTTGTTACCCAGATAGGTTTTAGTAACCGAAAACCGAATTATATGAACCAAATTAACCGAATCCGTACACTGCAAGAAAACAGCCGGGAACCAACGGACATAACCGTCGGTATACCGTCGGAAAAGGCGTTTTCTGATGGTATTCCGACAGGACAAATCCGTCGGTTCTACAACGTCGGAAAAAAAAATCTGTCGGAAATCCGTCAATATTTTCCGACAGTTTTCCGACAGGCAATTTTCCGACAGATTATCGACGGCTTACCGACAACACAAAACCGACGGCGAACCGACAATATACCGATAGGAATAAAACCGATGTCAAACCGATGGTAATTTACCGATGGTTTACCGACGGTTGCTAACCGACGGTTTACCAACGGTTCTTAACCGACGGTAAACCGACGGTTCTTAACCGACGGTAGATTACCGAGAGTATTCCGACAGGTAGGACCGACGGCTTAACCGACGGTAGATTACCGAGAGTATTCCGACAGGTAGGACCGACGGCTTAACCGACGGTTTACCGACGGATAGTTTCCGACGGGTGTGAAATTATTATTTAAAAAAAAAATATATATTTAATATATATTATTTTATAATCAATTATTTTTATAAAAATTTTATATACGAAATATTTTAAAAATTTTGTATTAAATTTATAAAATAAAAGTGTTTTTAAAATTTACATAACATTGGGATCCGGAACGTTTCCGGGTCCGAATCCCGTTCCCAACCCCTGAACAGAACCAGTAGCTGAAGCTCCCGTTCCCGTTCCCGCTCCTGGTCCCGCCGCACGCTCAGTCCCGCCCAATTCTTGTCCTGGAGGAGGTCCGCCAAACTGGATGAAGTTCATGATCCGTGCTTGCATCTCCGCCATCTTTCTTTCATTCTCGACCCTTTCCTCTCGTATCCGAGCTTCAAAGGTGTCCTTGAGAGCTGCAATTTCAACATCTTTCTCGCGCAGAGCCTCGGCGAAGACGTCGCTCTCAGGTCGGAAGCGTGAATGCGGAGTGGAGGCTTCCCCCATGTTTCCTAAACCGAAAACACGGCCCTTCCTGCGTTGCGTTTCCTGCGAAGTATAGTAACAAATATTAGTGAAACAATTAAAATAAACAAATCATCTATTTAAATTTTGAGTAAACAAACGAACTTACCTCGAGAAAGATCTCGTTGATCCTTTGTGACGGTACTACCTCCTCTGTCGAACCGACTTCCTCGGATAATTGAGTCTGGACCTCGTCAACCCGCCTCTTTGCTGATTCGACGATTCTCCGAGCGAGTGGATCCTGGATCTGACCGGTAAACTTGTTCGTGTGGCCCTCCTCGGTTAGTTCAACAAAATTTGGATCTTTTCCTGTTCGCTGTTTATGTACATTACAAAAACGGTTAGTTGAATCCAATAAATAACACAATTGAATAAACCAATACTTACAAATTCAATTTTTCGCTGTGCGGTGCTCTTAGCTCCCACGTTATGAGTCGCCATTCCCAAACCGGCCCTCTCGCTCTTGCGGTTCTGGGAATGCATCGCTGAATTTGCTGCTGTAGTGGGCTTGATCCAGTGGCGACTGAACCCTTCAATCAGCGATGGGTTGACTCCCTTCGGGTCTTTCGAAAGGATCCACTTCTGCTTCCACTCGTTGAGGACGTGAGTGTAATGGGACCGCGCCTTCTTGTGGAAAGCCTTCTCGACGACGGTCGTAAGGTTGCTGTCCCAAGTGTACTCTTGCTTTTAAAAAAAAAGGATTAACGTTAGTATGGATTCAAAAAAAACTAAAATTTGATAAAAACTGACTATAAGTTTACGTACCGCAAATGCTCGGAACCAGTTATGCTGCTCGGTCCTCGGCATTTTCGCGTACTGCGGGTAGGGATGACGGAGCATGCTACACATCATCCCTAAAATACACTTGGTTATCTTGGAGGACGTGATATTGAACCTGTAAGAAGTTCACACAAAAAAATATTGTCAATTAAACAAACGGTTAACAAAATATTATTTAAAAAAAAAATATAATTGTTATGTTAAAAACTACTTACCAAGTCGTCCCCGGGTTGTTAAACGGATCCGGATTGAGCCGTTTCAACGTCTCCCGCCCTGGCTGTTGGACCAGAAACTCTACCTCCGGTGCAATCGTCGCCGGCGCATCGTCGTCCGGGGTTGCTGGGACGTTGGACATAGAGTCGCTGCCTGCATGGGTAGACTGCTGTGGTCCGGACTGCGTCTATCTGACCTGAGTCGACCAAGAGCGGCGTGGCGGTGGCAATCCCGTCTGCGCAGGCTGAGGCGGAGGATGCGAAGCCGTTGCCACTGGAGTATGAGAAGTGCTCCCCGACAACAACCCATCGGTTTGGCTCAAAAAAGCCTCGAACTCCTCGTACGACCTATAATACACGAAATAAAATTTTCATTTCATTAAAAAAATTTAACAAAACTAATATATCATTTTAACAATATTCAAGATGTTTTTTTATAAATAGTTAAAAAATACTTATATATTGGTAAAACGTTTAAAAAAAATATATATTAAATGTTTATAAATCCTAAACAATGATAATCTTTTAAAATAATTTCTGGAAACCAAAAAAATGTTTTCATACTTACAATTATTTAAAAAAAATATTTTTAAAATATACAATTATAGTTTCAATTCAAAAAAATATAAAATCTTTGAATAACTTTTAATAATAAAAAACCTTTTTCATTATTATTATAAAATTTGTAAAAATGTAAAAACATTTTATATTTATATAAAAAGACTTTTAAATCAAAAAAATGATTTTTAAAAATTTACAAAACGTTTTTAATATTATGAAAACCAAAAAAATTTGTTTTCGGATCAAATTTATACTAAACAAAAATCCATTACTTGTTTTTAAAAATAGAATTGTTGTAAACCATAAAAATTATACAAATCTAACTACACAAACCATAACCTAAGATCTAATACACCTTATTCACTACATGCATCCTAAATCCAAACTTCCAACAACCTAAAAGTCATGTAAATTCCGTTTTTGATCGGTTAGAAAGGGAACTTACATGTTCTTAATGCTTTGGGCGGTCGGAATTGCTAAGTGGTGGCCGGAATCGTCGAGAAATGATAGAGAGATGGCGGAGTTTCGCGGTGGAGAGAGAGAGAAAGCGCAGAAGAAATGAGGAAGAAGAAGTTTAATCGATCTTATTTATTTAGGAACCGACGGATTTCCGATGGCAATTAATGATCCGTCGGAAATCCGTCGGTTCCCAGTCGGTCCAATTAATTGGCGGTTAAATGAAAACGGTTCGGCGCAAAAACGAAAAAATTTGTAAAATTTTAGAATCCGACGATTTCCGACGGAACCATTAATCGCCGTCGGACATCCGTCGGAAAAATTAGAATGGTGTTAGCAGGTTTCGAACCTGAGCCCCTTAGGATGTTTATGTGGTGCCTTAACCAGTGTGCCGTTGTTACTAATTGTAATATTTGTACAGTGATATTTACATGAGGACATTAACTATTTTGAAAACGAACTTATATTAATTCATAATTAAAAAACGAAGCAGTACATTTCAATTTTAAGCATTACACTTTCAATGAAAAGGGTTACACTTAGATAGTTCAGTTATTATAATTCGGAAACTGGTTATCGAAACAATTCCCAGCGTTCGTTTGTCTCCACTGTCGGATCATGCGTCTCCATGATCGTGTTGTGATCCATTCCGGTTTATCTTTGCCAGTTTCCCATAGTGACTTCAACCGTGGTATTTTTGTCTGGAAAACTCGTCGAGCCGTCTTATGAAATTCAGTCCATACATTTAGGAGGTTATCAGGAGCAAATGTAAAGTGATCCTGCGATGTTAATCCAATGTTATAAAGTCAAGGCGGCTATAATTACAATAAGTTACTTGAACAAGTTACAACATACCAGAAAATGCTTGAACCATTTTGCTTTAATGTCGTCGGGAACCGCATAGTACATGACATAACTCCCCGACCAGTGATTCTCGATGGTTTCGCTTATGGCGTACAAGATGCTTGCGTGGTAACCGAACCAAATAGAACGGTTTTCTCGTGACGGGCTAAGAACAGGGAGATGATCCCGACCCCGCTTACGAATTTTCCGCAAATAAGAATCGCGGTTGTGAGGGGACATGTAGACAAAATTCATTTTTATGGAATGTTGGAGGTTATGGAGAAAATGGTGTGAATCGTATAACTTTTATACAAAATTTTCCGACAGCGTTTCCGACGGCTGCCTGTCGGAAATTGCAAGAAGAGACGTTTCAATGAAACGCATCGCGAACAGAGAGAGGTAATAGGCCTGCGTAATTGCAGCCTTTGACCGGTTTTCGACGGATTTCCGACGTTGTGTGTGATTTCTGTCGGAATCCCGTCGGAAATTTCCGACGGATTACCGAGAGAATATGTTTAGGGTTTGATTAGGGTTTAGGGTTTGTAAATCATAGAATCCTAATAGCATAATATAACATATTGTACACTATATCCACGATCAAATGACTTGAGGAGTACTAACCGTATAATAGGATAGTTGATATTACGTTCCGTCTATTTCTTTCGTAAGCGACATAGGACATTTGGTAGTGATTTCGACCTTCAGACATAGTAATAATAAAATAATATATACCGTTCATTTTGTGATTATACACATTATTACTAGCTTTCAAGGGTATTTTCAATTTTAGGGTTTAGGGTTTCAAACCCTAAACCCTAACCATACCCTCTGTCGGAACTCCGTCGGAAATTTCCGACGGATTACCTACGGCCGTCACTGTCTGTCGGAAAATCGTCGGAAAAAACTTATTATCTTCCAAAAAACGCAGCTGCTACTGCTCGAACACGGGACCTACTGGTTGTTATCGTGGAGTGAGAACCATATGAGCTAGTTGTAACGTTGTTGTCTTAGTTAAACTTAAAATCCTTATTAATAGCATTTACTTCTGCATATACAAATTTTGTTATGGATTATAGGATTCATTGTAATGTCGGGTAAAATAAAGTTTAAAACTACAACTCATGAACAAAATGCTGGTAAAAAACAATTTAGTTTATTTAATTCGAAAACATATATTTTAATACACTTTAGTCTGAATCGCTTTCTGAATCGTAATCAGTCAAAATCGAATCTTCGTCGTCGTCACTAGCCGGTCGACGACTCTTTGTGCGTATGTGGGAAGGGAAATAGTATCCGGCAAATGTCGCCGCTTCCTCATTGTGGTACTGAGCAGCAACTGAACCCTCAACTTTAGGTGGGTTCTTAACCTTCTTCTTAAGGTGGAACATATAGCGCTCAAACGGATACATCCACCGATATTGTACCGGACCACCTAACCTAGCTTCACCGGGAAGGTGAATGGGTAAATGCTCCATAACATCAAAGAACGACGGTGGAAATATCTTCTCCAGATTGCACAGGATCTTAGGAATATTATCCTGTAAACATCGAATCCCGTCTGCTGTAAGAGATCTCGTGCATATATACCTAAAAAAGCACCTACCGCGGCGATTGCTTTATGAACATCTTTGGGGAGTAAATAAGAAAATGCAAACGGAAGTAGTCGTTGCATCACAACATGACAATCATGACTCTTCATCCCGATAAACTTATCACCATCAGTGTCCACACAAATACGCAAGTTAGATGCGTAACCGTCTGGGAACTTCACTTGTCGCGCAATCCACTCGAAAAACTCTACCTTTGACTTCTGATCTACCCAATAGGCTGGAATTGGAGGTTTACCGTTCTTCTGAATATGAAGTTCAGGCCGATTACAAATTTCAGGCAAGTCAAGCCTAGATTTCACATTATCTTTCGTCTTCCCTTGCACGTTGAGGACGGTGTTCATGATGTTATCAAAGAAATTTTTTTCAATGTGCATGACATCAAGATTATGCCTAAGTAACTGATCCTTCCAATATGGTAAATCCCAGAAGATACTCAGCTTGTGCCAGTTGTGAGATAAACCAGCTGCGTATACATTCTCATGTCCATTTCCACCACATTCACGAGTTCTTAGCGCACCAAAGGTTTCTAAGAGACCCAAAGTAACCGACCCACTGTCTTGGAGAATAGGATCATCAAACACTTTCCTCTTCTTTGTAAAAAGTTTAGTATTTTTCCGGTATGGATGATCACGCGGTAGAAATCTCCTATGACAATCAAACCAACTCGATTTCCGGCCATGCTTCAGCTGAAATGCATCGGTCTTTTCTTGACAATAGGGACATGCTAACCTTCCATGCGTGGTCCATCCAGATAACATACCGTAAGCCGGAAAATCGCTTATGGTCCACATTAATGCAGCCCTCAGCAAAAAATTTTCCTTGCATGAGACATCATATGCTACAACACCGGGCAGCCATAACATTTGCAACTCATGTATCAATGGCTGCAAGAATACATCTAGTGATCTTCTAGGATGCTCTGGACCGGGAACGAGTACGGACAGGAAAAGAAACTCTCGCCGCATACACATAGATGGTGGTAGGTTGTAAGGAGTTATAATGACAGGCCACAACGAATATGGTCTCCCATGCCTTCCAAACGGGTTGAAACCATCTGTGCATAGTCCGAGATATACGTTACGTGGGTCGTATGCAAAATCTGGATATACACTCTGAAAATGTCGCCATGCTTCAGCATCTGAAGGATGTGCAATCTCTGCTCCTCTTATATGATCAGCATGCCATCTCATTTCCCCTGCAGTTCGCTCAGATTGGTATAAGCGCCTCAGCCTATCAGTTAACGGCATGTACCACATTCTCTTAAATGGAACCCTAGCTCTTCCCCTTGTATCCTCAAACCGCTGTTTCTTACAGAACTTACATTCCAATCGGTATTCGTCTTCTCGCCAATATAGCATACAGTTGTCGATGCACACATCTATTATCTGATAAGGTAATCCAAGCCCTTTAACAAGTTTCTCGACCTCGTTGTATGAACCTGGAGCAAGGTTATCTTCAGGAAGAACATCTTCCAGGAATTCTCAAAAAGCATCCACACATGGCTCCGCCAAATTATAGTCCGTCTTTATTCCCATTAGTCTAGTTGCAGATGATAATGGTGAATGTCCGTCTTTGCAACCATCGTAAAGCGGACGCTTCGCTGCATCTAACATATCAAAAAATCTCCTGGTTTCTACATTAGGTTCCTCCTCTGCCCTAGGAATTTGATAATCACCTACTTCCTGTATATTTTCTCTAAATGCATCATTAACCATCTGAACGGTACCTACACCAACATCTTCCTCCGCGATATTATAATGTTCGCTATTACTACCAGTAGGTTCCCGCGTACTAGCACTACCAAATTGATCTCTACTACTACTTGCGCCATCAAATGTTTCCCCGTGAAGGTACCAAATCTTATAACCAGCCATAAACCCAACTGAGTACAAGTGATTCCATACTTCGCCAATTGTAAGATTTCTAACATTTCGACACTGACTACATGGGCATTTCATCTTACCGGTTTTCTGCGTATGAGGTTGATTGCAAGCCATCGTCATGAATTCCACAATACCGAGTGCATATGGTTTATACACTAAATCTATCGTCTCATCAACCCTCGGTCCGTCCATCCACGATATGAAATAATTAGATGAAGACATTTTGGCCTGATAAGAAATATTATTAGAGAGAGAGCGGAGAGAGTTCGGAAGGGAGAGTGAGAGTGTGGTGTGTAGGATAAGGGACAAATGCCCGGGGATATATAGGAAACTAACCGACGGAAAACCGGGAGAAAACCGACGGATCAAGAAACTGGTGTCGGTAATCCGTCGGAAAATTTGTCAGCCCAACGGTAATTAAAACGGCTACGTCGGCCCAACAGTACCAAAAATATTCCGACGGATTACCGACAAAAACCCGACGGATTAGCCCAATTTCGTCGGAAATCCGTCGGAATATTTTGGACAACGGTCAAATCCGAGTTTACACACTTCTCTTCCCAAGGTAACCTATAGGGAAATGTCGCTTCGGTAATAAATCATAAAACCGACAGAAAACCGACGGATTTTCCGTCGGAAAATGTTCTTTAAATATCCACCGTTTCCACTCTTCTTTCCATCGCCAAAAAAAGAAAAAAATATGGATTCCGCACCCTTATCTCCCGAAGTCCGCGCTTCCGTTCTTCAAACTATAGCGGAACCGGGTCGAGGGTCGCTGCCAAACCTCGATCCCTCTCGCCAAGCCCACCGGGCCATTTGGTTCGGATCCAATACAGTCATCCACTCTGTTATCAGCGACATCATGGAGAATCGCTGGTCTGGACGCTATCTGACATACTATAACGTCATGACGGATCTAAAAACTGCATGGTTCGAGGATTTCCTTGTAAGTTATAATTTTGTTAATTAATATTATAAATTAAATTTTTAAATACACAATTAATTTCGTCTTTTTCAGGAATACTTTACATTCTCTCGGGATAATGTTTTCATTGTCTGGCGGGAATTTCACCGAACAGCAAGGAAAATTTTCAAGACAAAGATGCGGCGTATGAAGCTCCGGTGGCAACGGGGTGAAGGAAGACCGACTTGGGTTCCAGCGGGAGAGTGGAACATCATGGTCAACCAATGGAAGGAGACGAACGACGTATAATAATAATTAAAATTTTAATAATGTAATTTTTATTATTATTAATAATAAATGAAATTTTAATAATGTTTAATTCTAAAATAAAATATGTTTTTTTATATATAAAATTCTAAATTAAGGATATATAAAAAACGTTGAAAGTAATAAACGAATGACATATAGTATCACAATGGTTTGGGTATTGGGTTAAACACTCTAAGGTCTCGGGTTCGAGACCATTTTTCAGCAAGTTTTTTACGAACCGACGAATTTCCGACAGATTATCGACAAACTGCTCTGTCTGTCGGGAATCTGTCGGAAATTTCCGACCGATTTATGATTCCCTCGGTATATACCGACGGAAATCCGACGCGTTCCAAACCATCGATATTCTGTCGGAATGCCGTCGGAAATTCCGACGGCAAAATATCTGTCGGAATTTCCGTCGATTCAAGCCTCGTTTTCTTGTAGTGGTAGGCCATAGGTTTTACCTTTGTTCTCTCTTTATACCCGATCACTAATAAGTATGAACACTTTATTTTCTTTCTTTTGTATACGATTTTTAATGAGAGAACATGTAATTGGTGGTTTATGCTAATACCGTCGTTATGTCATCATCTACATTCAAATATATATAAAAATGTTATCGAAAAAATAAAATACAATCTAGAACATTATGTAAGCCTTTTACCAAGAAAACATTATGTAAGCATAAAGTTATTGAGACAACTACCAATCAACATGTATGTATTATATTTAAATTTTTGTTAAAGGTTTTCATATATTAATAATAATTTTCTTTATATGTATAAAAAGAAAATAAAACTCAATCTTTAAATTCTAAATAGGTATAACAATAAATAAACAGAAACCCGATAACTCCCAATAAGAATCCGGTCCAAATTGAGTGGAAACCTTAATCGTGTCCTAAGCTGATGCCAACTCTGGAGAAAACTTGTTGCCACTAATGCGATTGGAAAATGACTGCCTAAGAAACTGAAGCCGAGAAACCGCCATGAACGCCACCACCAAAAAGCCACAAAACAGGGAATCATGTTGAGATACTATGCCAGATAATAGGCCGGAAAACGGTGTGAGACGCTCTTCTACCGAAACGGAAAGCAAATCGGATCCGTCGACGCGTCGCCACAGCCGCCGGTTTACGCTCATTCACAACATCCTCTAGGATTACTAGAGCTTGTCGCCGGTTCATGCAGACCGGATCACCTTCTGTGATGCCTCATCACCGCTTGCCAACCCTCGGACCTCTTCGCATAAACCGGACCGTAACTAGAAGAGGGCAGACCTGCCGCCAACACCGACAACCCTGGAGGAAGCGAAAATCGGATCCCATCCTTTACAAACCAGATCTGCTCAGAGCCGCAAACATAGAACCGCCGGAAAGCCTATTGCAACGCCACCGTAAAAACCAAAATCGAACGAAACCAACCGCATGCAACAAGAAAATACACATGGGCAAGAAGGAAGCGAAAGACCTCCCCACTCTCGACGAGATCGCCAGAGAAATGAAGAGGCAGCGATATTTTTTTTTTTTGAGGAAAGTTGAGATAAAGAGGAAAGAGAAAGGTCAAAGAACGATTGTCCCTTGGGTCATTTTTATGCATTATATTAAAACTATAAATATTTGTTTCCTTTTTTTTGCATCTATAACTAGGATTTAGATCAAATTATCATAGAAGTAAATGTGTTATTGGTCTAATGAAATAAACACCGCCATGTTTATAGACAGTTACAAATATATGCATTTGAAATTAATCATAGAAACCGATTATATAGGTATCTATACCGTTTTAATTTCAAATTTTTTTATTACAGCGTTTGTGGTGGTAGTCGGCGGCTGCAAAATTTTCATTATCTTTTATAAAACATTGCCATATTAATATTTTATGTGCTTAATTCAAACATTAATGAAATTACAAGAAAATCCGTGTTAACACACAAGTTTTGTTTTAATTTGTAAATACTTAAAATATTTTTGATTTTTATTTTGACTCTTATGTTTTTTATTTCTTAATTTTACATGCTAACATATTAGTATTGATTAAATTTGTATTATAAATTATATGTTTATATATTTATTTTGATATTTTTGAGGTTTCTACTTTTAAATAAATTTATTTACTTCGACTATTTATCATCCTTCTAATGTTTTTATATATAATTTGAAAACTATTTACTTGTTATTTATACGTTTTTCATTCATCCAAGTATACATATTACAATAATTTATTTATTTTATAATTTATGATTTGAATTTTATAAATTCACACACACACACACACACACACATATATATATATATATATTTCATTGATTCCATTTATTGTTTATGTTATTCTCATTTTATCTTATAATTTTTTATTTTCACTTTTATTAATAATTAGTTGGTTTTTTAATTTATAGATAACCATTAAATTACAAAAATATAAAAATGTATTTAAATCTTATAATATCTACTATTTATTATGTTGTTTCAATTTTTTTTTTCACTTATCTTATATTTATATTATAATGACTTTTAGCTAGTTAAATTTAAACAATTCATTGCAAACATATGTTAATTTTGAGAAAAAAAAATTGAGGTGGAGCACTAAAAAGAAATTGAATTGTCAACCTCTCGAAAACTCCCTTTACCTTTTTAAATTACATATAAATTGTGAAAAAACTAAAAGGAATAACTAAAAGGTTTATGCTATAAATAATAATGATAATACATTTGACTAAACAATACTTCATACACCTTTCAATCATAGGAGATACTCATTCATATTATAAAAACAATGAATATAACAAATGGCTAGGGAATAGCAAACATAGTATAAACACATAAAAATATATTCGACTTATTATGATTATCAAACAGATATACAAATGGTTATCAAATAAAGTATAAATAAACTATTTTTATTTTCATGTATGATATTTAAAATATAAAAATTATAAACCATTTCATAATTTCTACTTATATGATTGTTCTATATTAAATTGAAACAAATATTATCATTATTTTCTAAGTACAATATTGACTTTATTGTAGTTAAAATCAATTAGACATAGAAAACTAATCATATAAATTGATGACAAAAAGTCATAGAAATTGACGAAAGATAAAACACCAAATGTAAATTTCATATATATGCAATTTTTTTTCTTTTTAAAGTTAGAGGTTAAAAATTTACAATATACAAAGTAGCTAAGGTTTTGAGGTCAATTGCAAAATTGTTTTGTACAAAAATTGTAAATTCTAACAATAAATTCTAATATAAACTCTATGACTGCTAGTATATCTAAATCCTTTAAGAAATTGAGTAATATGATTTTTTAGGTTTAGAACATCCACATCATATGGGATTGAAGCATTTTCCCAATCTCAGTAGGCTACATTTATACCATTCTTTTTAGATTTTCTTCTCAGATTTTAAAGAAGGTTTCAATGTGAAAATAAAAACCAAATAGAACTTGCTTAAGTTGAAAAGTGAAGATACTTTTTAGAAGTTAGGTAGTCTAATCTAATCTATTAAAACAGGAAGGTTTGCCATGGTACATAAATGTTGTTTCCGGAATTTACCCTTGATATTATTAGGATTTGTAACCTTCATTAAGAGTAAAATTGTAAAACAATTTATATTTGATTTATTCATAATATCTTATAATATCTTTTGTTTTCTTTTTTCTATCATAATCATATCTAACGAAATTTTTTTTCAAAAATTTAATAAAAATAATAATTAATTTCGAAATTAATATTAAAATAAATATTATAAATTATTCTTAACTAAAATTTAACTTAAAGAAATAAAATCAAGCATAATTAAGTTACTAAATCAATTGGTACATATAATTATATAATTTAATACATAATTATTTTATAAATTATATCTAATCTATTATAACAGGAAGGTTTGCCACGGTACATAAATGTTGTTTCCGGAATTTACCCTTGATATTATTAGGATTTGTAACCTTCATTAAGGGTAAAGCTGTAAAACAATTTATATTTGATTTATTCATAATATCTTATAATATCTTTTGTTTTTTTTTCTATCATAATCATATCTAACAAATTTTTTTTTCAAAAATTTAATAAAAATAATAATTAATTTCGAAATTAATATTAAAATAGATATTATAAATTATTCTTAACTAAAATTTAACTTAAAGAAATAAAATCAAGCATAATTAAGTTACTAAATAAATTGATACATATAATTATATAATTTAATACATAATTATTTTATAAATTATATAATCATTAAAATTAATAAATTATTATTAAAATAAGAAAGTAGTATATAATATTGTACTAGCGTGCGGGTATAAATTATTTATTTTCTAACAAACGTTTTTTACGATTGTACTTCTTAACGGGTTATTTCATCAAATTTTAAAATATTTAAATTATAATAAAATGGGCTAAAAATAAATTAACCAATTCAATTTCTTAAAATAAAATTTGCACGAGTAACTAATTCCAATTTATATATTTTAAATTTAATATAAATATTTAAATTATTTAATATTTATATTATTCAAATATATGATGCGTCAAATTATAGTTCATGTTTGAATGCAATTTTTAACGGGTTGTTCCATCAAATTTTCAAATTATATATCATTACAACACGTGTTGAAAAATAGATTAACCAAGTTCAAGCATGACTAATCATATACTAAAAATAACAATAAAATACAACTACTAATATATAATATACAAGTTAATAATATCAAAACAAAAACAAAATTTATTAAATTCTGGCTCACATTTAACACTATATCATCTTATTTTTATTTGATATAGATTAGACGAAATAGGTAACGAAATTAATTTATAAAAATATAAATTTAAGATAAAAATATATATTCTAAGAATGAAAACATAAACCCGCGCTTCTTTAGCGCGGGTCAAAATCTAGTTTAGTGATTAAAACATTACAATATCTAAAACGTAGTGAATGTTTTGGGGTCAATTGCAATTTTTTTTTTTTTTTTAATATAGAAATTGCAAATGTTGAACAATGAATTCAATTATAAACTCTAGAATGAGTGAACTAATTCTTAAAATAATTCAAACAAAACTATACAATAAATTTCAATAGAATTTTAAGATCAACTTCAAACTTGTAACAAGAGATTTTCTTTTTGTCAAACCTATCAACAATAAATCTAAACAATGAATTTCATGAATAAATTGAAATATTAGTAACGAATTCTTAATTATGAATTCGAACAAAAATCTATAATGAATTCGACCAAAAATTTTCAATAAATTTCAACATTGATCTAAATAGTGAATATGGATTGTCTAACAATTGTTGATGAAACTTTTGTACCTTCATGATTTGGATTGTCTAAGTCATATTTGAAAGAATCTGATATTGGCTTCTTTAAGTCAACTACACTTTTTTTCTTTTTCTTGTAACTCAAAATCAAAATACGTAGGTTTACATCAATATTGTAAGAAAATATCACTACTTGAATATTATTGTTACAATTTTTTTTTGTTAATATTAAATATAGCCACTTTGTTGTAACAAACTAAAATTTGAATAGATTCTTTACAATTTTGAATCCAAATTTAATGAATTATTTTTAAGAGGTTATTTTATATATACAAATGGACAAATCTAAAGAGGTGTAGAGTTTGTTAATAATGATAGTAAATGTTGACTACAATCAATATCATGAAATATGTGAATCTTCAATATGACAAAATGATATACAAGAAATTGAATGCATAATAAATATGAAGAAAACTCAGTCTGATTTTATAACTTTCTATTTTCTTTCTATTTATGATAATTATGAAAGGACCGGTTATTACAGATGTATTTTATTTTAAACTGTGAATATTTAATATGTTTCAACTATCAATATTTTTACATCTTTCTTTCTAATTTAAAATTTCTTCTTTCTTTTTGATGATCCTAATAGTTTGCAAGATAAAGATTGAGATAATACATGAGTTTTTTGTGTGTTATAAATAATATATTTTATATGTTTATTTTGATTATCAATCTTTCTTTAAGTTTTCTTTTGCAAAATTAATGTAAATAACTTTGGAATGTATTTTTTAATACAACAACCGTGTACAGTGGTAGACTCAATTTAACCAGTGTCAAATATCAATTAAGAAAGAAAAAAAAGTTATAGAGGTCAAGACTGCAATCGAACCCTGGTGTTGGGGGTTCAACATGAAACTTTAACCAAATTTAATGCAAATTCATTATGGATTCTTACTAGATTAAAAATTTTAACAAATTTATAGGGTGTCATATGACCCCTACCAGTCTTAGTGGGTCCATCATTGACCGTGTGAGATTTGAGTTTCCGAAAACGTGGTAAAAGAACATGTAAAACAAAGAGAATGTTTATTTTATTTATAATAATGTTATTGACAAAAAATATACTAATATAATAATTTAAATTATGAAATTAAATAAATGAAAAGGCAATCTAAATTGTTAATTTAAATAAATAAAAAATAAATAAAACAAAAGTAAAAAACATAAATGATATATCATAGTTTTTCTAGGTTTTCAACCATGATATAATTGTATATACTGAGTCTCTAACCTGGTTTTTCGAGTCTATCAAGTCCTTTATAGGTAAGCTTGCATTTGGAGCGAAGAGCGGAGTTTTTGGACGTTTCTAGTGACTTGTGCAACGAGCTGAAGTGAGAGTCTCGACCACGGTGTGATGTCGACCGACACTCACCTTAGTGTCGATCGACACTGAGGGCAACAGAGACTTATGCGCCGGTTTAAGACATCTTTTGAAGAATTGTAAAGTTTGCCAGAAGTTTTTCCTAATACTAATTTAGCCCCAGAATGTGTTTAGCAGTTTTTAATTAGGTTTTTGAGAAGTAAATCATTTATCTTATTTTTTATTCTTGTTTTTGTTCTGGAGATTGAGAGATTCTAGCTTCGGGTTGTTCTTGCTACTTGTAACCTTTGAGAGAAGGATTTCGAACCCCTGTTTTATCTATTCAGTCTTATTTTCTATTCAATCGATCATGTGTTGTTCATTTGATATCATGTCTGAGTAGTAACCTAGTTAGATTTAGGGATTCTCGTAAGGATTTCATGCTTTGTTAGATCACTAAATGATTTGGATTCTGAATCTATTTGTTCATCACCTAAGTTGAGATTAATACTGAACTCTGGATCGATCACCTAGGGTTTTGATCTTAGATGTTAATTTAGCACGAGAGTGTGAATTATGAAAGAACTTAGTGTGAGCAATTTTATTAGATGCAAAGAGATTTTGTCTAGGAAAATTGTGAACTTATGAACTTGCTAAAAATGCTTGTCTAGAACTTTAAGATTGCAAAGAGATTTGAATCATTAGGTTGCGAGAGTTGAATTGTTTTACACTGTGATTCTAGTTCTTGAACCTGTGCTTAACCTGAATCCTGATAGCTAAGTGTCTGGCATTGTAGGATTTCTTGAGAATACTCTGAGTCTAGCATTTTTCTCTAATCGAAACACACCTTTACTTTCTTGCATTGCTTTCTACTTTCTCATCTGATTGATTTAGCTAAGTTTGAATACATATAGTCTATTGCGTGAATCTTGAGTCCTTGTGGATACGATACCCTCTATACTACAATAGCATAACTGTGCACTTGTAGTAGAATAGGGAAAAATCTTGACCTATGAAGTTTTTGGCACCGTTTCCGGGGACTCATTTGAGTTCGCCAATAGATTTTTTTTAGAGTTTAGACTAGATCATTTTTATTTTCTTTGTTACTAACATTTTCTATTGTCTTGCTTGTTTTGATGCTGCAGGAATCGACAGATAAATCGAGTGTTGACCGACATCAACCAGTGTCGCTCGACACCAAGCACGGATTTCAGCTTTGAGATCAGTGTATGCCTAATCGTCAGACCCGAAGCAACCCGAACGAATAAATTTTGAACCTCAGACTTGAGGAGCTTGCTAGACTTGAGAGAACAAACAGGAAGGCTCAGAGAACTTCAAGGATGATGAATAATCGATTAATTTTGATACCAGATGCTGAAGGAGTTCTGAGAGACCAGCAGAACAATCCCTACAATGCTCAACGACAAAGAATTGATGCCCAAGGGAATGTGATCCCTGAACCTGAGCAGCCTCAAGGTGAGAGGCAGATGGTTAATCCTGGAGCTAATCCGCAACCTAATCCTCCACCGGAGAGGACTCTTGCTGACTACAATAGGTCTGATGAGTTATATGCCAACATGTATGCTATTGTGCCTCCTCCTTTTGAAAGGAATGAGTTCGAACTTTAGACTGCTTACTATGCATTGATGAGGCATCATCCTTTCCATGGCCTTCCCCATGAGCAGCCAATGGATAACATTGAGGATTTTGAAGCCTTTGTCACTGGGATGAAGCACAATGGAGTTGGGTATGACTTTCTGCATCTCAAACTCTTCCCATATTTTCTCGATGGAGAGGCTGCAGCTTGGCTTAAGCAACTTCCACCTGGGAATCTAACCACTTGGGATGCAGTGAAGAGAGAGTTCTTGAGGCTTTCTATGATGATGCTCGCTCCGATCAGCTCAGACAGGACCTTTTGACATTCACTCAGGGACCTACAGAGCCTCTTAAGGCTGCTTGGGTGAGGTTTAAGATGTACCAACGAGACTGTCCTCATCATGGATTCTCTGAAGTTCAGCTGCTGGGCATTTTCTTCAGAGGTGTGGATCTCTAGTACCAATCTGTGTTGGTGATAACATGATTTTTGCAAATCCTAGAGGTATCAATTCCTCAAGCTTATCGTGTAGCTTTGAGGTATCGAACCTTTTCGGGACGGAATAAGACCAATATGAATACACCGAACCAAATTATTCAAGCTAACCAATTTCAAGATTTAATTCCTAAGATTCTAAAAGTTCTAATGAAAATAGCATAGTGAACAAATCTAAACAAAGATAATTAAGCAAGTAAATAACAACTAGAAATCAATATCAAAAGATAAGGCTTATGAGCATAGGTCAATGGAATGGAAGACTCGGGATGATCTTGGGATGCTAATCAAGCTTCAAACAAGCTAACCTCCTAGCAAGGAACACAATAAGCTAATTAGCCTAATCTCTTAGAGCTAATCTCTTTACCTAATCCTAATCCAAGAACAAACTCTCATTTGTGAATTAAGATCAAGCAAGCATTCAAACAAGTTACAAATAGCCAACAATCACTCTAGACATTCATTTCCATGAGCTAGAATGTGAAAGTCCTATCAAAGCTAGAAACCGGAATTTCATCGAACACATGGTGGGCAAGAAATCCTAAACATCCTAATCAACATGATCAAGGCTAACTAGGCATTAAGCACACTTAGATAGAAGAGATTTAAGATAGATTAAACGTTAGACATCCCTTAATCATTCCTAATCAACCTAATCCTACCTAACCCATAAACCCTATGAGAAACTACTCACTAATCATCATGTGATCAACAAAACCAAAAGAGATAGTGTTAATCATTGGTGATTAGAGAAAATAGAAAGATTGAAAGAAGAAATCTCAAAGGAAGTACTTAGATTTAATCAAGAATCAAATTTGTTCTTACAAAGAGTTTTAGAATCAAAAACAAGCATAAGAGACAACAAAAATGTTCACATGATACTGAAAATGAGTTATAGCTCATTTGTCATAAGCGGTTTCTAGCAAAACATTATGACTACCCAGCATCACATGAATTGTCCGATCTCGACAATACAATTATCTCTAGAGTGAGTACAATGTGATTTCAGGACATAATCCCAAAAAATTCCCAGTCAGGAGCTTGTACAATCGGAGCACTAATCAAAGCTTCTTTAATCTGGTGAAACGCAGTCAAACACTCCTCATCAAACACAAAGTCGGTTTCCTTACACAATAGACGAGTGAGCGATCTAGCGATCTTAGAGAAGTCCTTGATAAACCGTCTGTAGAACCCGACATGACCCAAGAAGCTTTGGATCCCTTTCACTGAGTTCGGTGGCTGAAGACTTGTCATCACCTCTATCTTAGCCTTATCCACTTCAATGTCATTCTCTGAAATATTGTGACCCAACACAATCCCCTCTGTTACCATGAAGTGGCATTTTTCTCAGTTGAGCACGAGGTTCGTCTCTTCACATCTCCTTAAGACCCTGCACAAGTTAAGCAAACAGGAAGAGAAGGAAGAGCCATACACAGAGAAATCATCCATGAAAACTTCTACGATATCCTCGATAAGATCCGAGAAAATAGACATCATGCACCGCTGAAAGGTAGCCGGTGCATTACACAAGCCAAATGGCATCCTTCGATAAGCAAAGGTGCCATAAGGACAAGTGAATGTCGTTTTCTCCTGATCATTTGGATGTATCGGGATCTGAAAGAACCCACTGTATCCGTCGAAAAAACAATAAAAAGGATGGTTAGCAAGACGCTCAAGCATTTGATCAATGAACGGAAGTGGAAAGTGATCTTTTCTAGATGCTGCATTTAACTTTCAATAATCTATACACATCCTATGCCCGGTGATAGTCCTAGTTAGGATTAATTCATTGTTATCATTTTTAACTACCGTAATCCCCCCTTTCTTCGGGACACAATGCACGGGAGAAACCCAAGTGCTGTCCGAGATAGGGTAGATTATCCCTGCATCAAGTAACTTAAGAATCTCTTTCTTGACTACTTCCTTAAGATTAAGATTCAATCTTCTTTGATGCTCAATAGAAGACATAGATTCGTTTTCAAGATGGATCCTATGAGTGCATAAACTAGGTGACAATCCTTTTATATCATCAAGGGAATAGCCTATTGCTTTTCTAAACTTTTTCAATTCAGTAGTTAAAGCAATCAACTCATCATCACTTAGTAACTCATTCACAATGACAAGATAGGTAGAGTTAGGGCCGAGGAATGCATACCGAAGCCCCCACGGAAGGGGCTTTAACTCAACCTTTGGCGCTTTGAGCTCGCTCCAATCATCAGCTACAAGCTGCTCCTTGCACAGCTCAACTCCTTTGCCGCCATCAGCCTTCATACCCATAGCAAAGACCTATATCTCCTTACCCACTGAATCTGATCCAAGCTCCAAGTATTCAACTCTCCTAGCAGAGGCTTGTGTGAATCAAGTGCTTTCATGTAAGCCCAACTCTCATCGCGAAGATATCCATACTCCCCACAGTCTTTTGTCAAAGCAACTTCCAAGGGGTCACTCATGTTTAACTCTTCCAAGAGTTCATCAGCTAGCTCCTCCATAGTCTCAATATAGAACATCTGCCCTTGTATGGTTGGCTTCTTCATTACCTTGTTGATGTCAAAGTTGAGCACTATGTCTTTACCAAAGTTGAGATCTATCTTACCTCTCTTGACATCTATAATTGCACCAGCTGTGGCAAGGAATGGTCTCCCAGGAATTAAAGGATCCTTCGGTTCTTCATCCATCTCCTATATAATAAAATCTGTCGGGACTTCAAATCCTCCTATTTTCACCGGAAGATCTTCTAGGAGACCAATTGGATACCTCACTGATCTATCTGCTAGGACTAAAGAGATCCTACAAGCTTTGTAGGTGGAGAACCCTAGCCTTTTAGCAACTGAAAATGGCATCAAACTTGCGCTTGCTCCAAGATCACATAAGCAACTCTCAAATCGAAAAGGACCAATAGCACATGGTAGAGTAAAACTGCCAGGATCCTCAAGCTTCCTTGGTAAAATAGTCCTTTGAATGAATACACTACACTCATGAGAAAGCATAACCATTCCTTGTACTTCTTTAGTCCTTTCCTTAATAGCATCCTTTAATAACTTGTTGCATTGAGGAACAAGTAGGAATGCATCTATCAAAGGCATTGTGAGCTCAACACTCTTCATTTGCTTGTCGAAAAGGGCTTTATACTTCTCTAACAGTTGCTTCTTGAATCTGCCCGGAAAGGGTTGAAGAATGTGCCTGGCACTTTTACCGTACTTCTGCTAAGCCGTTCCTACACATTTTCCTGTTAGCTTAGGCGTGTGACCCATATGGGATCATATAATAAAGGCAATAAGTCTAAGACTTATAGATCATGAGCGGACTCTAGCAAGCCATCATGACCCCCAGTATTATATGACTTATGTCTGATCATTGACATACTCTTACTTTCTAGAGACAGTACCGAGATTACTGGACACAATTCCAACAAGGGTAGCTTAGGCTCATAAGGTGGTGGCACAAACACACCATCCTTCTTCTTGAGTGTGTCCTCTACTACTTCCTCAACTACAGCCTTTCCTTTCCTCTTAGCAATCTCACTATCACTATCACTCTCCTTGTTTAGAGCAGAATTTTCAGAATTCTCCTCCCCCTCTTGAACTTCAATTTCCTCAATGAGTGAAGTAAGCACCTTAGGTTTGGGTACTTGATGATGTTGCAGCTCCTTACCACTTCTCAATGTGATAGTATTGATATACTCCTTTGGGTTTTGCTCAGATTTTCCGGGTAAAGTACCTTGAGTGCGGGATGTAGAGACAGTTTTGTTTTCCATGTTTGTGAACCTTGAAGTCAAGTTCTGAAGCTCACTCTTGAGATCCCGTACTTCCATAGCTCCTGAGGCTTGCCCTTGGAGAAGTTGCTGCATCATACCCTTTAACTCATTATCCAAACCCGATGAAGAGGAAGCTTGGGTCTGTTGTTGTCCAAAACCGGGTGGGTATTTTTGCTTTGGAGCATAGCTTTGTTGCCCTTGAAACTGAGGCTTATTGCCAAACCCTTGTTGGTTATTGTAAGGGACAAAAGGCTTTTGTTGTTGAGCTTGTGTGAAGCCTTGTTTCCCTTGTTGTGGATCTTGTCCTTGGGGTTGAGCTTGGGGATAAACCTGATCTTGTGGGTTCGCCACATTGGGGTTTCGATAAGAGAAGTTAGGATGGTTTAGATAGTTTGGGTTGAAACCCTTGTTGAAACCTCCTTGGCCCGCAATGAAGTTGATCTCTTCTTGGGTCATATCTCCTTCAAGACTAAATAGGACGGGTTGGGAGTCATCATAGTTGTTCACAAAGCTTATTTGCTTTTGGATTGATGAGATCATCTTGTCTATCTTGTCATTTAGAGATTTGATTTCCTTTTCGTACTTCTTATCCGTAGAAGATGATCCTCTATTACTCCGCTCATAATCCTCATTGTAATTTCCGTCGCTTGTAGCAAGGTTTTCAATTAATTCCATAGCCTCATCAACTCCCTTCCCGAGGAAGTGTCCATTGCTACAAGAGTCTAGCATCGCCCGCATTCTAGGAAGCACTCCGCGATAGAGGTTACTAAGTAGTGTCTCCTTGGTGAAACCATGGTGTGGGCACTGAGTAGTGAGCTTATTGAACCTCTCCCAAGCTTCAGCAAAGCTTTCATTGTTGCGTTGCACAAACCCGGATAGCTCATTGCGAAAACGGGCAGTCCTAGTAGTTGAGAAGAACTTCTTCAAGAAAGCGTTCTTAAGGTCTGCCCAAGTAGTAATGGATCCCGGAGGGATGGTGCTTTCCCAATCCTTGGCTCTATCCGCCAAAGAGAAGACGAAGAGACGCATCTTGAGACCATCATCAGTTACGCCATTGAGCCTTGTAGTAGCACAAATCTTGTCAAATGTATCCAAGTGCTGCAAGGGATCTTCAGATGCAAGCCCATGAAACTGATTGTTTTGCACCATGTTCATCACCATAGCCCGGATCTCAAAGTTGTTGTTGTTCACCGGTGGTGGAATGATTCCTTGCCGGTTTGCATTTGTATCCGGTGCATCTCCATCACCAATGGCTCGAGGTGGCCTTTGGTGCTGCTGTTGTTGATGGCCATGTTGGCCCTGTTGGTCCTGTTGATCCTGTTGACCATTTAGATCCATAACTGGCTGCTCGATAGGCTCAAACTGAGGCTGAACCACTTCTTCCTGTTCCAACCCGAGTCTTTCCAAATGCACAACTCTCTCTAAAACACGTCTTTCCCTTGCTAACTGTCTCTCAAGTGCCTTGATGTTTGTAACCCGTGCAACTAAGTTCGTTGGTCCTCTGCTGCGTAGGTTCATACACCTGTCATCAAAGCAAGACGAAGAAACAAGATTAGTAACCAAAACTTGATCTAAATAGGAAAGGAAATCTAATTGATCTATCCAAGTTCCCAAAATGGCAACAGCGCCAAATTGATAACAGGATTTTTGCAAATCCTAGAGGTATCAATTCCTCAAGCTTATCGTGTAGCTTTGAGGTATCGAACCTTTTCGGGACGGAATAAGACCAATATGAATACACCGAACCAAATTAGTCAAGATAACCAATTTTAAGATTTAATTCCTAAGATTCCAAAAGTTCTAATGACAATAGCAAAGTGAACAAATCCAAACAAAGAGAATTAAGCAAGTAAATAACAACTAGAAATCAATATCAAAAGATAAGGCTTATGAGCATAGGTCAATGGAATGGAAGACTCGGGATGATCTTGGGATGCTAATCAAGCTTCAAACAAGCTAACCTTCTAGCAAGGAACACAATAAGCTAATTAGCCTAATCTCTTAGAGCTAATCTCTTTACCTAATCCTAATCCAAGAACAAACTCTCATTTGTGAATTAAGATTAAGCAAGCATTCAAACAAGTTCCAAATATCCAACAATCACTCTAGACATTCATTTCCATGAGCTAGAATGTGAAATTCCTATCAAAGCTAGAAACCGGAATTTCATCGAACACATGGTGAGCAAGAAATCCTAAACATCCTAATCAACATGATCAAGGCTAACTAGGCATTAAGCACACTTAGATAGAAGAGATTTAAGATAGATTAAACATTAAACATTCCTTAATCATCCCTAATCAACCTAATCCTACATAACCCATAACTACTCACTAATCATCATGTGATCAACAAAACCAAAAGAGATAGTGTTAATCATTGGTGATTAGAGAAAATAGAAAGATTGAAAGAAGAAATCTCAGAGGAAGTACTTAGATTTAATCAAGAATCAAACTTGTTCTTACAAAGAGTTTTAGAATCAAAAACAAGCCTAAGAGACAACAAAATTCAGGTTTTTGGCTTTAAATAGTAAAGGGCACGAACCGGGTCAACCCGGAACAAACCGGGTGTTGACTCGAATCCATGTGAAAATCTGGGGACTGTATCGGCTTGGTCGGTCGATATCCAAGCCGATATGAGCTCTCGGATTATTTTGGGTAAGAAGCGTATCGGCCCACCTGGCCGATATCTGAATCGATATGAGTCTTCGAAATTTAATCCGAGACCTTGTATCGGCCCACCTGGCCGATATCTAGGTCGATATGAACTTCTGGGTTTCGGTCGAAGGACGGTATCGGCTGGTTTGGTCAATATTGAGGCTGATATGGGTTATATGCTTTAAACCGAGAGTGTGTATCGGCCACCCCAACCGATATGGTGGCCGATATGAATCTTCTGCTGGTTCTTCCTTGGTCCTTTGAGCTCTAGACTCCACTTCCAAGCTCACCATTGCTCCTTGCACTCAAAATCACCTACAAAAGCACAAGAAACACTCCATATGCAACCTAGAATGCTAAATCCTAACCTAAATGCCTACAAACTCTAAATGCCAACAAGAAGCAATAAAGAGACAAGAGTGAGAGCAAAAAGAGATCAAAATAAGATCTAAACACTATCCTAAATGCATGAATATACATGAATATCAGTTGGATGCTGCCAGCAATGGCAATTTCAACACCAAGACTCCTAAGTAAGCCAGGGTATTGATTGAGAACTTGGTAAGCAGCAACAGCACTAAGAATGATGATAGGAAGAGGAAAGAGTCTGGTGGAAAAGTTGACAACTTCCAGATTGCTGAGTTGAAGAATAAGCTAGAAAATGTTCATAGTTTGCTGACTGGGAAGAAGGCTGTCCATTTTGCTCAAGAGGTTGAGGAGTTTGAACCTGAAGATGGCTGCCAAGAAGAGGATGTGAACTACATTGGTGGGTCTGGATTTCAAGGAAACAGGTTGGGAATCAGCAAAGTAACAAGTTCTACACTGGTGGTCAGAAGAGTGCTTTCACAAGCAATCAAAACTCTTCTGGATACGGTCAGAATGCTGGTTTCCAGAAACCTTTTCAGTAGAACAACTCCTATCAGAGGACATATGGATCATCTTCTTATCAGGCTCTTCCTGTTGCTAATGCTCATGAGAGCAAGTTGGAAGCCATGATGGATCAGACACTTGAGGGGAAGATCAAGACTACTGTGGACTTCAATAAGAAGATGAATGCCATCTACACTGATCTTAATGGGAAGTTTGAATCTTTGAGTACACACATGAAGCAGCTGGATACACAAGTGAACCAAATTTCAAGCTCAGTCAAGGGAAAGAATGTTCAAAACACCCACATTAATGCTATCTCATTCCAGACTGAATATAGGCTGGATCAGGAGGAAAGTTTTGAGGTTGAGACTGTGGAATTTGTCGAAAACAGAGAAGAATCCAAAGCTATAGATTCTGTGTCGACCGACACTGACTTCAACGTCGGTCGACATCGCAATTCAAGAGTGTTTTCAAGTTCTCGTGACGAAGTAAAATCGACCAAGCCCGATTTGTTGGTCGATTTGGCTGAAAAACTGTCGAAGGATTCAGAAGACAAACCGAGTGTCGACCAACACCACTTCAATGTCGACCGACACTACGGTCGGTCAAACATGGGTTCCACAATGCATCATGTTTATGCTGAGGAAAAGGTTTAAAAACCTACGATACCCTTCCCTAAGGTTGCTACGAAGTCTAAGAAAGAGCTTGATGAGGCCAAACACTTGGAAGTAATGGATAGGAAGCTGAATGAGGACCCACAAGCTGATGCTTTGCCAGTTCATCCATGTCTACAGAGATATGTGGAGAAGATGATTCCCATGGATGAAGATTTTAGAGAATGGGTAGTGGTGCTCCCTAAGAAAATCATTGATGTGCTGCATGATCAGATTCCATTGAAGCTAGATGATCCTGGTGTCTTTGTGCTTGATTGCTCAGTCTACAAGGACAACTTCAGATATTCCTTATGTGATTTAGGAGCTGCTGAAAACCTCATGCCATACTCTGTGGCTGAGAGATTGGGGTTGACGGACTTCAAGCCGACTAGAATCTCTCTGATCCTGGCTGACCAATCTAAGAGGATCCCAGAAGGAGTTTTTGAGGACTTCCTGTCAGAGTTGGAAACTACTTGATTCCAACGGACTTCGTGGTGCCGAAATATGACAAGGAACCGAATGAACCTCTGATACTTGGTAGATCTTTCTTAGCCACAACTGGAGCAATGACTGATGTGAGGCACGGTCTGATTGATCTTCACCTAGGAGATAAGTCTCTGCATTTCAAGATGGATAAGTTACAGAATTCCACCATTGATGGTCAAGCCTTTAGCATTGAGATGGAGCAAGAGGCTCAAACTATTGAGGCTACAGTTTCTGATATTGGAGAAAGGAAGATGGTGATCTCTAACGATTCCACTCTGACATCTTCAGAGCCTGCAACTGCTCATAAGCAGAAAGCTCCAAACGTTAGGACTCCACAAAAGCGAAGGTATGCATCGCCAAAACTCAGTTCTACTAACCTCAGTGCTGTGAATGCAGGGAAACATGCCATTCCTTTATTCCTTGGACGATCTCATGCTGATACTGCTTATACACCGCTATGGAAGAAGATATTTTTGCAGAGGCACTCCCAGCCTCTGTCGAAACCCCCGGGACTCTAATCTCCCATCATAGTCAAGATAACGACTAAAAACAAGCGCTGAGTGGGAGGTAACCCACTGGTAAGTTGTATATATTAGGATTTTTGGTCTTGCACATTGACTTCTTTTGTTTTTGGTGTTTTGTGTCAAGTTATTGATATATCATGGTTTTTACCCAGTTTAGACCATGATATAGATATGTTTTTAGTGTCTTTTGTATTCGTTTAGAGTCTTTTACAGGTTTAATCAAGTTTGGAGCTAATTGGAGATATTTGGAGCATTTTGGGACTTTTGGGACGTTTTGGCCGAGAGCTGAAGTCACTGCCTGATTTATTGATCATGCATCGACCGACACACCTTGTGCATCGGTCGACACACTACCGAGATGGGCCGTACACGTCGGTTTAATGAAGTTATGAAGATTTTCAAAGAAGCCCAAGATAGTTCCAGTATTTACACAGAAGCCCCATCCGAGATTATGCCTATATATACTAGTTTTTGGTGTTTTATTTAGTTACGCTTTGATACTTAGAGCTAAGAGATTTCTAGAGCTTTTGGGGCTGATCTATTTCCTGTATTCACTTATTTTGGAGAAGATTTCGAACCCCTTTATCTATTTAATTTCTTATATGCAATCTATTATTTCTTTGATTATGTTTTCATTAATCATGTCTGAGTAGATCCATAGTTGAGTTTAGGGTTTCTCATTAGGGTTTGATGACTTGCTAGACTTGTTTAATTCAGTTAGGATTCACATGATTAGAATGTTCTTCAAACTAAATTGTGCTTAAATCTAGTTCTAACCTGATCAATTAGAATCTAGATCTTAGGTTGCTAAATACGTCACGAGAGTGGGGTTTAGGAATCTGAACTATTTAGGTTGAGCAATTAAATTATTCGCAAAGAGATTTGGCTTAGTTTAATTGTGAACATATCGAACTTGAACTTAATGCTAGTTTAATCTGTTAGTAATTGCAAAGAGATTTGGGTTACTGCACTTAGGCTTAGAGAGTTTTCGCAAAGAGATTTGGTTAACTCTATTTCCGTGATTTGAGTTCTAGAACTGAGTTTAATTTGATCCTGACTGATTAGCTTGTCTGCTTGTCTGATTTCCTGAGAATACCCTAGGCTTGACGCTTTTAGTTTATTGCTTTCAAAACCGATTCCTGCCACTGTTTACTTTCTTGCAACGCAATTTATTTTATTCACCACCTGCTTATTTCTAGTATTTATTCCTATAGTTTGATTCTCTTGAGACCAAGTGTCCTGTGGATTCGATAACCCTATATACTACTTTGACATTGCTGTGCACTTGCAGTTTAGAATAGGGTAAAACTTAGAAACCTATCAAGTTTTTGGCGCCGTTGCCGGGGACTCTTTGAGTCTTCGATAGGACCGAACTTAGGGTTTTTACTAGAAATTTTTCTTTTTGTTTTTGTTCTTTTTCGTTTTTCTTTTGATTTTGCTAACTTTTTCTCTGTTTCTTTCTGCCGCAGGTACGACTCTCGCCTTGCGTCGACCGTTGCACACCTTGCGTCGATCGTCACTAGGCGATTCTGAGATTGAATCGATCGTTGCACTGATAGCATCGATCGTTGCTGGACGATTACAGACAGTTTATGCCAACGCAGAAAACTCGAAGTAATCCGAACTCGAGCTTGGTTAATCTCAATCTAGAGGAACTTGGACGTTTAGAAAGAGCTAACAGAAGAGAAAGAAGAGAGAGAATGGTACGAGAACGTTTGATCTTGATACCAGATGCTGAGGGTACCCTGAGGGATCCGGAGAACAATCCTTACAATGCTGTTGGGCAAAGGGTTGATGCTGAAGGGAATGTCATCCCTGACCCTCCTGAGCAACTGCAACAGGAACAAAACCAGGGTCAAAGACAAGCTAAAGATAGACGGATGGTGGTTCATGAGAGGACACTAGCTGACTACAACAGACCTGATGAGTTTCATGCAAACCGAGCAGCTTTAGTGCCTCCTGCCTTTGAGAGGAATGACTTTGAGGTCAAGACCATCTACTACCAGCTGATGAGACAGATTGCTTTTCATGGTCACCAAGCGGAGCAGCCTATGGATCACATTGATCGGTTTGAGGACATAGTTACTGGCATGAAGTATGAGGGAGTGTGCCCGGACTATCTTTCCTTAAGTTATTTTCACACAGTCTTGCTGGAGACGCTAGTGTATGGCTGAGGCAGCTGGCACCTGGCCAGTATACCACTTGGGCGGCTTTAAAGAGTGAGTTCCTGCGTCATTTCTATGATGATGCGCGTTTAGACCAGTCCAGACAGGACATACTCACTTTCTCCCAAGGAGCTGTGGAGCCTTTAAAGACTGCCTGGATAAGATTTAAGCAGTATCAGCGTGACTGCCCACACCATGGATTCACTGAAGTTCAGCTGATTGGTATTTTCTTCAGAGGAATAGATCTTCCATATCAGTCTGCGCTGGACAATTCCAGTAATGCCAACTTCAACACCAGGACTCCTACACGGGCTAAGCAGTTGATTGAGAATCTAATTGGCAGCAACAGCTGCAAGACTATGGATGAAAGGAGGAAGAAACTTAGTGGAAGTGTTGATAACTCAGAGATGGCTGAACTGAGATCCAGGATGGACAAAATCTGCACTCTTCTAGGTGAAAAGAAGGCTGTCCACTTTGCTCAAGAGGTAGAGGTAATTCAGACTGAGGAGGACACTCAGGAAGAGGATGTGAATTACATCGGAGGATCTGGTTTCCAAGGAAACAGATTTGGATATCAATCTGGAAACAGATTTTCCGGTGGAGGACAGACCAGTAACTCCCAGAGAGCTTACGGATCTGCTTTTGAGATTAAAATGGAGACCATGATGAACAAGCTGCTGGAGGGACAGATTAAAAGCGACGCAGACATACACAAGAGAATAGATGCAGTCCATAAGGAGCTAGATGGGAAGATTGAATACCTGAGCACACATATGAAGGAGCTTGATGCTAAGGTTGCGAGAACTGCTGGACATGCTCAGAGGGAAAATGGATATCTTCCAGGAAGAACAGACGCTAATCCCAAGTACCAATGCAATGCAGTAACCTTGAGAAGTGGTAAGGAATTGTTACCCAACCAGAACAAGCAGCTGAGCGTTGAGGAACTCACGGAGATTGAAGAATTGGAAGATGAAATCCGTGACATTCGCGATGCATCGATCGATGCCACCAAGCAACGGTCGACGCAAAGCGATAACGAAGAAACTGTCGTTACAAAGTCGCCCAACAACGATCGACACAAATACAGTGACGGTCGATGCAAGGCGACTGCTGAGGATTCAAAACCTGAGAAATCAAACCAGTCAACCGAAAGAGTTTACAAACCTAAAATTCCCTACCCCAAGAATCCCATAAAGGCTAAAAGCGAGAGGCAGTATGCCAAATGCAAAGAGCTCATAAAAAAGGTGAAGGTTGAAGTGCCTTTGCTTGACTCCATGGATACCTCGCCAATGATGAGGAGATGCCTTAAAGATATGATTGCTGGAAAATGGACTGATGAAGAGAGTGTGATGATGATCAGTGAGGTATGCAGTGCAGTGATTCAAGGCAGAACTCCTGAGAAATTAAAAGATCCTGGGAGCTTTGTATTGGATTGTACTATCTACAAGGAGAGATTCGAAAGATCCTTATGTGACCTTGGTTCCAGTGTGAACCTCATGCCTCTCTCAGTTGCTAAAAGGCTCGGTATGACTGATTTCAGACCCACTAGGATATCACTGGTTCTAGCAGACAGAACGATCAGGATTCCCGAAGGAGTATTGGAGGATGTGCCTATAATGATTGGCCAATGTGCGATACCTACTGACTTTGTGGTTCTCCAGTATGGACAGGAACCAAAGGATCCACTAATTTTGGGCAGATCTTTCTTAGCTACAGCTGGTGCAATGATTGACTGTCAGAGAGGTAAAATAGTTCTGAATGTGGGGGATCTGAAGATGAGTTTTGATATGAACAAGCTGGTAAAGAGACCAACCATCGACGGACAGACTTTCTATGTGGACACACTTAGTGAATTAGCTGCCGAGTACTTTCACCAGTCGCATGCTGAAGATCCACTGGAAAGAGCTTTACTGAGCTCTATAATGGAGCTGGAGTACCTGCAGGACGAGCCAGCAATGTGCTATACAAGACTGATTGAAGCTGCAATGCAGGTTGAAGTATCTGACGCGACGATGCAACGATCGACACTTGCCAAGCATCGGTCGTTGTAAAGCGACGCAGACTGGGCAGAAGAAAAAGCTCCGAAAATAGATTTGAAACAACTTCCTTCCGGGCTAAGGTACGAGTTTCTTGGACCTAATTCAACTTATCCAGTGATAGTTAACGCTAGTTTAAACAACGCAGAGCTCACTTTACTACTAAGCAAGCTGCGCAAGCATCGCAAAGCTCTTGGCTATTCTCTTGATGACATTTCAGGTATCTCACCAAAGCTGTGCATGCATCGGATACATCTTGAGGATGAGTCTAAGACATCTATTGAGCATCAGAGAAGGCTTAATCCTAATCTCCAGGAAGTGGTTAAGAAAGAGATTATGAAACTACTGGATGTTGGGATCATCTATCCTATTTCAGACAGTGATTGGGTCAGTCCAGTCCATGTAGTGCCTAAGAAAGGTGGAGTCACAGTTGTGAAGAATGAGAAGAATGAGCTGATACCTACTAGGACTGTGACGGGACACAGGATGTGCATAGATTACAGGAAACTGAATGCTGCGACTAGAAAGGATCACTTTCCCTTACCTTTCATTGACCAGATGCTAGAGAGGTTAGCCAATCACCCTTACTACTGCTTCCTCGATGGATACTCAGGTTTCTTTCAGATTCCTATCCACTCAGAAGATCAGGGAAAGACTACTTTCACTTGTCCATATGGCACATTTGCTTACCGTAGGATGCCTTTTGGACTCTGTAATGCTCCTGCCACTTTTCAGAGATGCATGATGTCCATATTCACTGATATGATTGAAGACTTTATGGAGGTATTCATGGATGACTTCTCAGTCTATGGATCATCTTATAATGAATGTCTAGATAATCTATGCAAGGTAATTACTAGATGCGAAGAAAAGCACTTGGTCCTTAACTGGGAAAAGTGCCATTTCATGGTCAAAGATGGTATTGTTCCTGGACATAAAGTGTCTGAAGCAGGGATCGAAGTGGATCGCGCTAAGATTGAGGTAATGACCAACCTGCAGGCACCTGATTCTGTTAAGGCTATAAGAAGCTTTCTTGGACATGCTGGCTTTTATAGACGGTTCATCAAAGACTTCAGCAAGATTGCTAGGCCACTAACTGCTTTGCTGTGTAAGGATACCAAATTTGAGTTCGATGCAGACTGTAAGACTGCATTTGAACAGATCAAGCAGGCTTTAGTAAGTGCTCCAGTAGTACAGCCACCGGATTGGGATTTACCTTTTGAGGTTATGTGTGATGCAAGTGACTTTGCTGTAGGAGCTGTTCTGGGACAGAAGAAGGACAGAAAGCTTCATGCTATCTATTATGCTAGTAGGACACTAGATGATGCACAGAGGAACTACGCAACCACAGAGAAAGAGCTGTTAGCTGTTGTCTTTGCTTTCGAGAAATTCCGCCCCTATCTTGTTGGTTCTAAAGTGATTGTTCATACTGATCATTCAGCCCTGAAGTATCTGATGCAGAAGAAAGATGCTAAGCCAAGATTGTTGAGATGGATTTTGTTGCTTCAAGAGTTTGATATCGAAGTGAGGGACAAGAAGGGAGTTGAGAATGGAGTTGCTGATCACCTTTCAAGGATGCTGGTTGAGGAAGACGTGCCCATAAATGACTATTTGCCTGAGGAAAACGTCAACATTGTTGGTACAGTTTTTGAGATGGATTTGGGAGGTGAGTTGCAGAACTGTCGGGAAAATCGCCTTGTGTCGATCGATGCTACGTTGGCAACGGTCGATACAAGTATCGGGGAAGCAACGATCGACACATGCACACGCAACGGTCGATGCACGTCTGATACGAACCGAGAGTCTTTTAAAATCAGAATTGGAAATTATGATTTCGAAATCTCTGCTGTGGCAACCTCTGATCGACCCTGGTATGCAGATATAGCTAACTACCTTGCTGCTGAGACTGAACCAGATGATCTAAAGGGCTATGAAAAGAAAAGGTTCTTTAGGGAACTTAGAAGATACTACTGGGATGAGCCTTATCTCTATAATCACTGTTCAGATGGCCTTTACAGGAGATGCATTGCTGAATCAGAAGTTCCAGACATCCTCTTCCATTGTCATGGATCAGATTATGCTGGACATTTTGCTACATTCAAGACTGTGTCTAAAGTTCTGCAAGCAGGTTTCTGGTGGCCAACAATGTTCAGAGACACCCATTCTTTCGTCTCTCAGTGTGATGTTTGTCAGAGGAGAGGGAAAATCAGCAAGAAGCATGAGATGCCTCAGAATTTCATTCTGGAAGTTGAGGTTTTCGATTGCTGGGGCATAGATTTCATGGGCCCTTTTCCCTCATCCTATGGGAATAAATTCATTTTGGTTGCTGTGGACTATGTGTCTAAATGGGTCGAAGCAATAGCTAGTCCAACCAATGATTCTTCAGTGGTTATTAAGCTGTTTAAGACCATCATATTCCCCAGATTTGGAGTGCCTCGTATAGTGATAAGTGATGGAGGATCTCATTTCATCAATAAGGTTTTCGAAAAGCTGCTGAAGAAGCATGGAGTTCATCATCGAGTCGCTACTCCTTATCACCCTCAAACTAGTGGACAAGTCGAGGTTTCCAACAGACAGATCAAAGAGATCCTTGAGAAGACAGTTGGAAAGACAAGGAAGGATTGGGCAGAAAAGTTGGATGATGCATTATGGGCTTACAGGACAGCATTCAAGACACCACTTGGGACCACTCCATTCCATATGCTATATGGAAAAGCATGTCATCTGCCAGTGGAACTTGAGCATAAAGCAGCATGGGCTGTGAAACAGATGAACTTTGATCTTAAGTCTGCTGCGGAAAGGAGATTGGTGCAGCTGAATGAGTTGGATGAGATTAGACATTTTGCTTATGAAAACTCTAAGCTGTACAAGGAGAGGACTAAGGCATATCATGACAAGAAGATTGTCTCCAGACAATTTGAGCCTAATGATCAGGTACTTTTATATAACTCTCGTTTGCATTTGTTTCCAGGAAAGCTGAAATCAAGGTGGTGTGGCCCTTTCACAATCAAAGAGGTGCGTCCATATGGAGCTGTCATTCTAACTGGTAAGGATGGTATTGAATTCACTGTGAATGGACAGAGGGTGAAACATTATTGGGCTAAGGCCGAGATTCCAGAAGGTCAGATTCTGCCTCTGGATGATGCACCCTCCACCTAGATCATCTGAAACGTCAAGCTATTGACGTTAAAAGAGCGCTGAGTGGGAGGCAACCCACTGTTTTCATTTTTGCATTTTGATTTTAGTATTTTTCTAGATTTTACGTTTTTGTTTCTGTTTTGGTGAGTTTTTGGTTGCAGGTTTCGGACAAATCGCAGTGCGTCGATCGACACACCATTGTGTCGATCGTCACAATACGAAAGAATCGCATTGCAGCGATCGTTGCGGTCCTGAGCAACGATCGATCCCCAACGAAAATCGCACAGCAACGGTCGGTGCACCTAGTGCAACGATCGATGCCTGACTGCGACAGAGGTAAAACCCGAGAGAACTAACAATTCAATTCACTAATTTTTGTTTTCTTTCTTTTAACCAATCCCTTGCTTGACACTACTGGGGACAGTGTGTCTTAAGTGTGGGGGAGGTTCTACTAATTACTTTCTTTTGTTTTCTTAAGAGTCAGTTAAATTTTAAAAAAAAAATTGTTTTTCGAGTCAAAATTTGTTTAAGTAGGGAACAATGATTTTTTGAGAAGATTAGCAGCATTTGCAGGAACTTAAGTGACCATTGAGATGAAGCTGCAGATTAATCTATGACTATTAGAAAACCCCATCACGGATCAACCTACTGAGGACACCCACATTACTTCAGGTATCAGAGGATCCTTTTACTGACTTCACCCCTAATACTGACTTAGATTTTCTCACCTAAGGGCTTGGTATACTTTGTGTCGGGTTCCTTTGCTAGTTCTGACACAGCTTGTAAACCTGTCCTATCTAGTTCCCTTCTCCCCTTCCATAAAAAAAAAAATAATAATAATAAACTGAGGATGAGTTAGTAACTCCGAAGTGGTCATGGGAATGGTAGCTAAAACTCTCATATCCTGTGTATCCACGGAATGTGTCCAAAGTACACCCCATAACGGGAAGAACACTAATAAAAAAAATAAAATGATACCCAGTGGGGAAAAATCAGTTGTTAAGAAAGGGAAAGAGAAGAAAGGGACTAGAGAAAGATAGTATGGTGGTCTAGAGCTGGCAAAGTAAGAACCCATGTGCCCTTTGATCGATACTCCTTAGGTGAGACCGCACTTTAATACTTGCAGAAGTCAGTAGGGAGAATTTGAATGCTTGAATGTGATTGTGGAGTTTACTTAGGACAGTTGCTAAGTGTGGGGGAAGTATATGTTGGTCTTGATGTCTGTAGATTGATTCTTTCATGTGGATTACTAAGGAGAATCTGAATGCTGCTGCTTCTAGGACAAAATGAGTTTCTGAAAAGTTTTCAAACCTCTTCACTACATTTTAGTTCTCTGTTTTGCTTGAGGGCAAGCAAAGGCTAAGTGTGGGGGAGTTGATATATCATGGTTTTTACCCAGTTTAGACCATGATATAGATGTGTTTTTAGTGTCTTTTGTATTCGTTTAGAGTCTTTTACAGGTTTAATCAAGTTTGGAGCTAATTGGAGATATTTGGAGCATTTTGGGACTTTTGGGACGTTTTGGCCGAGAGCTGAAGTCACTGCCTGATTTATTGATCATGCATCGACCGACACACCTTGTGCATCGGTCGACACACTACCGAGATGGGCCGTACACGTCGGTTTAATGAAGTTATGAAGATTTGCAAAGAAGCCCAAGATAGTTCCAGTATTTACACAGAAGCCCCATCCGAGATTATGCCTATATATACTAGTTTTTGGTGTTTTATTTAGTTACGCTTTGATACTTAGAGCTAAGAGATTTCTAGAGCTTTTGGGGCTGATCTATTTCCTGTATTCACTTATTTTGGAGAAGATTTCGAACCCCTTTATCTATTTAATTTCTTATATGCAATCTATTATTTCTTTGATTATGTTTTCATTAATCATGTCTGAGTAGATCCATAGTTGAGTTTAGGGTTTCTCATTAGGGTTTGATTACTTGCTAGACTTGTTTAATTCAGTTAGGATTCACATGATTAGAATGTTCTTCAAACTAAATTGTGCTTAAATCTAGTTCTAACCTGATCAATTAGAATCTAGATCTTAGGTTGCTAAATACGTCACGAGAGTGGGGTTTAGGAATCTGAACTATTTAGGTTGAGCAATTAAATTATTCGCAAAGAGATTTGGCTTAGTTTAATTGTGAACATATCGAACTTGAACTTAATGCTAGTTTAATCTGTTAGTAATTGCAAAGAGATTTGGGTTACTGCACTTAGGCTTAGAGAGTTTTCGCAAAGAGATTTGGTTAACTCTATTTCCGTGATTTGAGTTCTAGAACTGAGTTTAATTTGATCCTGACTGATTAGCTTGTCTGCTTGTCTGATTTCCTGAGAATACCCTAGGCTTGACGCTTTTAGTTTATTGCTTTCAAAACCGATTCCTGCCACTGTTTACTTTCTTGCAACGCAATTTATTTTATTCACTACCTGCTTATTTCTAGTATTTATTCCTATAGTTTGATTCTCTTGAGACCAAGTGTCCCTGTGGATTCGATAACCCTATATACTACTTTGACATTGCTGTGCACTTGCAGTTTAGAATAGGGTAAAACTTAGAAACCTATCAGTTATGCAGAATCCGTAGCATATGAGAGTTAGTGTCGGTCGACATCCACTCGTTGCCGGTCGACACTAAAGTCGAGATGTTTCGAGCACGGACGATAATCGACCTCAGTCGATTCACATGGTCAATTTGGGTTATGCATTCGAATGTCGACCGACATTAACCTCAGTGTCGGTCGACACTGATGAAATCGAGGTATGTTCTCTTAAAACCCGCGACCCGACGTCATCTTCTTCATTCTTCCTCTCGCCGAAATTTATCTAAAAATCGCCACCTCCCTCATTTCTTGATCGTTTTCAACGATTCAGAGCTCTATTCCACTCGTTTTTCCGTGCTCTATCCATCCCTAGTATCAGTTTCTTCGATTTGCAAATTTATGATTCAAAATCTCCCTTTTTTCAGTTCGTGACCTAAGCTAAAAAGCTTTGATTTTTGATCAATCTGCTGATATCTAGGACGTATTAGTGATGGAATATGGTTGATTTGAGTGTTGTGGATGATTCTCTAGGCTCAATTGAATGAGATTGTGACTTTGAATTTTTGATGTGTTTGAGTCTCATTAGCGACTGCTCGTTTGTTGTTTTGCAGATGGAACCTTTCCTGAACCGCGGAAAACGACCAAGGAGAGCTACTGAAGCATCTGCTTCTGGCTCAGCCTCGCAGCAGGATGACACGGCTGGTTCTAATGTCCGTGACGCACATAACAGATCACCTTGGCCAAGGATGGAGAAAACAAGGTTCAAGCTCACATTCTTCGCAAACGATCCTGCGACAGAGTCTAAGACGACCGCTTGCACCCACAGGCCGATCTCGGAGAAGTGGGATAACTATGACTCCCTGTTTTACAACGCTTGGTGTGGCGTTAATCTCCTGACAACATGGATTGCCTGTACCACCACGATGAACAGGCTGAAGATCAAATCAGACGTCCTGCACATTCTGAGGATAATAGGCTTGGGTACCATCTGTACCAAGTACTATGATTTGCATGAGGAGCTGGTCTGACAGTTCATGGCGACCGTCTTAGTGTACTACAGTAATGATGTCGTGAGAAAGGCGTCTGAAGGGACGTTGACCTTCATGGCTAAGGGTGTGAGGTACATGATTACTATTCCTGAGCTATGTGACATCTACTCGTTCAACCGGAATAAGGAGCGCGTAAATCTGCCTGAGCAGTGGCGCGATGTGCAAGTGTTTTGGGAGCATTTTGGTAATGGAGTGTATGACTCTCAGACTACTCGACAGTCCGCGGTATGGCAACCGGTCTTAAGGTACCTTGTCCGCCTGTTCGCAAACACGATCTTGTGCAAGATGGAACCATGAATTATGAGGATAGCTGAGATTTTGCTGCTGTATTTTGGGATTGGCGACATTATTGACGAAAGTGTGTATCAAGATGCTCATTTAGTGGCTGATGTGAACGTGGGAGCTGTCTTTTCCCATCACCTAGAGTATCTCAAGACAAGGGAATTCAGTGTAAAAGCGCAGAAGACAGAGTCTATTGGGAGTCTACTAACTCCTATTTTTGATCATTTTCAGATCGACAGGAATCAGATGTCTATATGCACCAAGAAGTCTACAATGGACTTTACACACCTGAAGAGCATGCAGTGGATCATGGGAGATGTCAGTGGGAAACAGTTATTGTGGCGCTTCACTAATATATCCGGCGTTGAGCGCCTCTTTCCCCTCCCATAGACCGCGCTTACAGGCATCACAGATGAGCCTCTTTCACTCTCCTTCCAGCCTAATGTAGAGCTTTGTCGAGCTGTTCCGCGTCGCTCTACCGTACTTAAAGGCGCTACTTTTGGAGATGCTGCTTCCGCTGCTGAGCATTACTCTGTTCCTATTGACGATCCTGATGAGACCTATGGGTTTCCCGATCTTCCCGTGCCAGCAGAAGACATGCCACCAAGGCAGTTTCAGAAGTGGGCAGCATGTGTACTCAAGGGGATATGGAAGACTGTTCACCGCATGTCCTGCCAACGCTCACAATGCGTTCACCACCCACAGCCACGACGTCGCGTACCTGCACCATCAACTGCACAGGTCAGTTCTGAGGATGAGGAGATAGAGGAGGGTGCTGACTCCGAGGAGATGGATTATGGGGACTCTTCGGTGTTCTAGATTCCTGTTGCTGCTGTTTCTGCGTTTGTTTTCTTTTTCTTTTTCTTTTCTCTTGAGTCATTTTTATGTTTCTTTTTTAGTGAGTCTATTGGTCATGTCTATCTGGAACCTTGATGATTTGAGTTTATGCACTACCACTGTTGCTTCTGATGTGATTTTTGAGTGTTCTAACGCAGTTAACATGTGAGAAATTGAGTGCTAACTCATTAACTTAACCACGAGCTCCATTCTGCATTTTGCGTATGATCACACCAAATCAGTGTCGACCGACACTACTCTTGGTGTCGGTCGACATCAACTGTGTTCAGGTTCGGATTTTTGACTCAATCTTTCTATGGTTCCTGATCGATTTCTCCCAAACCCAAGCTGCGATTGCACTGGGGACAGTGCAGTTTAAGTGTAGGGGAGGTGGTTACTGACATTGTGTTCTATTTTCTTAGTGTCAGTCCTTGTTTTCTTTGGTTTTCAAAATGGTTTTATCGAGTCAAAGTTGGTATGAAACTATGATTTTTCGAGGAAATTTTCCGCTGAAAGAGGAACTAAGTGACCATTAGATAGACCTGCAGTAGCTCTATGACTGTTAGAAAACCCCAAACTGATCAACCTACCAAGGACACCCATATCTTTCCAGGTATTCAGAGGATCCATCACTAACTTCACCTCTAATCCTGACTGGATCTTCTCACTTAGGGGCTTGGTATCTCTGGATCAGATTCCTTTAATGTGTTTGACACAGCCTATGATCCTATCTAAGTATGGTTTCTGATTTTTCCCTCCCTTGAAAGTGAAAAAGAGAGATTAAAACTACGGATAAGCTAGTAGCTTCGAAGTGGTCACGAGAGTGGTAGAGACCCCTATTACCTCCTGTGCATCCATGGAAACATGTACAAAGTTACACCCCGAATAAAAAGGGAAGAGCACTGATAGAAAAAATAAAATGATCCCCAGTGGAGAAAAACCAGTGCTACGGGAAAAAGGGAAAAGAAAATAACCAGAAACCGACAGTTTGGTGGTCAAATACTGACTGAGTTGAGTCAATGTGTCCTCTGATCGATACTCCCTCTGTGAGGCCGCACCTAATTGTATACAGAGGTTAGTGTGGTGAATTTGAATGCTTTGTCTAGATTGTGGAGTTTACTTGGGACAGCTGCTAAGTGTGGGGGAAGTACATTGTGGTCTTGATCTTTGTAGGAATGTTTTCAGTGGCTTACTAAGTGAATGTGAATGCGAATGTTCCTAAGACGAAATGAATTTCTGAGTTTTCAAACCTCTTTCTCATTGCTTTAGTTCTTTATTTGCTTGAGGACAAGCAAGAGCTAAGTGTGGGGGAGTTTATATATCATGGTTTTTATAGGTTTTCAACAATGATATAATTATATATATTGAGTCTCTAACCTGGTTTTTCGAGTCTATCGAGTCCTTTACAGGTAATCTTGCATTTGGAGCGAAGAGCGGAGTTTTTGGACGTTTCTGGTGACTTGTGCAACGAGTTGAAGTGAGAGTCTCGACCACGGTGTGATGTCGACCGACACTCACCTTAGTGTCGGTCGACACTGAGGGCGACAGAGACTTATGCGCCGGTTTAAGACATCTTTTGAAGAATTGCAAAGTTTCCCAGAAGTTTTCCCTAATTCTAATTTAGCCCCAGAACGTGTTTAGCAGTTTTTAATTAGGTTTTTGAGAAGTAACTCATTATCTTATTCTTTGTTCTTGCTTTTGTTCTGGAGATTGAGAGATTCTAGCTTGGGGATTCAGTTTTATTTTCTATTCAATCATGTGTTATTTATTTGATATCATGTCTGAGTAGTAACCTAGTTAGATTTAGGGATTATCGTAAGGATTTCATGCTTTGTTAGATCACTAAATGATTAGGTTTCTGAATCTATATGTTCATCATCTAAGTTGAGATTAATACTGAACTCTGGATTGATCATCTAGGGTTTAGATCTTAGATTGTTAATTTGGAACGAGAGTGTGAATTATAATCCGAAAGAAATTAGTGTGAGAAATTTTATTAGATGCAAAGAGATTTGAATCATTAGGTTGCTAGACATAGATAACAGTTACAACGAGAGTTGAATTGTTTTACACTGTGATTCTAGTTCTTGAACTTGTGCTTAACCTGAATCTTGATAGCTAAGTGTCTGGCATTATATGATTTCCTGAGAATACCCTGAGTCTAGCGTCTTTCTCTAATCGAAACACACCTTTACTTTCTTGCATTGCTTTCTACTTTCTCATCTGATTGATTTAGCTAAGTTTGAAGACATATAGTCTATTGCGTGAATCTTGAGTCCTTGTGGATATGATACCCTCAATACTAAAATAGCATAACTCTGCACTTGCAGTAGAATAGAGAATAATCTTAACCTATCAATAAACCTCATTGACGGCGAAGGAGAAAAACGAAACTGAGGGTCAGTTTCTCCGGCGAGTTCTACTGTATTGTAGACTTGTTTTCAGATTTCATTTAAATGGTTGTAGACTTTTTTGAGTTTCGAGTTATTTATCATAGACTTGTTTTCGATTTTCGTTTAAAATTTAAATGATCATAAACTTGTTTTCCTTATTCTTCATAAGAAGTTCTCTATTGGAACCCTACAATATGACACTCTTTACTCTTATTTTTTCACTTATCAACATAAAAACCATCAAATTTTCAAAAACTTCCATTTACGAGGCACTAAAATGATTTCTTTCATTGCCGACACTGAAAGGAAAAATAGAAGTAGGAGAAAATTGTGAGACTTGAGACAAAAAATTAAAGGAAAAACTGAAGAAGGGGAAATCGAAATTTGGAAATCCGGACAAAGGAAAATGTATTTTTTTTTCTTGTCTCACCTCTAAACAAATACTTGGCGAAGACGGAGAACATATCAACCCTCGATATGTTCCAATTATAACATTAATTCATTACAAGTACTAAAAGTCAGTCACATAATGAAAATTATTATTTCGCTACCACATATTTAGTCTACATCATCAACTATCTAATTAAAAGTCTACGACCACTCTTTCTAAATTTTTACCAACTTACTTCCGAACAAAACTCTCCAATCTAAGAATTTAAGTCTACGTAAAACAATTCTACCATAAAGTATCACTAAGCAAGTTTCCAAATAGCAACATTAAGTCTATTACGAGAATATAAATCTACTATCACGTATGATAAACCTACCCCAACTACAACATTTTCATATTTGCTCAAAATTCTATCACAACTACATGAAACTATACAACTATATCATTAAGTCTACCACGACAATATAAATCTACGAGCGCACATGATAAATATGCCTCCACGTAAACATCTTCTCTCACAAATCTACAACCACTTGATGTATGTCTCCAAACTACAAGATTAAATCTCCAACGCATAAATAAATCTACGAACTTACAATTTAAATCTACTAATCGGCTAACAATCTATAAAACAAGTCTACAGGTCGGTCGTTTTACAAACATATTTTCCATACATAATAACTCTACAAGATATACAACAAATCTACATCAATTCACAAAATATACTACAACTAAAAATAAGTCTACAAAACAAGTCTACAGAACACAATCAAATCAAAAAATCCCTAAAACAAACCTACTCGACAAATATATGTCTACATTTTTAAAATTCAAGTCTACAATCCAAATAATAACTTTACGGTCCTCATAGAAAGTCTACAATTACAGGTTTATAGACTCGCTCGTAGATTTATTTCAGAAACTTGGTTTTTCTAAAATTTCATTAATGGCATTTTCATAAATTGGTTATTGTATACTCGTGAAAAAGAGTGATACTAGATTTTTTCTATCTAATTCCTAGAGGGTATCAATTCCTCAATGCTAATAGTGTAGTCTGAGGTATCAATATATAGGGAATTGATTAGTCACTTAGAATGCTCAAATCCTACTAATCCAAGCAAGTTTAATTTCAAAGTGCTAGTTCTAAAATCCTAAGTAACACTTATGAAAATCAATCAAACAAGATCAAACAATCACAAGCAATCATATTTAAAGATCAAGGTTCAATAACTAAGCAAAATAATTAATACAAACAAGTAGACAAGCAAACTAAAAAAATTCAAGATTATGATTAAAAGACAAGACTTTGGGTAAGGTCAATGACTTATAGTGATCCTAGAGTTAATCAAGAATACTAAATAAATCTCAAACGATCTAATATTTAGGCTAAGAATACTAATCAATACAATAATCCAATCTTTTGGCACTAATCTCTTTGTCTAATCTTTAATAAAGATCAAATTTCATTTGTGATTAAGAGTCAAACTCTCTCATAGGCTCCTTAGATCATTCTTTTGATTCTTTAATCTTTTCAGATCAATTAGTCTTTTAGACACAAACATTCTTTATGCACTTATTTTTTTTGGATTGAATACAATTTTACATTCATTCAAAAAAAAGAGTCAAACAAGCAATACAATCAAGTTCTCAGTGCCAAAAATATAAATTAACTGAATTAACACAATAATTTTTTTTAACTGATTTAATATGATAATTTATATGATATGATTACTATTTTAAACTTTAATTCCATGAAAATAGTGTAAAAATCATTGTTATCATATTACAATTGTTAACTAATATTGTTTGTACATTACAATTATCTACAATTTTTATTAGTGTATTATAATTGCCTGTTATTGTTGTTAGCTCAATAACATACAATATAATTTTACTAATAATGAATATTCTTCACTGTAGAGATTGACCAAAAAAGTCAAAAAAAGATCTATCGCGGAAACCTCCAAGTCCCGTTTCCCGAAGCGCCGCGTTTTCATTTCCCGTAGCCTCTCCGGCGGTCGGCGGTCATCGCCGTTGCCGCCGGGGGAGGCCCTTCCATGCCGTGGTGTGCTTAGCTCTTCCGCAATCTCGCCTGAGTCCTCGATCCATGAACCTAGCTCGATCTTCGCACCTCCTCCTGTGTGGCCGTAGCTCGCCGTCGCCAGAGCTTATTCGCCGGCCGTGGATCGCCGTCGTCCTTGCAGCCGTGCGCGTAGTGGTATGTGGTCTCCTTTGTCGAGATTTTGCTCCGGTCGTCCTCTATTTTGGGGATTTATTTGCCGGGTTAGGTCTTCTGCAAGTCCTCGTCGCCGGATCCGGCTCTCCTCCGTGATGGCTGGCCTTCTCGGGTCGCGTGGCTTCACGCTTCCTTCGGATTCAGTGAGTGAAGTGAATCGTTTGGGTTTTGGCTGATTGGTTTGGTCTTGGGTTAGATTTGGTTTGTTTGGTTTAGTTTAATTCTGGGATCCTCTGATTATAGGCTAAATAGAAATCTGGTTTTGCTTTAGTTTCTCATCTTGGATCTTTGTGGTTAACTTGGTTTCGTTTAGAGTGCCTTTCAATCCGGTTTTTACTTCTAGATCGGTTTTGGATTGTTTAAACTTCGTTGAAGATTTGATTTCGTCGTTGGCTTCTATCTAGGGTTTATTAGACGTTTATGAGTGCGTCTTTACCGTGTCCATGAGAGGTTTAGGAGAACTTTCTTAGGTTCTTTCTAATCGGATTTTGAAGTCTTGTTTATGGGTTCTGGGTTGGTGAGAGAGTGTCTCTCTGGGAGTCTTCAGGTTGTTGATGTTATCGCTTGGTGAGCCGTGGGCTACAGCGATTTATCTCGCTCTTCTTTCTTTTGTGGTTGCCACAATTTCCAAGTTTGAGTTGCTTTTGTAAACTCTTGGTTTTTTATTTATGTCCTGTAACTGTAGGTTTTAGCTACTCTCTATGGGTTAAGTTGCATGTTCTGTGGGTTGTGGTTGCCCGTTGTTTGGGCTTTGGTTGCCCGTTGTTTGGACTTTGTGTTAAAATCTTGTATTTCAGTTCTATTAATATAATTCCATCAGATGACAAAAAAAAAAGAATATTGTTCACTGTTTTGTAAGAACAATACCGTGGTGATTAATATGTTCGGTGGCTTTTTGTAGTTAATATAAAATTGAAAAGATAATTATAATTTTTTTTTTAGTTTTCTAATTTCAGAATTAATTTTGGTAGAAACCTAATAAATAAATCATCTATGTATATGTATATTAAGTTCAACCACTCTTAAGATAATCAACAAGAGCATGGATCAACCGATAGACTTATTCCATAAGAACATAACCTATAATTTGAAAACGACGTGATGACGACATGGGATGAAGCACGATGCAAAGATTAGTGATCGCTAAATAATTTTATTTTGCCAGTCAACGTGAAACTTTTTATGCGTAACTGCGTTACAAAACCATAGTGCAAAATACATTACTTTTAATTCCTATTAGACCAATAAACCTCCATTCTCATGTTATTCTAGAGTTTACTATTATGATTCTGTGATACATCAAAATCTTTGTAAAAATGTAATTTTGATTTGAAATTTGATATATCCAAGTTGATGGACTATTGTCTACTTACATATCTAAAATAACTAAAATTATAATTGTGAAAATACAATAACTTATAATGTGGGATAGGCTTGGAATCCTTTGGAAAATAGAATGGACTTGCACAATTACGAAACAAGAAATCGAATAATAGTAGAAGTAGAGCATCACTACCCGGTTGTTTCATTGTTAAAAAGACATCTCAACTTCTTGTTGGAAAAGTCACAATCGTATCATATAATTTATACAAAAATGTTATCAAACATATTAATTAGTTACGATGCAAACATCTTTTAAATAGTGTCATTGTTCCAACTTCAAAGTCAACCTACCAACAAACGCCCATTGTAACCATTGAGTAACCTCAAATCACAGCGTCTCTTAATGTTCCTCTTGTTCTTATCGTATCATCTCCTTTGATCATCACACCTTTCTTTTCTTCAGAAAAAATAGGATTGTTGCATGGACGGGAGAGCCAAACCGGCTAAAGCTTGGTCCTCATGAACCCCAAAGGTAGAATAAACCTCAACCGTTCAATCATCGGTCATCATGGTTCAATCTTACAGTTACACCTCTTTCTCCTACTCTTCTCCGGCCACGCTTCGGCTCAAGCCACTCACGGCGGTTCAGATATGTATGGAGAAGGCTCTCGGTTCGACCCAACCATGGCAATACTCATGATCGTCCTGATCAGCATTTTCTTCGCTCTCGGGTTCTTCTCCATCTATATCCGTAGGTGTCTCGAGCGAGTCATGGGGATGGACAACGCAAACTCCATCGACGCTGGCGGAAACTGGCTTTCCCTGAGCCGCCCGCAGGCACGTGGACTAGACGCGTCAGTCATCGAGACTTTTCCGACGTTCCGATACTCAACAGTGAAGACGCTAAGGATCGGCAAAGAGGCCCTTGAGTGTCCTGTTTGCTTAAACGAGTTCGAAGATTCTGAAACCCTGCGTTTGATTCCTAAATGTTGTCATGTGTTCCATCCTGGTTGTATAGATGCTTGGCTCCGATCTCACTCCACGTGTCCTCTGTGCCGTGCCAATCTTGTCCCCGTACCGGGCGAATCGGTTGTTTCTATCCAGATACCCGGTTTAGCCGATGACGCTCCCTGTTCTGAATTAACCGGTGATCGGATTTCGGTTTTGGGTTCTCCGGATGCTAAATTGATTGACTCCGTGGCGTTGACCTGTAACCAGAGTATGCCACGTAGGTCTATGTCTACCGGATGGAATTTAGCCGGAATTTTCACCAATTCTGATTGGACCGGTCAACAGGCAGAGAATCTCGACCGGTTTACGCTTAGGTTACCGCAAGACATTCACAATAAGCTCGTGAACCCAAGCCTTACAAAAGGTCACGTGGCGTTACCTCAGGTGATGAGTTTAGCGAGAGGGTACAGAAGCGGGAGTATAGAGACCGATACAAACTATTTCTACTACGAACGGTTTGACCAAGATGGCCGGTTAGACCGTAGACCATTCTCCATAACTCCTCCGTACCGGACAGGTTCGATCAATACGTCTCCAGGTGGTAGTGGTGATCAGGTGCGTGTTGGTACACCAAAGGGTTTGCTTCTAGCGATGAAATCACCGTTGGATCGGTTGTTTGTTGGAAAGAACAACATTGGTGAACGTTCATCAAACAACAACATTGGTGAACGTTCGTCGGATCACCTTCGCTCCGGCCATGCTAGCCCATAAATTGTGTAATTGGTTATTTCATTATTTGAGGAAGTCTTAATTTGTACATATTTTACTTTTATTTTTGCATTCTTCATTTTCAGTTTGAATGTTACAGAACGAGGTCTGCTCTTTTGTTTTGTTTTTTGCCCTTTCTTGGGTCTACGACATAATAGAAAAACCCAATAAAATTTAGATGAATGTAATTTTATTTGGAAGCTGAAACAAGGTATAACAAAATATATATATGAAATTTTGGGGCTAAACCGTAATAAATGTTAATACGAGAAACGTATGTAAAATTTGTAAAGTTTGAACTATGAATCAAGTAACCCGTATTAAGGTCTATGGGCTTCCAACCTAAAACCAATTGGTGATAAGTGGAGTGGTCCATATCACTTATATATTGTGTGAGCAACCTAAAACCAATTGGTGATATGTGGAGTGGTCCATATCACTTATATATTGTGTGAGATCCTTTTCAACTTCTGATGTGGGACAATATTCTCTAATACGCCCCCTCGAGATAATGGTCCTTTGGCCATTAATCTCGGAATGCTCGGGCTTGGATCGACGGCACCAATTTGGGCTTGACTTGTCGATGAGTGGACCAACTTTGGGTCGGATCGGGTTGGACTGCATAGATCGGGCTCTGATACCATATTAAGGTCTATGAGCTTTCAACCTAAAACCAATTGGTGATAAGTGGAGTGGTCCATATCACTTATATATTGTGTGAGATCCTTTCCAACTTCCGATGTGGGACAATATTCCCTAATAAACCACATATATGTGGGATTATGTCGATGCAAATGGATACAAATGTTCTATCTCATGCGAGCAAGATGAAGTTTATTACGCATGTGTTGGTCTTGAAGGTATCTGCACATTTTATGTATGCATTAATATTTGGTACTGGAAACGCAGCATCTTGTTTTGAAATGGCTATGTATCTAGTGGTTGGCCTCCTTAAGAAACAGGTTGCTTCATCTGTTTTGATTAGTCGTCGTACGGTTCCATTACTCTGCCCGAGTAAAGTGCTAGTTCTATATATATAAGACTTGATTCATATTAAGCGACGATTACAACATATATATAGGATGTACAGTAGGTTAAACAATGAAAGATAATAACTAAGTTATCATTTTCATATCTATTCTCTACACGCCCCCTTAAGATGGATGGGCAGATAACACTCCAATCTTGGAAGTGAGAGCGTAAAATTGTTGCCTTGAAAGAGGTTTGGTCAGGGAGTCAGCCAGCTGGTCCTTCGTATTCACATGTGCAACTCTCAATACACTGGATTGGACATTCCCTCTGACGGAATGATAATCCAACGCCAAGTGTTTCATGCGTGATTGGAAAACCTGGTTTGCCGAGAGATAGGTGGCGCCAACGTTGTCACAATAGATGACTGGTTGTGTTGGTAACGTGATGCCTAGTTCAGTGAACAGCGAGCAGACCCATCGTATTTTAGATGCCGTGTTGGCTACTGGTCGGTACTCAGCTTCAGTTGATGAACGAGCGACACTGTTTTGTTTCTTGGAAGACCATGCGATCGGTGTTGTTCCCAAATACAACAAATAAGAATTGGTGGAGACGAAGTCATCAGGATCCCCTGCCCAATCCGATCAGAATATGCATGTATGGTGAGAGGACAGTCGGCTCGGAGAAAGATACCATGCGACGGTGTGCCTGCGAGGTATCGAAGAAATCGTTTTGTTGCGTTCCAATGGACATCCGTAGGGCGATGAATAAACTGAGATAGTCGATTAACAGCATACGCGATATCAGGCCTTGTGAAAGTGAGATACTGCAGGCTGTCAATAACTATCTGATACTTTATGCAGTTATCACGAGGAGTACCCGCTGTGAGAGTCAGCTTCGGCGAGGTAGCCATTGGCGTAGATACTGGCTTAGCTTCTAACAACTTGGTTTTATCCAGCAGGTCATAGATATACTTTCTCTGCATGAGATGAAGGCCTTTCGATGTCCAAACAGCTTCTACCCCGAGGAAATAGAACAAGTCCATAGGCTCTTTGAGAGAGAACCGGTCCGATAGAGTGGAAATGAATGATATAACCAGATTCGTGTCACTGCAAGTGATCACGATGTCGTCGACATAGACGAGAATATACACCATTTGAGCTCCACAGATGTAGATAAAAACAGATGTATCAGCCATCGAATTATAGAATCCAATATCACACAGAAATCGCTTGAGTTCTTGATACCAGGCTCTTGGTGTATGTTTGAGTCCATAGAGTGCTTTGTTGAGGCGACACACATGGTGAGTAAGATCTTGATTGATGAATCCAGGTGGTTGGGAGACATAAACTTCATCAGTTATCGTGCCTTGGAGGAATGCATTATTGACATCCAATTGTTTAATACTCCATGACCGAGAGACAACAATATGCAAAACGGATCAAATCGTAATAGACTTGACCACTGGACTAAAAGTTTCAGAGTAATCCAACCCATATTGTTGATTAAATCCGTGCGCCATGAGTCGATATTTGTACCTGTCAAGTGTACCATTAGGTCTATATTTGAGAGTGAAAAACCATTTCGTTGGAATGGCAGGATGATTTGGCTTTGGTGGACCAAATCGAAAGTGTGATTTCCAATTTGAGCATCCATCTCTGCTCCCATATCTCGTCGCCAATTCGGATCCTTTAATGCTTGGGCTATGGTTTTGGGTGTTTGGGGTTGTTTGGATCCAGAGATATAGTGAGGGTATATTTGGGGTTGGGTTTGACAATATGGTTGGAAGCTCGAGTTGTAATAGTGCGAGGTGGTGGTGGTGGTTTTGGGTTTCGTCGTTTGAACATGGTTGAAGATGAGACCGTAGTCTCGGTGGTTGCGATGGTGGAATCGATGGTGGGTGCAAGAGTTGTTGGGTTTGGTAATGGGTTCGGGTTAGTAGTGGTAAACTCGGGAATTGGATTTTGGTTAATGGATGGTTGATTTTCTGGGTCGGTTTGATATGGGTGAATAGAAGCAGGGGGTTCTGGTATAACAAGATTGGGTGAAGAGTGATTACATGTGCTTGGGCCTGGGTCCATCGAATTCCTCCTTGGGCCTTGTTCTATTGAAACAGATATTGCTTCTTCATCGTTCGCGTTGGTATGCGATATCTGCTGTGAAGCATGAATTGAAGATGAAGCTGATGGTGATGAATCCGAGCGCATGGGTACTGTGGACGAGACTGTGACGAGTGTCACTTGGGTGTAGGCTGGTGATGGCGAAGGAAGAGGATGGATTTCAGGGAGATGAGGCGATATGGTCGGACTGGTAGGGGTCGAGAATGGAAAATGGTCCTCAACAAATTGGACATGCCGTGATGTGTAAATCCGATTGGACTCTCGATCAAGCCAAAAATATGCGCTTTGAGTTAGAGAGTATCCAAGGAACACGCATGGATGAGACCGGTTCTCCAATTTGTTCTGAGTGTAAGGTTTAATCCAGGGGAAACATTGACAACCGAAAACACGAAGCTTTAGGTAGTTGGGAGGTTTTTGGAAGAGCTTGGCATAAGGTGAGGTATGATTAAGGACATGAGTAACATGGCGGCTGATGAGGTAAACTGAGCAAGAAAATGCGTAGGTCCAATAAGAAACCGACATTGATGCTTGATTGAGAAGATTTAACCCAGTTTCGACTATATGATGATGTTTTCGCTCAGAGATGCCATTATGTTAGGGTGTGTGGGGTGGGGGAAGTGAAGGGTACGAATTTTGGCTGAGAAACAATTTTCCACAAGGGCTTTGAAAGTGATAAACGTTTCTTTGACTTGGGATTTTTGTTTGAAAGGGTTGAACCAAGTGTATCTTGTGTAACGATCGACAAGAATCAAATAATATTTGAAGTTGTCAATGGAAATGATAGGTGATGTCCACACATCTTTGTAAACATATTCAAGTGGATGAGAAGACACAATTGAATTGGAATAAAAGGGAAGCATGTGGCTTTTTATTGAAAGACAATGAGAACAAGACGATTGTTTATGCGATGGAAGAATAGGTAAAGAAACTTTGAAACTAGAAACTTCAAGGTGGAAAGATGGGGATGACCAAGACGCGAGTGACAAGAATCCAAGGACAATTTGGGTGTAGGTGGAGCATAGAAGGAGGCGATAGGTTTCTGGTTCAGTGGCCACTCGTACAGCTCGTTTTTAGTTCTCCCTTGGAGAAATTGGACCCCCGTGCTGAGATCCTTCACCTGAAAGGATGTAGGAAAGAATTCGATAGGAACCTAGTTAGCATTGCATAATCGATAAACAGAGATGAGGTTTTTATGGAGATTAGGAATGTAGAGGACATCATTAAGTGTTAAAGTTTGAAGTGGAGTAGAGTATGAAACAGAACCAGTATGTGAAATCAGAAGTGTCGCACCATCAGCAATGGTAACACCTTCTCCTCCATAGTAAGGCTGGTGGAGAGATAGATTGTTGAGATCCGAAGTGAGATGATGAGTAGCTCCTCTGTCTAAAACCCAGTTATTCGGATCAGTACCTGTCATGGCGATATTGGCTCGCGGTTGCTACGGAGATGATACTGCACGAGGGTGACACGGAGCTGAGAAGCCCAATTGTTGCAGCTGTGAACACTGGCGTGCAGTGTGGCCAAAGATGCCGCAGATTTGACACTTTCCGTTGTAACCACGAGGAGATGAGCATGAAGCATTATTGTGATTATTGTGATGCTGCTGGGAGTACTGCGACTGGTTACGTGACTGTGGTCGTGAGCCACGGTAGTTGTTGTTGTAAGATTTGTTGCGGTGTGAGGCCACATTTGCAGAGTGAGGCACGGATGGTGAGTCCACAGCAGCGGCTTGGAGTTTCACTTCATAGTTCAGCAGCTTCTCAAGAACTTCAGGGATTGATGGAGTCTTATCACGGTGCTCAATCTGGTCTGCAATCTGTTTATAATCGTCGAACAGACCGTCGACAACATACTCAATTTGTTCTTCCTTTTCAACCGGTTTACCAAGAAGAGCCAACTGATCAAAGCACATCGTTAGTACTTGAATGTAATCATTAATGGATTTTGTACCTTTCTTCTAGTTCTTAAGTTGTTGTCGAATATTCTTGACATGTCCACGGTTAGGATTAGCCTAGGTCTGCGTCAAAATGGACCAGATCTCGGCAGAGGTCTTGATGGTCGAGAGTAGGGTCTGAACCGAGACAGTAACAACACCGAGCAAGGCACTATAGACCAGACGGTCTTGCCTTTTCCAGAGTAGGTAAGCGGGATTCGCTATGTTGTTCCAACAAGTGTTGTAGCAGGAGCAACGTTTGTGCCATCGAGAAAACTAGCGACGTTGTAACCATCGAAGAGAGCTTGAACTTGGCGGCTCCACATGAGGAAATTGATAGCCGTCAACTTGGTAACGTTATGTATACTCACGTTAATGAGAGCATTGGGATCAAGGGAACAATGGTATCATTGTGGGCTGCCATTGTTAACACAAGAAAAGAAGAGATTTGAAAGATAGAGTTGGCGGCTGGAAAAAAATAGGTCTTAGGTATCGTTTAATGCTCTGATACCATATGGAATATAAGACTTGATTCATATTAAGCGACGATTACAACATATATATAGGATGTACAATAGGTTAAACAATGAGAGATAATTGACTAAGTTATCCTTTCCATATCTATTCTCTACATATATAGTTAAAGTTATTTCGTATGACATGTAATTTTGTTGGAGAGCGAAATGCAGTTTTCCGTGCAGAGCAAACTACTTGGACAGCCAATCGGTGAGGCGGTGACATGCTTCTCGGTAGGCCTGAGCATTTTAACCGGAACCGATTATCCGAACCGAAACCGACCCGAAATTACCCGACCTGAAACTGATTTGGTTATATAGCATTTATCCGATGGGTAATTTATTTTGGACCCGTGGGTAACGGATAATACCCGGAACCGAACCGATACCCGAACGGGTACCCGAATGATCCGAAAAATATTAAATATATTAGTTATTTTCGGATATTATAGATATAATTTTGGTATTATGGGTATTTTTAGAGTTTTATTTTCAGTTTTTGGATATATTTTTGATATTTCGGATAATTTTTTTTTCTGTTTTTCTTTGTTTTCGGTTATTTTTTATGGTTTCGGAAATTTTTTTCAGATTTTTGGGTCTAATTCAGATATTTTTACAAATTTCGGATAAAAATTGGTTCTGAATTTTTAGACCCGAACCGACCCGGAACCGATTGGACCCGAACCGATACCCGACTCGAAATTGCATAGGTACCTATTGGGTAAATTTTTTCTCAACCCGAAAAAACCGGAACCAAATGGATCCTACCCGAAACCGACCCGAATACCCGAATGCCCAGACCTACTTCTCGGTAAAACAGTGAGTCTCAGTGTGATTTTATATCTGCTCAATATCTTGGGATATGGAAAATTCGAATAGAGCTTGCTTTGCGATTGCAGCCGTTTGGGTCGAATGTAATAGCTACAAAAAGAAGCTGGCCTGATTCTATCATCGACTTAAGACTGTATGGGCTCTCTGTTAACTCCTCTGTTTTCATTGACAAATTAATCCCAAGGTCTAGTAACTATGTTCTAGTTGATGAGAGAGGTAGCCATGAAGACAATTACACATTCACAGGCAAAGCTGTTCAATCGTTGTTTGTTTGTTTGAGGCTGAGCAAAGAAACGGTAATGTCAACTTCTTCCTCATTATAAACTGGTCAAGCACATGAAGACATATGCGAGAGAAGAAAAAAAAGACATGCGAGAGATGTGTTTCGTAGTGAAACCATCTTCGAATTATTAATCGAAGTTTCTTTATCATAACTCGTTTGTTAGGAGCTGATCAAACCGAGAATAAAGGATGTTGGAAGCAGTCGTTGGTTTATTAGAAGTAGTCAAATAAGGACCTATTATTAAGGTCAATTAGTTGCAGTAGTTGCTCTGTTATTTTGCAGTATTTTTAGGAGCTTCTTGTTAACTTGTAAAAGGCTATATATTGCCGTTTGATGAATGGAATAAACACAAGTTTTCAGAATCCTTTCAACGTTAAGCTCTTTACTATTACAAAGTGGTATCAGAGCTCTCTCTGGATTCTGGAGAACTTAAAAGAAAATCACCATAAAGGAGCCGCAGCTTCAGAGTGTGTGAAGAAAAATGGGAGATGACAAGATGAAGCTACCCCAATTTGATGGACATTGGGACCATTGGAGTGAAGTTATGGAAAATTTCTTCAGAGCAAGAGGGCTATGGAGCCTGATAGAGATTGGCTTTGAAGAACCAGCCACCACAACTGTTCTTACCGAGGAGCAAAGGCTGCAACTCGACAACGCCAAGACGAATGATCACAAGGTAAAACATTACCTCTATCAATCCATAGATAGAGTAACGTTTGAGCAGATCCTGGACAGAAGATCATCCAAGATCATATGGGAGTCCATGAAGAGGAAATATGGAGGAAATGATCGAGTGAAAAAGTCTCTCTTACAGAAGTTAAGGAGATATTTTGAAGTGTTGGAGATGAAAGAGTCTGAGAATGTGGAGGAATACTTCACTAGAGTGTTGGCAATCACAAATCAGATGAGAAGCAATGGTGAAATCATGACTGATGCAAAGGTAGTGGAGAAAATTCTCAGAACTCTTAGTGAGAAATTCATGTACGTTGTGGTCTCAATAGAGGAATCCAAGGATATTGAGAGCATCTCCTTAGATGAACTGCAAAGCTCATTGACAGTACATGAGCAAAAGTTCAAAAGGATTGACAAAGGAGATGATCAAGCGTTGAAGGTAACCCATGGAAGAGGTATGGGAAGCCGAGGAAGAGGTTTCAATGGAAGAGGCAGAGGGCGAGGCCGAGGAAGAACATTTCCGAACAAGAGCACGGTGGAGTGCTATAAGTGTCACCGGCTTGGACATTTTCAAAATGAGTGTCCAAAGTGGGATGAGGAAGCAAACTACGCTGACTATGATGAAAAGGAAGAGATGCTGTTAATGTTGTATGTGGATGAAGAAAGGCCGCTAATGATGAAGTTAGAAACACAAGAAAAGCTAAGGAAAAGGACATGGTTTCTGGACTCAGGTTGCTCTAACCATATGAGCGGAGACCGTGACCTGTTATCAACCATGGATGAGACGTTCAAGCACTCAGTGAAGCTAGGAAATGATAAGAGGATGGAGGTTGTAGGGAAAGGAAGTGTGAAACTGGTTTTACACAATGTTGTATGCACAATAAGCGACGTTTACTACATCCCAGAGCTGAAAAACAATCTGTTTAGTCTCAGACAACTTCAGGAGAAGGATATGACCATCATCATACAGAAGTGGAGATGTAAGATCTTTCATGAGGAGAAGGGACTGGTGGCTGAATGCAAAATGAGCATGAATCGAATGTTCACACTATTCGACCAAGGAGACGATGATGCCAAACTCAGACAACAACAGTGTCTACAAACTACATCAGAGGAAGTATCTAAGCTGTGGCATGAGCGTTATGGTCACCTTAGCCACACGGGGATGAAAACTCTGCAGAGTAAGAAGATGGTTCGAGGCCTTCCAGATTTCGATGCACAGAAATCCACTTGCACAGACTGTCTAGTGGGCAAGCAGTCTAGAAATCCCATTCCCAAGAAGAGCAGTTGGAGAGCTAAAGAAATTCTAGAGCTGCTACACTCAGACATCTGTGGACCCATTACTCCTATTTCTACAAGTGGAAAGAGGTATGTGCTATGTTTCATTGATGATTTCAGTAGAAAAGCATGGGCATATTTCTTAAGTGAAAAGTCAGAGGCCTTCAATCACTTCAAGATACTCAAGAAGAAGCTGGAAACTGAGACAGGAAAGAGCATTAAATGCCTGAGAACAGACCGTGGGGGAGAATACACCTCGAACGAATTCTCTGAGTACTGTAAGGAGCATGGAATCCGTAGGAAACTGATAACAGCCTATACACCGCAACAGAACGGGATTGCGGAAAGAAAAAATCGCACAGTGATGAATATGGTACGATCTATGCTCACCACCAGAAAGGTTCCAAAGGTCTTCTGGGCAGAAGCAGTAAACTGGATGTTCTACATCCTCAACAGGTGTCCTACTCTTGCCGTGAAGAATGTTACTCCACAGGAAGCTTGGAGTGGAGTTAAGCCAAGTGTAGAACACTTCAGGGTATGGGGAAGTTTGGCACACGTTCATGTCTCAGAAGAAAAGCGCAGCAAACTTGATGACAAGAGCATCATCTGCGTGATGCTGGGTTTTTCAGAAGAATCCAAGGGCTATCGCTTGTACAATCCAACCACCAAGAAAGTCATTGTAAGTCGTGATGTTGTGTTTGAAGAAACATAAGGATGGGATTGGGAAAAGGATCAAGGCCATACGGATCATTCTCTGTCGTGGGAAGATGATGACATGACTTGGGAAGAAAGCGAAGATGTGAATGATGCTGAGAAAGATCAAGACAATGAAGCAGAACCACCTGCAGATATTGAACCAGAATTGGTTCAGACTGAACATCCGGTTGGAATCAGGGAGGGTAGAGCCACACGACCTCCAAGTTATCTAAATGATTACATAGTTGGAGATGAAGATTCTGAAGAAGAAGTTAACATGGTTGAGATCAATACCTCTGACCCCTCAACTTTTGAAGAAGCAGTTAAAAGTGAGAAGTGGAGAATTGCTATGGATGAGGAGATAAACTCAATTGAAAGAAATCAGACTTGGAAGATTTCTGAGCTACCAGAAGGAGTGAAATGCATTGGAGTTAAATGGATCTATAAGACTAAACTCAATGAGCATGGTGAAGTCAGCAAGTATAAGGCCCGTCTGGTAGCAAAGGGTTACGCTCAACAACATGGGATCGACTACACAGAAGTTTATGCGCCTGTGGCTCGTATGGACACCATTAGAACGATCCTATCTAGAGCTGCACAACAGAAGTGGGACATCTACCAACTAGACGTCAAGTCAGCATTCCTTCACGGTGTACTTATGGAGGATGTATGCATTGAGCAGCCTCAGGGATATGAGGTTCAGGGTGATGAAGGAAAGGTGTATAAGCTTCTCAAAGCCTTGTATGGACTAAAACAAGCTCCGAGGGCTTGGTTTAGCAGAATTGAAGAGTATTTCACCAAGGAAGGGTTTATGAAGTCTCAAAACGAAGAAACTATGTTCCTCAAGAGAAACAACTATGGTAACATTCTCATTGTCAGTATTTATGTAGATGATCTCATCTATACAGGAGATAATGCCGCAATGATGGTTGAGTTCAAGGAATCAATGGAGAGGGAATTTGATATGTCTGACCTCGGCAAAATGCGTTATTTTCTGGGAATTGAGGTGTTACAAACACCACAGGGAATTCACATATCGCAGGCCAAGTACGCAGGGGAAGTACTGAAGCGATTTGGAATGCATAACTGTAACACAGTTTGCAATCCTATAGTACCAGGTAACAAGGTGGACATGGACAATGAAGGAGAAGATGTTGATGATACTTACTACAAGCAGATTATAGGAAGCCTTATGTATATCACGACAACAAGACCTGATCTACAATTTTCTGTAAGTCTTCTAAGCCGCTACATGTCCAAACCCAAACAACTTCATCTGCAGGCAGCCAAAAGAGTGTTGAGATACTTGAGTGGTACTGTTGATTTCGGAATCTGGTACAAGCATGGAGGAGTTGGCGAGTTACAAGTGTTTACAGATAGTGATTTTGCTGGTGATCTTGATGGGAGGAAAAGCACATCAGGTTATGTTTTCTTAATGGATGATGCTGTTGTGGCTTGGCTATCGAAGAAACAACCTATTGTTACACTCTCCACCACAGAAGCAGAGTACGTGGCTGCATCTGTATGCGCATGTCAGGCTATCTGGTTCAAAAGGATATTGGGAGAATTGGGACACAATGAAGAAGGAAGTATTGTCATTATGTGTGACAATACTTCAACGATCAAGCTCTCTAGGAATCCTGTTTTTCATGGAAGATGCAAGCATATAGGAGTTCGATTTCACTTCTTAAGAGACTTGGTCAAGGAAGGATCAATCAAACTTGAACACTGTGGATCAGAAGAGCAGGTTGCTGACATCTTCACGAAGGCATTGAAGCGGGAAACTTTCGAAAACCTGAGATTAAGACTTGGGGTTTGTTCAACTACTGATAAGCTAAAACTTGTGCACCAAGTTTGAGTTTAGGGAGGGTTTGTTAGGAGCTGATCAACCCGAGAATAAAGGATGTTGGAAGCAGTCGTTGGTTTGTTAGAAGTAGTCAAATAATGACCTATTATTAAGGTCAATTAGTTGCAGTAGTTGCTCTGTTATTTTGCATTATTTTTAGGAGCTTCTTGTTAACTTGTAAAAGGCTATATATTGCGGTTTGACGAATGGAATAAACACAAATTTTCAGAATCCTTTCAACGTTAAGCTCTTTACTATTACATCGTTGACTATTCGCTGCAAATTTTATAGATAGGAAGAACTTAGTCTCTCGTAGTTTTGAACTTTTGAACAAACACTTTTGTGACTGGCTTCACCAAAAAGGGTGATCAACTTAACCCGGTTATTGCCTCATTAACCTATACTGTAATCTTCCCGGTTCTGTCTAGAGAATTGGAGACGCATGGATCAGCGTCATCAAGCTTTCTCACGACCTCTCTCATGCTTGGTCTGAGATTCGGGAGCTTTGTAGTGCACAGAAGACCCATCTTCAGAACCTTAACCATGCTTTCTTCTACGTAGGACGACAAAACTTGCTTGTCCAAGACGTTACGAAGGTTCCTCCGATCTTGTTGAATTTTAGAGAAGACATAGTCAACAATGTCTTTTCCCTCTCCGAACTCGTCCTCCACTGGCCGAAGACCGGTCACTAGCTCTAGTAGAACCACACCGAAGCTGTAAACATCACTCTTCTCCGTCGCCTTGAAGGAGTAAGCCAGCTCTGGACCACAACATATGAATCAGTTTTCATCATGTGAAGTTGTGAACCGAAGTTGAATCTGACCGGTTAAAACCAAATCGCAAAAACTCACCTGGTGCCATATAGCCATGAGTCCCAGCAACACAGCTCCATTCGTGTCCCTTGGCTGCAACTTTTGCAACTCCAAAATCCGCGATTTTCGACTCATAATCGCCGTCAAGCAAAATGTTACTAGACTTTATATCTCTGTGAATGATGGGAGGACAACAATCATGATGCAAATAAGCAATTCCTTTAGCTGCCCCAACTGCAATTCTATACCTGTTTTTGACAAAAAAAAGGACAACAATTTATCTTTACTTTCTTGTAATCTTGGATCCATACTTGAAACCAAACAGTACCTCTTGTGCCAGTCCAGTTCCGGTAATCCGCCTTTAATATTCCGGTGAAGAGCCTGATACAAGTTCCCATTCTCCATGAACTCAAACACCAAATACCTAGAACCTCTTCCGACAAGACAAGCGAAGAGCTTCAGCACGTTTCTATGTCTGATCTTTCCAAGAATCTCCATTTCTGCAACAGAGACCTCTGTTCCGTTACCTTCTTCTTCTTCTTCTCCTCTCCTCAACCACTTAACCGCCACTGTACCGCCACCTTTTTTCAGATCAACCCGGTACACTTTTCCCGCACTTCCAGCTCCAATCACATGATCTTCATCCAACTTACAAATCTCCTCAGCGTCAAGCTCCATTTGATGGAAAGACGCGATTTTCCATTTCGCATCCGCCTTGTTGATATCTCCGTTTTCGGAGTCATACTCGCGTATCTTGACGACTCTGTAACGCAACGCGAGAAGACCAGTCACCAGCACTACTAAGGCAATAGCAAGAGACAAGAACAAGAGAGTTCCGTCGAGTGAGCGGTTCTTCTCCACGTGTTGGTCACCACTGCATAAGCTCAAAACATACTTGTTGTTTGTCTTAGCGTTTAGGTTATCGATGCAAAGCTTATCATTACGTGAGAACGCAGAGGATCCTCCCACGGCCAAGAGATCCTGAGGTATTCTTCCTGAAAGTTGATTCTCAGACAAATCTATGAAACTCAACTTCAACTTCACGAGAGTCGCAGGGATTTCTCCTGTTAACCCATTGCCTGAGAGGTCCAGCGAGTTTAAAGAAGCGATCTGAGATAAGCTATTAGGGATTTCTCCGGTCAAAGAGTTCTTGGCAAGATTCAGATCGACAAGTCTGACACAGTTTGTCAATCCGAGTGGGATAAATCCTGTTAATGAGTTGTTTTCTAGATGCAGAGAAGACAACTGTTTCAAATACCCAAGCTCTGTCGGAATTTCACCCGAGAAACTGTTGTTGCTCAGATAAATCCTCTCTATGTTGGTTAGTTTCCCAAGTTCACTAGGAATCTTGCCGGAAAATTTGTTGTTCTGCAAAATTAGCTGACTTAGTTCCGTTGAAAGTCCGATCTGAGAAGAAATCTCTCCGGTGAGACCGTTATCGCTGAGATCGATCATCTTAGCTAGCGGCAGAGCCCACAATCCTTCAGTAACATTACCAGTAAAACGATTCTGGTTAATCCTCAGTCTCAAGAGGGATTTGCAACCACCGTAGGATGCCGGAATCTCGCCGGAGAAATAATTCTGCAGGGCCAGCAAGAACCGTAGTTGGTTGTTTTGGCATAAGAAACGAGGAAATGGACCTGTAAACCTGTTCTCAGATATATCAACTGTGTCCATCGGCGAGAACCGACCAATGTTTGCCGGAATTTCACCTGAGAAGTTGTTCCTGTAAATTGATAAGGAAGAGAGGAAACGCATTTCTCCGAAACCAGAAGGGAATTCACCGGTGAAGTTGTTTTGATGACAGTGGAAGACCCTGAGCTCCTTGAGTTCTCCGAGTTCTTGAGGTAATGAACCACTCAGCTGATTCAAAGAAACATCAAGCTCTCGTAAACGAGTTAGATTTCTGATCTCCGGTGGGATTTTACCGGTGAATCTGTTCTCGTACAGCTCGATCTTGGTGAGATTCACTAGTCTCGTGATTAGTGATGGGAATTCACCTGAGATTGAGTTCTTGGCAATGTCGAAAGTGTCGAGAGCGTTCAGATCGAAGATGGAGTCTGGAATCGGTCCAGTCAAGTTGGATTTAGCTAAGTAGAGCCAAGTGATATTCTTCAAGTTACCGATACTCTTGGGAATCTCACCTTCTTTGTAGTAATTGTTGCCGAGGCCGAGTGAAACCAACCGAGTCAGATTCCCTACCCAGCTCTGAAACTCTCCGTTGAGGAAGTTCACGGAGACGTCGAGGATTTCTAGGTTTTTCAGAGGGGAGAAGTCAGGGATCGTACCGGAGAGTCGATTGGAGGTGAGGTTGAGGACTTTGAGGTTAGTGCAGTTGACTATCTCCGGCGGGATTCTCCCGGAGATGAGGTTGTTAGGAAGGGAGAACGTAGAGAGCTTTGTGAGAGATGATATCGCCGGAGAAATGGAACCAGAGAGATTTGCATTCCCTAGAGAGATGCCAGTGACTTCGCCGGAGAACGGGTCGCACGTGACGCCGTGAAACGTGCAGGGAGAATCGGAGGGTTTCCATGACCGTAGAACGTCGCGAGGGTCGATGAGGCGGTTTTTGAAGCGAAACAGAGCTTGCTTCTCAACGGTCGATTCAACATTTGGCGGGAAGATTGAGAGGATAATTATTATGGCGGCCACGGTGACGAGCATGCCACGTCGGAGGTCTGGTATTCTCGTCATTTACGGTGATATCTAAGGGCAAAATGGACAATTTTGCCAGTTTAGTTCTTCATCACAGTCGACGCACTTGACTTCATTTACCTTGCATTAAAAAAACGGTATGAAATCAACAACGAATATCACTACATGTTTTTAGTTCAAAAAAAAAAAATCACTACACATTTCACTTATGTAGTATAATGTTGTATTTAACTTTATATGAAAATTTGTGTATACTAAACCGAAGAATATAACAATTAATTACAACTAATCATCTACTCAGTCACTTACTTCCAATATACTATACTATATTTTATGATCAGTACTATTGTCTTGTCTATGTGGATGGTCATGGACCATGAATCAATCATAATAAAGATTTTTGTAAAAGGAAGGGCTCATGGGATTCTTACCAAGTTTTAATTAAAAGTTGTAATACATACATCTGGTATAATCATTTACTAGTGTAATTTGCTCAAATACAACTATTAATAAACATTTTTTTAAATGATCAATTCAATTTAGAATAAATATTATTATATATACATATATATATATATATTTATTTTATTATTATATTTATATAGATATTATTATATTTAATTTTTTTATTAAAATATATTAGAGTTTATATATAAATTTAAAACTAATAGCAACACTATAAATTATTAACTAAAATCTTATATATCAATATCTAAATTTACTTTGTAAACATATTTTCATATTAATTATGATAAAATTTATTTTTGTATATGTATAAACATCAATATACATATTAATTATCATTTATATTTATCTAAATTTAAAATTTATATAAATAATAAAAATTTACTATATAAATTTTTATTATTTACAATATTTTATTAATATTTAAATTTTATATTTTAAAAATATGTTCGTATTTATCATCTTAATTTGTATTATGTATAAAATTGTACTTATTTATAAAATAAGATAAAATAATTTTAAATATTTCCATATTTATCATCTTAATTTTTTATATGAAACTGTATTTATCTCTATAATAAATAATTTTAAATTTAATATAATAAATAAAAAATATCAATATAAATTAAGGTTAACATAGTAATTAGTCTAATTTCATCAATGAAAAATTAGTAATCATTTTAAGAGTGAATATAGACCAAAAGCACTTCTCAATCAATATAAAGATTTATATATTCATGTAAATGGAGATATAAAGCTTGCTTATGTTCTAAACATACCCAAACTCCATAAGTGAGCTTTAAAGGTACTCATTATACAGGACATAAAGTTTATTTTCCTATGCTAGATGATTAGTGTAATCATTTGTTTTCAAAGTAAAGCAAATACTCTATCTTTCACTCTCTCCTTGTTAATCTGCGAACTAAAATTACAATTTAAAACATCAAACTTATGGGTGGGGGGGGGGGGACAAAAAAGGAACCCAATATTGAGGATTGAGTATATATTAAGGATTAATTATTAGAGGTAACTACATAAAGAATAAAGAGATCACATATCATAATTAGTGGATAAAGTAACTAACTGGTTAATTACTACAGCTTAACCTACACATTACACTTTTTCTTTTCTGAAATTTAGTTACAAGATCTCCAACATTTTCATAGAATCTGTCCTATAAAAATCTTTAATAACATATGTATAAAAACCATAGCTTGGGTTAAAAGTTGAGTGAGAGGGTTACAGATTCAAAATGAAAACCAAGAAAAACAACAGAGTAAACAAAAGATATGAAGAATTGTACCTGAAATAGATAAAAACAAACCAGAATCTCAGGTTGGTGAACAATCCTTCTTAAATCTGTTGAAGGTAAATTTCAAAGCTTTTAGATATTATAAGTTTTTTTTGTCGGCAGATAAACATAATCGTAAACAAGAAAGAGGGTATTGAGAAAATTTTGATATGTGGTTCCCGGAAAGAAAAAGAAAAGACCTTTTTCTTTAGCCACTTTCTAGGAAAATCTCTGGGGAAACAACAAAAAGCAAAATATAAGTTCTGATTTCGAGGGGGTTAAGATAAGTGGAATGAGAAGTTATAATTTTTCTTTTCTTTTTTTTTTCTTTCGAAAGATAGAATTTTATGAAGAACAAATACAGAGAAGGATGTTTCCAAGAAATACGAGAGATATGGATTTTGAAGGTGGAGATAAGAGAGAGACAAGAGAAGGTTGTCGTTGAGACATGGAGCCAAAAAGGTTAGTACTCTTTATCTTAAATCCACCCTCTCACAATATATTTCAGTGTTCGTGAAAGTAATAATTTTAAAAGAAAATAAAAGTAATAAAGATCATCTGAGTATACACTGAACATATGTGTATTGGTGTGTGACGATCTTTCAATTCTACAGTTTGCGTCGCTTTCAGAAAATTATAAAATCCAACAGTGCTCATATGGTTGTCACTTTAATATAAATGATATGAAACAACAGACATTGACATTTGTAAATAAGTTTCATCGCTGTAAACATTGCTCTTTTAGTTTATGACTGTCTCTAGATATAGTGATTTTGTTTTTGTTTTTTTATAAAGAACTCAACTATTTCATCAGTTGTAATATCAACAGTGTGAGTCAGTCCAAGTTGTCCAGATGAATGGTAAAAGTATTGGAAGAAATATTTGTTTCCCACCTTTTTACTAAAACAGATGGAATCCAAAGGCTAAAAGTCAAATACACATATGGAACACTAATCATAATGAAACACTAATCCGACTATCAACAAGATGTATCATAGATCTAAAAGTAATACTAAGCCTGAGAAAACGGGAAGTCCAAAATCTTAAAATTGTAAGGGAAGGCTAAAGCCAACATGAAAATATTCCTCCGAAAGTAAACACCTTTAAACGAGAATTTATAGTAGAAACTATGAATAAAACGGAAAAGTAGAAAAGCGAAGTAGAAGCGGATCTACAAACACATCCTGGACATAGACAAACCAAAGGAAATATCAGATACGGAAGAAACCCAAAGCCTAAGGCAAACCGCAAAATCCAATCCCAAATACTCCGACTATAAGACAAATAAGCTCGAAACTCGAATCTACCTCCTTCACACCTAATTTTAATCCTAACAAGTCTAAACTGAGAACTCTGCATCCCCACACAAGGTTAGCCTTACAAGAACTGATAAAAGAAACGACTAAAGAACAAGACTGATTATTCATCTAAACTAAAAACAGCAGAAGAAGGTTATGGTAAGATCCACCGAATGACAGGAAAGCTCTAATAGAAGCCCAACCAAAGCCTAAAACTATGACTAAGAACACAAACCCGCAAATTAAAAGAGCACCGCCACTGAGCTAGAACAAAAGCAAGACACTAATCATAGACAAACGCTACAATCCACTGGCTGAAAGAAAAGCTAAAAAAAATTAACCGAGAAGACCGGTCACGCCAAAGGTAGGGCGGAGAAGATCGTTGACAACAACAACATCACCGGCCTAAGAAAACCGGGCAAAATATCACCGCTCTTATGCAGCAATCAGGAACACAACAAAGTCCTTCCAGTCACATTGTACAACACAATCCATGTACTAAACATGTGCTCTTTAAACCAAACCATCAGCCGTACTTTCCCGTTGAGGGTTGAAAGTGAAACCAGAGACAAAATACGAGAAAGTCGAGGAATTCATACCAATTAACCACTATACACCAAAAGGATATGCAGAGAAACGAAGAAAAAATGGACCGAGGTGGGCCACATGCCACTAGAGAACTCAGAAAACCACCACACAACCGAAGATACCATCGCCAACCACAAAACTCCAATAAAGTGAGCCTCAACACTAGCGACAGAGCTTTAAGAACAAGCGAGGATGAGGACAGGGAACGATCGACGGGAAGTACAAACCACCAGATCCATCTAATCTCCGACTAAAACCACCGCACGACCCACATAAACTAAAGCCGCGAAAAACAAAGAATGAAGAGCAAAGGTTTGGACGGAACCTGTGCTTTCGTAGTCACCAAGCATCATCCACGCGCTGTTATTGGCGATTACTAGGTTCCTGAATTGTTTCAAATGTTGAAACTCTTTTAGAATTTTTGAAGCACAACCGTCATTCGTACATCAACAATTATTCAAAGCAGATAATTAAGGATATATGATCAAGTATTTATTGTCCAACATTGTCAGCAATATGAAGTCTCGATGTCTATAAAAAGGTTAATCATTTTGTTTTATTTTTACTTTTATTTTGTTTCTATTTTACATATATATATTTTAATTATTTTACTTATTTTTGCTAATAAGAATTACATTTTTATAAAATTATAATAAAAATAAATTATCATTAACGTAATTTGATGTTTTCAAAATATTAGGTATAACTAAATTGATTTCATATAATTATTATCAATGAAATTATAGCATTGAAAATGAGAACAAGAAATTTCGAATTTACTTTAAATTTTTGTACTAAATTTTCGTTTTATCATTGTTGGTAAAATTCTATATTACTTGCTCGAAAGCAAAATGTCTTTGTGAATGATCAGAAGACAAGATTCATGATGCAAAAAGCGATTCATTTTACCTGCCTCCATTGCAGTTTTATATATGTTTATGATAAATGAAAAAGGAAAAATTGTGTAAAAAAGAAGAAGAACAATATAATATTATTTTGTAATGTTGGATTCATACTTCAACCATTTGAAATGGCCTAAGAACAAACAATAATTCTTGCGCGGGTAAACATCCATTTTTCCTATGAATTTAGTACAAAACAGTTTTTTATACATGATATATCGAGTAATACCGAAAACATCAAGAACTAAATAAAAATTTAAATTTCAGAATTCTTTTTTTTTTTTAAAGTGGCTAGTTTCCCCAAATCCATAAACGAAGTCAAATGTCCATTAACATAGTTAGTTAACCGTTAAACCTATTTTAAGTGAATTAAGTTATTTTTTAAAAATTAAATGAACAATTCTAAACGGCCTCGTTTAATGTTTTCTTTAGGGAGAAATCAAATTTAGAGTTCATCATAGATTTTTTTCCCAAATCTTGAATTCGACTTTCCCTATAATAAACAAAGCTCTAGATGGCTTATGACTATCAAGGAATAACATCACATATATGTAAAGTGTATATTGTACATTAAAGTCTGATACCCTATCTTCCTCTGTATATAACAATGTATCTTGACAATCAATAATAATCATCCAATTCATAAATTCTATATGGTATCAGAACAGTAAGATCTATGAACCCTAATTTCCCTTCTTTTTCTCTTTAGCCGCTACTCCTCCTTGCTCATCTCTTTCTTCTTCACGATAATGGCTTCCGAATCAAACTCTCAAACTCATGTCACCCACTCGCACGATTTTGTACCTCTAAACACCACCAACCTCTACAACCTTAACATGGAAAATGTTACCAAGCTCACTTCCTCCAACTATCTCATGTGGAGCCGCCAAATTCAAGCCCTTCTTGATGGGTATAATTTGGTCTCCTACATCGACGGATCGATCACCATACCAGATCCAACTCTCACTGCTGATGGCAACACAACGGCTAACCCTTCTTACACCGTCTGAAAGCATCAAGACAAGCTCATTCTCAGTGCTCTCATGGGATCCATCTCCATGCCGCTTCAGCCTCTGCTTTCACGCGCCTCCACTAGTGCTGAAGTCTGGAAAACTCTTGCATCTACGTATGCGAAACCGAGCAGAGGTCATATTCAGCAACTCAAACTGCAGTTGAAGGATTGGCGTGAAGGCACTCGCACCATCGATGAATACGTCCAGGGCCTAACGAGGCGTTTCGATCAACTTGAGATACTCGGAAAGATGGTTGATCATGAAGACCAAATTGATTACGTTCTCCAATGATTACCCGAGGAGTACAAGTCTGTCATCGATCAGACAGAAGGACGTGATACGCCACCATCTCTCACCGAGCTTCACGAGAAACTACTCAACCACGAAGCCAAACTCCTCTCTGCTGCTACCTACACCTCTGCGCCGTTCATAGCCAATTACGTGAACAACCGTAATCGCTCGTACAAGCAAAATCAGGCACGCTCTCCTCAGCAATGAACCAATCAAGACAACAACAACACCACCAACTCTCAGCGCACGTTCAAGCCGTACCTTGTCAAATGCCAAATCTGTAACACCCAGGGACACTCAGCTCGTCGCTGTCCGCAATTCCAGACTGCTCAACGCAGCCACCTCTGCTACCGATTCCAACACAAAGCTGGAATCCCCAAGCCAATCTTGCTCGCACACAACAACAGAATCCATGGATTCTCGATTCTGGAGCAACACATCATTTGACTTTGGACCTTGCAAACCTTTCCCTTCATCGACCGTACACCGGCGGTGAAAAGGTCCTAATCGGCGATGGGTCGGGCATTCAAATCTAGAACACTGGTTTCACTTCTCTAAACTCAAACTCTCGTGGAATCAAATTACTGGATGTTCTTCATGTTCCCAATATTCACATAAATTTGTTCTCGTTCTATCGTCTGTGTAATGCCAATAACGTCTCCGTTAAATTCTTTCTCTCTGTTTTCCAGGTGAAAGATCTGAGCTCGGGGGCCCCATTGATCCAAGGTCGTACTAATCAAGAGTTGTACGAGTGGCCAACTTCCCCATCATCACCTATCTCCTTCTTCGCAACTCCGACAATTAAAACCAGCATCTCAAATTGAAACTCGAGACTTGGGCATCCATCTCTTCCTATCCTCAAAAATATCATTACTGCTTTCTCTTTACCTGTTTGATTCTTTTTCTAAAATAATTCCTTGTGTCGACTGCTTATCTAATAAAAGTCATAATTAGCTTTTCTCAAAACTCTATCTCTTCCACTCGCCCTCAAGAATACTTATACACTGATTTATGGACTTCTCCAAGAATCTCAGTCGATTCTTACAAACATTACCTTATCATTGTCGATCATTTCTCTCGCTATACATGGTTCTATCCTCTAAAACTCAAGTCTCATGTCAAAGAAACCTTCATAAAGTTCAAAGCCCTCACTGAAAATCGCTTCTCAACCAGAATCGGAACTTTGTTCTCCGATAATGGTGGCGAATTTGTAGCCCTGGAAACAAATATTCGAAAAAACGATTGCTTAATTACACAACGGCATGTCTGAACGGCGCCACCGTCACATCGTCGAAACCGGGTTATCTCTTCTTCACCATACCAAAATCCCAAACACTTACTTGTCTTATGCTATGTTTACAGCAGTCTATCTCATAAATAGAATGCCAACACCCACTCTCTCTCACCTCACCGTATGTTGTTCTTTTCGGTTCTCAGCCAAATTACCAAAAGCTAAAAATATTCAGATGCCTATGTTTTCCATGGCTCAGACCATATCACAATCATAAGCTGGAAACACGATCGGCCCAATGTGCGTTCTCGGCAACTCACTCACACAGAGTGCATTCCTCTGCCTAGAGCCAAAAACAAATTGTCTCTATGTCTCCCGCCATGTTCAGTTTGATGAACAAACCTTTCCTTTCAAGTCCTTAACCCAAACCTCAAGCACTACTCTCTCAGTTGCAGAACTAACAGTCACAGAAACAGCCTCTTACTCCCAACCATTGCCGCTCGTATGGACTCTTGCAACGAGCTCAGATCGTTCACCGTCGGCATCAATACCCGACAGCGCAGACACGACACAAAACAATGCTCCTTCGTCATCAACCAACGTATTACCTCAATATGAGGCTAAGGTATTTTCCTCCTCTTCCCTTAACTATGTTTCATCACAAGAGCCCATTGCTCAAACGAAAATGAGCCGCAACCCACTGCTCAGACTAGCCATACTTCCCAAGAGCCCACTGCTCCACCACAAAAAGAGTCGCAGCCCATGACTCAGACATCTCCTACCCCAATTTTTCCATCACCAGCTCTACATGTCCTTCAATTCACCTACTCTCGTCGTCCACCAAAAGACACAACCATAAATCCAGCCCAAAACACAACCTCAAACAAGCAACCATCTCCACCAGAACCACAAAACACAACGATACCAAACACTACAGCCACCCAGACCACAACAATCACCCAAGAACATCATGCCATGACCACAAGAGCACAACATGGCATTCGGAAAACAAACCCCAAATATGCCTTGTCCGCTGTCAGCTCCGAAACAGAACCATGCACAGTGATTCAAGCCCTCCTGAACGAGAAATGGCGCAACTCGATGTCTGAAGAAATTGGTGCCCAATTGAAAAATCACACTTGATCTCTTGTTCCACCATCTCCGTTGCAGAATATAGTTGACACCAAATGGATTTTCTGCCTGAAATACCTCCCTGACTACTCTATTCACAAACACAAATCCAGGCTCATCGCAAAAGGTTACAATCAACTGAAAGGGATCGATTACAATGAAACCTTCAGCCCAATCATCAAATCCACGACAATCCGCATCGTTCTCGACATCAGAACTCGCTCAGACTGGCTAATCGAACAATTGGACGTCAATAATGCCTTCCTCCAAGTCAACCTCACTGAAGAAGTTTACATCAGTCAACCACAAGGATTTGTCGACGTAGATCGACCGTATCATGTATGTATCCTTCATAAAGCCCTCCCCGGTCTCAAATAGGCTCCTCGCGCGTGGTATCAAGAACTATGCACTTTCCTGCTCAACATCGGATACACCAATTCCATTGCCGATTCTTCATTGTTCATTCTCCACTCGCGCAATACTCTCCTCTACCTTCTGGTTTACGTAGACGACATTGTCCTCACTGGAAACAACACAAAGATGATCCAACAAACACTGGATTCACTCGCAAACCGGTTCTCGATCAAGGATCTCGAAGATCTCCACTACTTCCTCGGGATCGAAGCAATTCGTACTCCCTCCGGTCTTCACCTCACACAATACTGGTACATCCTCGACCTCCTCACTCGCTCCAAGATGCTCGACGCCAAGCATGTTACCACTCCGATGGCAACAACACCAAAGCTCACACTGAGCGCTAGCACAAAGCTCTCGGATCCCTCTGAATACCGCAACATCATTGGCAGCCTCCAGTATTTGGCATTCACCAGGATTGATATATCATTCAGTGTCAACCGGCTATCTCAATTCATGCACCAACCAACAAGCGAACATTGGACTGCCGCCAAACGCCTACTTTGCTATCTAGCAGGAACATAAACACATGGAAACTTCTTCCACAAAACCAGCAGCAGCTCCATTCATGCCTACTCGGACGCTGATTGGGCCGGCGACAGAGATGATTACACATCGACCAACCCGCACATAATCTACATTGGCAAGAACCCGGTGTCTTGGGCATCCAAGAAACAGAAAGGTGTCGCACGATCCTCCACCGGGGCTGAATACCGATCAGTTGCCAACACCTCCGCAGAAATCCGCTGGATATGCTCACTGCTCCAAGAACTCAGAATCAAGGTCCACACCACACATGTTATCTATTGTGATAACGTTGGCGCTACATACCTCTCAGCCATCGCGCATGTAACGTCTTGCACTTGACTACCACTTCATTCGGAATAAGGTTGCAGCAGGACAACTTTGGGTTGCATACGTCTCCACCAAAGATCAACTCGCAGATGCTCTTACAAAGCCACTCTCCGAGCACCATTCACAACACCTTCTTACAAGATTGGAGTGCTCAAGACCCCTCCATATTTAGGGGGCATGTCAAGGAATAACATCATATATATGTAAAGTATGTATTGTACATTAAAGTCTGATACCCTAGGCAGCTTCCTCTGTATATAACAATGTATCTCGATAATCAATAATAATCATCCAATTCATAAACTATATAATGACATCATCTACACGAACAACCCCAAACAAACACCTTTCCTCGCCATGACATGAGCTATAACGATCTGCTTTAAGTTGCTCAGCGCATGAACCCTAGCTTGCCCTTTAGCTTTCTTCAGTGTCCCCAAAATCTCAAATGCTCTCCCTTGAAAATTCTCAGAAGCGTTTCTTCATTGACACATACTTCTCAGAGAACCAATTGTAGATCAAATGGTGAAAGATTGTTTTGTTAGGAGTTACAATATCATCACAAAGCCATTAACGCCGCCGAAACTTTCACCACCTTATCCAGATCTAAGACATGCCCAAAAACATCTAAATCAGTTAAACCATCTCTCTTTAAGGCTGAAACATAGGCATTTTTCCCAAAAACAAAATCTATCAAAAGCCCAAATTTCCAGAAAGAATCTTAAATTTGATTTTCCCTAGCTATGATGAACAAATCTCTATTTTAAACAAACAACACAAAAATCTAGATGATTAACCCTATGATATGATCTAAAGGAACAACCCCCAAACGACATTTTCCCTGTGGAATCCTTCTTTTTTTTTTGATCAAACATAAACTTTTCATTCATGAGAAAGCCAAGCTATTACAATGGCTTGAGTGTCGAATTGTCTTAGAACGGTTTTAGCCAATTCATCAGCTTTTCTATTCGCAAGTCTTGGTACATATTCAAAGATGTACCTTAGAAAAGATTTTAAAATAATCAGAATGTCGCTTAGTGTCCCAAAGAAATCCGGGTGTGTTTTATCATTGTTCAATGCATCGATCATTGTTGTAGTCTGAAGCAAACCTGATTTTCTGGATTCCATGTTTCTTTGCTTCTGTTATCGTTTCCAGGAGAGCCATTGCTTCTGCCTAGTGGAATCCTAAATTTGTTTTTCTCCAAATTTTTAAAATAACGCAAACGACATCGTCTGTGGTTGTTCACTTGATCAAAAGAATAACGAATATAAAACAATTCTAATGGTAAAATAACTTTGCTAACGGAAAATTAACTATGTTAACAGATTTGAGAGAATTAGCCACTTTTTAAAAATACATGTTTGAATTCAAATTTTATTTAGTTGTCAGTGTTTTCAGCATTGCTTGATCTGTCATATAAGAAAAACTGTTTTAGTGCCAAATTCACAAGGGAAATGACTGCTTTCCCTTTCTTGTGTCAATCCAATTCGGGTGCAGCCTTTAAAGATTTTCCGAAAGACTTTTATTTCTTCAAAATTTTTGAAACTAAATATTATATATGTGTTAGTTGCTTACAACGAAGATTTGTAAATTTAAACTCTGTTGATGTTTTACCTTCATATATGGATTATCTTTGTTTACTTTAGTTACTATATTTGTTTCTTGCATCGTTCTTATTTCAAAGTTATACTCCCAGTGATTTCACATTTACAAAATAAACATACCTATAACCTCCATTTGACAATTATAGTTGTTATTTTTTACCATGATAAAATTATAACCACAATGTTGGATTATTTGTTAATTTCAAGAAAATCTATAGAATACGAATTTTTTTTTTTTTTTTTTGTCAACAATGCTTATAAGTCTAAGCCAAAGTAGGTCGTACATTTCGGTTTCCTAACGGAATTCCAAAATCCGACAAATTATGGCTTACAAGCAAACTGCTTTTTGTTGTTGTCCTTTTAGCAAGGGTGTCAGCAATTACACTATCCACACTACTAATATGCACTAGATGAAAAGAAGAAAATCTCTCTCTAAAAGAAGCAGTGATGTCCATATATGGGATAAAATCCGGCCAATCTGTCGGATCTTCAAGCATATTTAGGAGGTTCACGCAGTCAGTTTCAAAGATGATGCTAAGAAAGCCCTTATCACAAAGGCTTTCCATAGCCCAAATGAGACCGTCTACTTCTACATGGAGAGGTGATCGGCTTCTCTTGCACCCCTTCTCCCCTGCTAAATCCCAACCCGTATCATCCCTTAAACACCATCCCAATCCACTAACAGAACCATGATCTACCCAAGAGGCATCTATCTGGCATGTAGGGAAGGGGAGAGTCTCTGGAGGTTGTGCCGTCGGAAGCTGTTGTGGAAAGAAATCCACATCCACTTCGCATTCCTTTTGGTTTGCTATCCTCCAACTTTCCGTTTCAGGAGTGTCATGTTGGAGGGTATCTTTCGGGGATCTCTCAATTTCGTTAAAAACTTTATCATTCCTTACTTTCCATATATAACATATGATCCAAGGATAGTTGTCTCTATGTGGCTCAGGAATGTCCATATATTTTGTTCTACAAAACAGGAAGTCCATGTTTCGGTAGATAGATGTACTCGGGAAGCAGTCCGGAAGGGACAGAAAGTCCGATAAAGCGCACAACTGCAAGGCAGGGGGCACTCAAATAACAAATGGTTGATTGTTTCCTCTGGAGCTCCACACCTAGGGAAAATCTTATCCTTACCCAAATGGTGGTATGCGAGTCGCTGACAAGTTGCTACGCATCCTGATAATGCTTTCCACATGAAATGCCGGAGCTTGCCGGGGGTCCTAACTTTCCAAACATGGCTTTGTAAAGGAGTAATGCTCGGTTCCATCATGCCATGATTTACTAGTGCGATATTGGTCTTACGTAGAAGCTCATATCCCGACTTCACGGTGTAATTACTGGATATAGTATGATTCCAAGCATATCCGTCTAAAGTAGGACTATGACAAGGTCGCAACCCAAGAATTAGAGAAACGTCATCAGGATAGACTAGATTTCATAACATGGGTTCGTTCCAATCACCAGATCCATGAAGCAAGAGATGGTTCACAAGTAGATCTGGATCCCTAGGTTCAATTTGGTTTGCTAGCCTCGGCGCACGGGCCATAGAGTATGGGATCCACCTTTCATTCCATACACTGGTATTTTCTCCCGGACCTAATGGTCTTCCTTAAACCAATTTTCAGAACATCTCGGGCTGCCAAAATACTTCTCCAACCATATGACGGAGAATAAACTCTACGGTCCTCTAAAGGGTCTGAATTCATATATTAGAGTCCTTTCAAAATTCTTGCAAGGAGAGAGTTTGGGTGTTGAATAAGTCGCCACATTTGTTTAGCCAGAAGGACAAGATTCATGTAGTATAGTTCGCGAAACCCCAATCCTACCATATCTTGGGGGATACATATCTTATCCTAAGCAATCCAATGTAGTCCCATACTATTCTGCCTCGAACTCTACCAAAAGTTTGAGATCTCACTCCTCAATTTATCAATGATGCAAGGAAACACGACATAGTGTATGTCGGGACGGCTTGGGCTACTGATTTTATTTGGACGTCTTTTTCTCCCTTCGAAAGAAGTCTTGCTGGCCATGTACTAACTCGGTTATTTAGTCTATCTTGTACAAATCCGAAAACCTTCATTTTTGAACCGCAAATCTATTCGGGTAGTCCTAGGTACATACCCATACCCCCTTCGTTTGAGATGCCAATCAAATTCTTTATTGCCCGTCGAGTAGCAGAAGTAACTTTTCTACCAAAGAAAACCGAAGATTTGGCGGGGTTCAGTTGTTGGCCTGAAGCAGCTCCATATATTCTAACAATGTCCAAAATCTCGGCACTATGCCGGATATCTGCTTTGCAGAAAAATAAGCTATCATATGAGAATAATAGGTGGGAGACAGTAGGACTAGCCCTTGCGATCCTTAGTCCTGAAATTCGTCTCTCCTCTTCCGCTCCATTCAGGATGGATATAAGTGCCTCAGTGCATAAAATGAACAAGAAGGGCAAAAGTGGGTACCCTTGTTGAAGGCCTCTCGTGGGTTTAATTCTTTCTTTTGGTTTACAATTAATGAGAACTTGATATGAAACAAAGGAGACACAATACATCAAGAGATTGACCCGCTTCTCTGTAAAACCAAACTTGAGCATGAGAGTTTGTAGGAAATCTCATTCTACTATGTCATATGCTTTGTTCATATCCGTTTTTATAGCCATGAATTCAAATTGGAACATCCGATTCGTTCGTAATGCATTAAAGTTTTCTTGTGCTAGTAGAATATTGCCTGTAATGAGTCTTTTAGCCAAAAAAGCTGATTGTGTCTCCGAGATTAGCTTTGGGAGGACTTTCTTCAATCTTTTGCACATGATCTTCGTTATAACTTTGAAACTCACATTGTAGAGGCTGATTGGTCTAAATTTTGTCATTGTTCTTGGCCAGTCTTGTTGTATTGAGCTTGAACAAGAAACGTTTCCGAAAGACTGCTTTATTCAATAGATGAAAATGGCTTAAATACTGCCTTACAATCGAAAACAATAACACCTGAAAGTAATGCTACAAAATAGCAACAACTAATCAACTCAAACAGATCCTAAAGAATAGGTCCTTATTGACTAAACCAAACGTGATCATCACACAATTAACTTAACCACTAACGGCTACTGAATTCAAACTCTAACAAACCCTCCTTAAGCTAAACATGAAGCTTCCTTGTTTAGCTTATCACCAACAGAACACATTCCAAGCTTATTCCTCACCTTTGTGAATACTTCCCTTCTTAATGGCTTAGTAAAAATGTCTGCAACTTGCTCTTGTGTTCCACAATGCATCAGACTTATCTCGCCTTCATTGACTAACTCTCGTAAGAAATGAAAACGTACCCCAATATGTTTGCATCTGCCATGAAACACAGGGTTCTTTGACAGCTTGATGGTTGATGTGTTGTCACACAATATGACTGAACTTCCTTCCATGTTGTATCCCAACTCTTGTAGAACTCTTCTGAACCATACGGATTGGAAAGCACATGTAGATGCAGCAACATACTCACCCTCAGTGGTAGATAAGGCCACAATCGGTTGCTTTTTAGATGACCAAGCCACAGCTCCACCATCCATGAGAAAGACATACCCTGATGTACTTTTGCGGCTGTCAGTATCACCTGCAAAGTCACTATCTGTGTAGATAGTTAACTCCCCAATTCCTCCTCCCTTGTACCAAATCCCATAGTCCATTGTGCCTCTTATATATCTCATAACTCGTTTAGCTGCTTGAAGATGCACTTTGGTCGGCTTAGACATGTATCTGCTGAGGAGACTTACAGAGAATTGCAGATCAGGCCTGGTAGTGGTGATATACATGAGGCTCCCAATGATTTTTTTGTAGTAAGTATCATCCACCAGCTCCCCTCCTTCATCATTGTTTAGCTTGCTTCCTGGCACCATTGGGTTACAAACTGAGTTACAATTCTCCATTTCAAAGCGCTTCAGAATCTCTTGAGCATACTTTGTCTGAGATATATGAATTCCTTGTTCAGTTTGCATCACTTCTAGACCAAGGAAATATCTCATCTTCTCAAGGTCTGTCATGTCAAACTCTCTCTGCATTGATCTCTTGAATTCATGCATCATAGTGATATCATTTCCAGTGAATATAAGATCATCCACGTACACACTTACAAACAAGTTGCTCCCATGTTTGTTTGTCTTCAAGAAGAGGGTTTCTTCATTCTGAGATTTCACAAAACCCTCCTTAATGAAGTACTCTTCAATCCTGCTGAACCATGCTCTAGGAGCTTGCTTCAAACCATATAGGGCCTTGTGAAGTTTGTACACTTTATCTTCTGCTCCTTTGGTCACATACCTTTTTGGTTGCTGAATATACACATCCTCAGTCAGAATCTCATGGATAAAATCAGATTTTACATCTAATTGATAGATGTCCCAAGCTTGAGCAGCAGCAGTAGCTAGAATAGTTCTAATGGTGTCCATTCTAATCACTGGTGCATACACCTCAGTGTAGTCAATTCCAAGCTCTTGAGAATATCCCTTTGCCACCAGCCGAGCCTTGAATTTGTTTATCTCCCCATTCTCATTGTACTTGGTCTTGTACAGCCACTTTACTCCAATGCACTTAGCACCTTTTGGTAGATACGTGAGCTCCCAGGTCTGATTCTTCTCTATTGAGCTTATCTCTTCATTCATAGCCTCTCTCCACTTCATGCTTTTTTCAGCCTCTTCATATGTAGAAGGATCAGATGAGCTTACTTCTACCATGTTGACTTCTTTTTCTCTTTAGCCGCTACTCCTCCTTACTCATCTCTTTCTTCTTCACGATAATGGCTTCCGAATCAAACTCTCAAACTCATGTCACCTACTCGCACGATTTTGTACCTCTAAACACCACCAACCTCTACAACCTTAACATGGAAAATGTTACCAAGCTCACTTCCTCCAACTATCTCATGTGGAGCCGCCAAATTCAAGCCCTTCTTGATGGGTATGATTTGCGCGGGTAAACAGCCATTTTTCCTATGAATTTAGTACAAAACAGTTTTTTATACATGATATCTCGAGTAATACCGAAAACATCAAGAACTAAATGATATACCATGGATTTTAGGGATTTTAACCATGGTATATGTGTTATTTATCGAGTCTTTTACTATGCTTTAGAGTCTTTTCAGGTGTTTATTAGGTACAATCACATTTGGAGCATATTTGGTGATTTTGGCACTTTCTGGAGCTAATTGGAGTATTTGGCCGAGAGATAGAGTTCACTGTTGATATTTCCGAGCTGCAACGATCGTCACACTTATGGCATCGATCGTTGCACCAGCGAGATGGGCCAAACGACGGTTTAATGAAGAATGATGAAATTGCAATTTCGCCCAGAAATTCCAGATATTTACAAAGAAGCCCCAAAACGTGTTTTAGGATTATAATTAGGTTTTACAGCCACTTGTTAGGCTAAGCTTTTCTTACGTTAAGTTTTACTCAGAGAGAGTTGAGGGGCTGATCCTGATCTCGGAAGAGACTTGATTTTGAACCCCTGTTCTTATTTGATTATATGATATTTGGTTTTCTAATTATGATATCTTCTGTCTCGATGAATATGTCTGAGTAGATCACCTGTTAGGTTGAAGGATTCTCATTAGGGATTTCAGATAATTATAGTTTAATTAATCTGTAGAGATTCATATCTGCTAGTTCTTTATCTAAGTTGTTCATTAATGCTAAATCTGAAGTAGCTAATCAGAGTTATGATGTTAGGTTGATTAATTCAGCGGAAGTTGGTTAATTTAACTGGAAAGAACCTAGATAAGCAATTAAACTATTCGCAAACGAAAGTTTGGTTTAGGATAATTGTGAACATATCAAACTTGGAATTAATGCTGGTTTAATCTGTTAGTTCTCGCAAACGAAAGTTTGGTTTGCTGCACTTAGACTTAGAGAATTATTACAAAGGAATTTGGTTAATTCTATATCAGTGCTTGAGTTCTAGAACAGTTATTGATTAGATCTAGATAGATTGATTGCTTGCGTTCCTGATTTCCTGAGAACTCCTGAAACCTAACGCTTCGCCTTCTTGCTTACCAACTCACTTGATTTACTTTGCTATTTCGTTTACTGTTTTCACATCTGATTCGCTTAATTTAATCTGAACTACTAATAATCTATTGAGTGACTGAGAGTCCTTGTGGGATTCGATACCTTATATACTACGATTGCATTAACTGTGCACTTGCAGTAGAATAGAGATAAAACCAGACCTATCACTAAATAAAAATTTAAATTTCAGAATTCTTTTTTTTTAAAGTGGCTAGTTTCCCCAAATCCATAAACGAAGTCAAATGTCCATTAACATAGTTAGTTAACCGTTAAACCTATTTTAAGTGAATTAAGTTATTTTTTTAAAATTAAATGAACAATTCTAAACGGCCTCGTTTAATGTTTTCTTTAGGGAGAAATCAAATTTAGAGTTCATCATAGATTTTTTTCCCAAATCTTGAATTCGACTTTCCCTATAATAAACAAAGCTCTAGATGGCTTATGACTATCAAGGAATAACATCACATATATGTAAAGTGTATATTGTACATTAAAGTCTGATACCCTAGCTTCCTCTGTATATAACAATGTATCTTGACAATCAATAATAATCATCCAATTCATAAATTCTATATGGTATCAGAACAGTAAGATCTATGAACCCTAATTTCCCTTCTTTTTCTCTTTAGCCGCTACTCCTCCTTGCTCATCTCTTTCTTCTTCACGATAATGGCTTCCGAATCAAACTCTCAAACTCATGTCACCCACTCGCACGATTTTGTACCTTTAAACACCACCAACCTCTACAACCTTAACATGGAAAATGTTACCAAGCTCACTTCCTCCAACTATCTCATGTGGAGCCGCCAAATTCAAGCCCTTCTTGATGGGTATGATTTGGTCTCCTACATCGACGGATCGATCACCATACCAGATCCAACTCTCACTGCTGATGGCAACACAACGGCTAACCCTGCTTACACCGTCTGAAAGCATCAAGACAAGCTCATTCTCAGTGCTCTCATGGGATCCATCTCCATGCCGCTTCAGCCTCTGCTTTCACGCGCCTCCACTAGTGCTGAAGTCTGGAAAACTCTTGCATCTACGTATGCGAAACCGAGCAGAGGTCATATTCAGCAACTCAAACTGCAGTTGAAGGATTGGCGCGAAGGCACTCGCACCATCGATGAATACGTCCAGGGCCTAACGAGGCATTTCGATCAACTTGAGATACTCGGAAAGATGGTTGATCATGAAGACCAAATTGATTACGTTCTCCAATGATTACCCGAGGAGTACAAGTCTGTCATCGATCAGACAGAAGGACGTGATACGCCACCATCTCTCACCGAGCTTCACGAGAAACTACTCAACCACGAAGCCAAACTCCTCTCTGCTGCTCCCAACACCTCTGCGCCGTTCAGAGCCAATTACGTGAACAACCGTAATTGCTCGTACAAGCAAAATCAGGCACGCTCTCCTCAGCAATGGACCAATCAAGACAACAACAACACCACCAACTCTCAGCGCACGTTCAAGCCGTACCTTGTCAAATGCCAAATCGGTAACTCCCAGGGACACTCAGCTCGTCGCTATCCGCAATTCCAGACTGCTCAACGCAGCCACCTCTGCTACCGATTCCAACACAAAGCTGGAATCCCCAAGCCAATCTTGCTCGCACACAACAACAGAATCCATGGATTCTCGATTCTGGAGCAACACATCATTTGACTTTGGACCTTGCAAACCTCTCCCCTAATCAACCGTACACCGGCGGTGAAAAGGTCCTAATCGGCGATGGGTCGGGCATTCAAATCCAGAACACTAGTTTTACTTCTCTAAACTCAAACTCTCGTGGAATCAAATTACTGGATGTTCTTCATGTTCCCAATATTCACATAAATTTGTTCTCGTTCTATCGTCTGTGTAATGCCAATAACGTCTCCGTTGAATTCTTTCTCTCTGTTTTCCAGGTGAAAGATCTGAGCTCGGGGGCCCCATTGATCCAAGGTCGTACTAATCAAGAGTTGTACGAGTGGCCAACTTCCCCATCATCACCTATCTCCTTCTTCGCAACACCGACAATTAAAACCAGCATCTCAAATTGACACTCGAGACTTGGGCATCCATCTCTTCCTATCCTCAAAAATATCATTACTGCTTTCTCTTTACCTGTTTGATTCTTTTTCTAAAATAATTCCTTGTGTCGACTGCTTATCTAATAAAAGTCATAAATTAGCTTTTCTCAAAACTCTATCTCTTCCACTCGCCCTCTAGAATACTTATACACTGATTTATGGACTTCTCCAAGAATCTCAGTCGATTCTTACAAACATTACCTTATCATTGTCAATCATTTCTCTCGCTATACATGGTTCTATCCTCTAAAACTCAAGTCTCATGTCAAAGAAACCTTCATAAAGTTCAAAGCCCTCACTGAAAATCGCTTCTCAACCAGAATCGGAACTTTGTTCTCCGATAATGGTGGCGAATTTGTAGCCCTGGAAACAAATATTCGAAAAAACGATTGCTTAATTACACAACGGCATGTCTGAACGGCGCCACCGTCACATCGTCGAAACCGGGTTATCTCTTCTTCACCATACCAAAATCCCAAACACTTACTTGTCCTATGCTATGTTTACAACAATCTATCTCATAAATAGAATGCCAACACCCACTCTCTCTCACCTCACCGTATGTTGTTCTTTTCGGTTCTCAGCCAAATTACCAAAAGCTAAAAATCTTCAGATGCCTATGTTTTCCCTGGCTCAGACCATATCGCAATCATAAGCTGGAAACACGATCGGCCCAATGTGCGTTCTCGGCAACTCACTCACGCAGAGTGCATTCCTCTGCCTAGAGCCAAAAACAAATTGTCTCTATGTCTCCCGCCATGTTCAGTTTGATGAACAAACCTTTCCTTTCAAGTCCTTAACCCAAACCTCAAGCACTACTCTCTCAGTTGCAGAACCAACAGTCACAGAAACATCCTCTTACTCCCAACCACTGCCGCTCGTATGGACTCTTGCAACGAGCTCAGATCGTTCACCGTCGGCATCAATACCCGACAGCGCAGACACGACAAAAAACAATGCTCCTTCGTCATCAGCCAACGTATTACCTCAATCTGAGGCTAAGGTATTTTCCTCCTCTTCCCTTAACTATGTTTCATCACAAGAGCCCATTGCTCAAACGAAAATGAGCCGCAACCCACGGCTCAGACTAGCCATACTTCCCAAGAGCCCACTGCTCCACCACAAAATGAGTCGCAGCCCATGACTCAGACACCTCCTACCCCAATTTTTCCATTACCAGCTCTACATGTCCTTCAATTCACCTACTCTCGTCGTCCACCAAAAGACACAACCATAAATCCAGCCCAAAACACAACCTCAAACAAGCAACCATCTTCACCAGAACCACAAAACAAAACGATACCAAACACTACAGCCACCCAGACCACAACAATCACCCAAGAACATCATGCCATGACCACAAGAGCACAACATGGCATTCGGAAAACAAACCCCAAATATGCCTTGTCTGTTGTCAGCTCCAAAACAGAACCATGCACAGTGATTCAAGCCCTCCTGAACGAGAAATGGCGCAACTCGATGTCTGAAGAAATTGGTGCCCAATTGAAAAATCACACTTGATCTCTTGTTCCACCATCTCCGTCGCAGAATATAGTTGACACCAAATGGATTTTCTGCCTGAAATACCTCCCTGGCGACTCTATTCACAAACACAAATCCAGGCTCATCGCAAAAGGTTACAATCAACTGAAAGGGATCGATTACAATGAAACCTTCAGTCCAATCATCAAATCCACGACAATCTGCATCGTTCTCGACATCAGAACTCGCTCAGACTGGCTAATCGAACAATTGGACGTCAATAATGCCTTCCTCCAAGTCAACCTCACTGAAGAAGTTTACATCAGTCAGCCACAAGGATTTGTCGACGTAGATCGACCGTATCATGTATGTCTCCTTCATAAAGCCCTCTCCCGTCTCAAATAGGCTCCTCGCGCGTGGTATCAAGAACTATGCACTTTCCTGCTCAACATCGGATACACCAATTCCATTGCCGATTCTTCATTGTTCATTCTCCACTCGCGCAACACTCTCCTCTACCTTCTGGTTTACGTAGACGACATTGTCCTCACTGGAAACAACACAAAGATGATCCAGCAAACACTGGATTCACTCGCAAACCGGTTCTCGATCAAGGATCTCGAAGATCTCCACTACTTCCTCGGGATCGAAGCAATTCGTACTCCCTCCGGTCTTCACCTCACACAATACTGGTACATCCTCGACCTCCTCACTCGCTCCAAGATGCTCGACGCCAAGCATGTTACCACTCCGATGGCAACAACACCAAAGCTCACACTGAGCGCTAGCACAAAGCTCTCGGATCCCTCTGAATACCGCAACATCATTGGCAGCCTCCAGTATTTGGCATTCACCAGGATTGATATATCATTCAGTGTCAACCGGCTATCTCAATTCATGCACCAACCAACAAGCGAACATTGGACTGCCGCCAAACGCCTACTTTGCTATCTAGCAGGAACATAAACACATGGAAACTTCTTCCACAAAACCAGCAGCAGCTCCATTCATGCCTACTCGGACGCTGATTGGGCCGGCGACAGAGATGACTACACATCGACCAACCCGCACATAATCTAAATTGGCAAGAACCCGGTATCTTGGGCATCCAAGAAACAGAAAGGTGTCGCACGATCCTCCACCGGGGCTGAATACCGATCAGTTGCCAACACCTTCGCAGAAATCCGCTGGATATGCTCACTGCTCCAAGAACTCAGAATCAAGGTCCACACCACACATGTTATCTATTGTGATAACGTTGGCGCTACATACCTCTCAGCCATCGCGCATGTAACGTCTTGCACTTGACTACCACTTCATTCGGAATCAGGTTGCAGCAGGTTAACTTTGGGTTCACACGTCTCCACCAAAGATCAACTCGCAAATGCTCTTACAAAGCCACTCTCCGAGCACCATTCACAACACTTTCTTACAAGATTGGAGTGCTCAAGACCCCTCCATATTGAGGGGGCATGTCAAGGAATAACATCATATATATGTAAAGTATGTATTGTACATTAAAGTCTGATACCCTAGGCAGCTTCCTCTGTATATAACAATGTATCTCGATAATCAATAATAATCATCCAATTCATAAACTCAATAATGACATCATCTACACGAACAACCCCAAACAAACACCTTTCCTCGCCATGACATGAGCTACAACGATCTGCTTTAAGTTGCTCAGCGCATGAACCCTAGCTTGCCCTTTAGCTTTCTTCAGTGTCCCCAAAATCTCAAATGCTCTCCCTTGAACATTCTCAGAAGCGTTTCTTCATTGAAACATACTTCTCAGAGAACCAATTGTAGATCAAATGGTGAAAGATTTTTTTGTTAGGAGTTACAATATCATCACAAAGCCATTAACGCCGCCGAAACTTTCACCACCTTATCCAGATCTAAGACATGCCCAAAAACATCTAATTCAGTTAACCCATCTCTCTTTAAGGCTGAAACATAGGCATTTTTTCCAAAAACAAAATCTAAAGAAAAATCAAAAGCCCAAATTTCCAGAAAGAATCTTAAATTTGATTTTTCCTAGCTATGATGAACAAATCTCTATTTTAAACAAACAACACAAAAATCTAGATGAGTAACCCTATGACATCATCTAAAGGAACAACCCCCAAACGACATTTCCCTATGGAATCCTTCTTTTTTTTTGATCAAACATAAACTTTTCATTCATGAGAAAGCCAAGCTATTACAATGGCTTGAGTGTCGAATTGTCTTAGAACGGTTTTAGCCAATTCATCAGCTTTTCTATTCGCAAGTCTTGGTACATATTCAAAGATGTACCTTAGAAAAGATTTTAAAATAATCAGAATGTCGCTTAGTGTCCCAAAGAAATCCGGGTGTGTTTTATCATTGTTCAATGCATCGATCATTGTTGTAGTCTGAAGAAAACCTGGTTTTCTGGATTCCAAGTTTCTTTGCTTCTGTTATCGTTTCCAGGGGAGCCATTGCTTCTGCCCTGTGGAATCCTAAATTTGTTTTTCTCCAAATTTTTAAAATAACGCAAACGACATCGTCTGTGGTTGTTCACTTGATCAAAAGAATAACGAATATAAAACAATTCTAATGGTAAAATAACTTTGCTAACGGAAAATTAACTATGTTAACAGATTTGAGAGAATTAACCACTTTTTAAAAATACATGTTTGAATTCAAATTTTATTTAGTTGTTAGTGTTTTCAGCATTGCTTGATCTGTCATATAAGAAAAACTGTTTTAGTGCCAAATTCACAAGGGAAATGACTGCTTTCCCTTTCTTGTGTCAATCCAATTCGGGTGCAGCCTTTAAAGATTTTCCGAAAGACTTTTATTTCTTCAAATTTTTTGAAACTAAATATTATATATGTGTTAGTTGCTTACAACGAAGATTTGTAAATTTAAACTCTGTTGATGTTTTACCTTCATATATGGATTATCTTTGTTTACTTTAGTTACTATATTTGTTTCTTGCATTGTTCTTAACAAATTAACTGGTTTTCAAAGTTATACTCCCAGTGATTTCACATTTACAAAATAAACATACCTATAACCTCCATTTGACAATTATAGTTGTTATTTTTTACCATGATAAAATTATAACCACAATGTTGGATTATTTGTTAATTTCAAGAAAATCTATAGAATACGAATTTTTTTTTTTTTTTTTTTTTGTCAACAATGCTTATAAGTCTAAGCCAAAGTAGGTCGTACATTTCGGTTTCCTAACGGAATTCCAAAATCCGACAGATTATGGCTTACAAGCGAACTGGTTTTTGTTGTTGTTCTTTTAGCAAGGGTGTCAGCAATTACACTATCCACACGACTAATATGCACTAGATGAAAAGAAGAAAATATCTCTCTAAAAGAAGCAGTGATGTCCATATATGGGATAAAATCCGGCCAATTTGTCGGATCTTCAAGCATATTTAGGAGGTTCACGCAGTCAGTTTCAAAGATGACGCTAAGAAAGCCCTTATCACAAAGGCTTTCCATAGCCCAAATGAGACCGTCTACTTCTACATGGAGAGGTGATCGGCTTATCTTGCACCCCTTCTCCCCTGCTAAATCCCAACCCGTATCATCCCTTAAACACCATCCCAATCCACTAACAGAACCATGATCTACCCAAGAGGCATCTATCTGGCATGTAGGGAAGGGGAGAGTCTCTGGAGGTTGTGCCGTCGGAAGCTGTTGTGGAAAGAAATCCACATCCACTTCGCATTCCTTTTGGTTTGCTATCCTCCAACTTTCCGTTTCAGGAGTGTCATGTTGGAGGGTATCTTTCGGGGATCTCTCAATTTCGTTAAAAACTTTATCATTCCTTACTTTCCATATATAACATATGATCCAAGGATAGTTATCTCTATGTGGCTCAGGAATGTCCATATATTTTGTTCTCCAAAACAAGAAGTCCATGTTTCGGTAGATAGATGTACTCGGGAAGCAGTCCGGAAGGGACAGAAAGTCCGATAAAGCCTACAACTGCAAGGCAGGGGGCACTCAAATAACAAATGGTTGATTGTTTCCTCTGGAGCTCCACACCTAGGGAAAATCTTATCCTTACCCAAATGGTGGTATGCGAGTCGCTGACAAGTTGCTACGCATCCTGATAATGCTTGCCACATGAAATGCCGGAGCTTGCCGGGGGTCCTAACTTTCCAAACATGGCTTTGTAAAGGAGTAATGCTCGGTTCCATCATGCCATGATTTACTAGTGCGATATTGGTATTACGTAGAAGCTCACATCCCGACTTCACGGTGTAATTACTGGATATAGTATGATTCCAAGCATATCCGTCTAAAGTAGGACTATGACTAGGTCGCAACCCAAGAATTAGAGAAACGTCATCAGGATAGAATAGATTTCATAACATGGGTTCGTTCCAATCACCAGATCCATGAAGCAAGAGATGGTTCACAAGTAGATCTGGATCCCTAGGTTCAATTTGGTTTGCTGGCCTCGGCGCACGGGCCATAGAGTATGGGATCCACCTTTCATTCCATACACTGGTATTTTCTCCCGGACCTAATGGTCTTCCTTAAACCAATTTTCAGAACATCTCGGGCTACCAAAATACTTCTCCAACCATATGACGGAGAATAAACTCTACGGTCCTCTAAAGGGTCTGAATTCATATAATAGCGTCCTTTCAAAATTCTTGCAAGGAGGGAGTTTGGGTGTTGAATAAGTCGCCACATTTGTTTAGCCAGAAGGACAAGATTCATGTAGTATAGTTCGTGAAACCCCAATCCTACCATATCTTGGGGGATACATATCTTATCCCAAGCAATCCAATGTAGTCCCATACTATTCTGCCTCGAACTCTACCAAAAGTTTGAGATCTCACTCCTCAATTTATCAATGATGCTTTGAGGGAGAAGGAAACACGACATAGTGTATGTCGGGACGGCTTGGGCTACTGATTTTATTTGGACGTCTTTTTCTCCCTTCGAAAGAAGTCTTGCTGGCCATGTACTAACTCGGTTATTTAGTCTATCTTGTACAAATCCGAAAACCTTCATTTTTGAACCGCAAATCTGTTCGGGTAGTCCTAGGTACATACCCATACCCCCTTCGTTTGAGATGCCAATCAAATTCTTTATTGCCCGTCGAGTAGCAGAAGTAACTTTTCTACCAAAGAAAACCGAAGATTTGGCGGGGTTCAGTTGTTGGCCTGAAGCAGCTCCATATATTCTAACAATGTCCAAAATCTCGGCACTATGTCGGATATCTGCTTTGCAGAAAAATAAGCTATCATATGAGAATAATAGGTGGGAGACAGTAGGACTAGCCCTTGCGATCCTTAGTCCTGAAATCCGTCTCTCCTCTTCCGCTCCATTCAGAATGGATATAAGTGCCTCAGTGCATAAAATGAACAAGAAGGGCGAAAGTGGGTACCCTTGTTGAAGGCCTATCGTGGGTTTAATTCTTCCTTTTGGTTTACAATTAATGAGAACTTGATATGAAACAGAGGAGACACAATACATCAAGATATTGACCCGCTTCTCTGTAAAACCAAACTTGAGCAGGAGAGTTTGTAGGAAATCTCATTCTACTATGTCATATGCTTTGTTCATATCCGTTTTTATAGCCATGAAGTCAAATTGGAACATCCGATTCGTTCGTAATGCATTAAAGTTTTCTTGTGCTAGTAGAATATTGCCTGTAATGAGTCTTTTAGCCAAAAAAGCTGATTGTGTCTCCGAGATTAGCTTTGGGAGGACTTTCTTCAATCTTTTGCACATGATCTTCGTTATAACTTTGAAACTCACATTGTAGAGGCTGATTGGTCTAAATTTTGTCATTGTTCTTGGCCAGTCTTGTTGTATTGAGCTTGAACATGAAACGTTTCCGAAAGACTGCTTTATTCAATAGATGAAAATGGCTTAAATACTGCCTTACAATCGAAAACAATAACACCTGAAAGTAATGCTACAAAATAGCAACAACTAATCAACTCAAACAGATCCTAAAGAATAGGTCCTTATTGACTAAACCAAACGTGATCATCACACAATTAACTTAACCACTAACGGCTACTGAATTCAAACTCTAACAAACCCTCCTTAAGCTAAACATGAAGCTTCCTTGTTTAGCTTATCACCAACAGAACACATTACAAGCTTATTCCTCACCTTTGTGAATACTTCCCTTCTTAATGGCTTAGTAAAAATGTCTACAACTTGCTCTTGTATTCCACAATGCATCAGACTTATCTCGCCTTCATTGACTAACTCTCGTAAGAAATGAAAACGTACCCCAATATGTTTGCATCTGCCATGGAACACAGGGTTCTTTGACAGCTTGATGGTTGATGTGTTGTCACACAATATGACTGAACTTACTTCCATGTTGTATCCCAACTCTTGTAGAACTCTTCTGAACCATACGGCTTGGAAAGCACATGTAGATGCAGCAACATACTCAGCCTCAGTGGTAGATAAGGCCACAATCGGTTGCTTTTTAGATGACCAAGCCACAGCTCCACCATCCATGAGAAAGACATACCCTGATGTACTTTTGCGGCTGTCAGTATCACCTGCAAAGTCACTATCTGTGTAGATAGTTAACTCCCCAATTACTCCTCTCTTGTACCAAATCCCATAGTCCATTGTGCCTCTTATATATCTCATAACTCTTTTAGCTGCTTGAAGATGCACTTTGGTCGGCTTAGACATGTATCTGCTGAGGAGACTTACAGAGAATTGCATATCAGGCCTGGTAGTGGTGATATACATGAGGCTCCCAATGATTTTTTTGTAGTAAGTATCATCCACCAGCTCCCCTCCTTCATCATTGTTTAGCTTGCTTCCTGGCACCATTGGGTTACAAACTAAGTTACAATTCTCCATTTCAAAGCGCTTCAGAATCTCTTGAGCATACTTTGTCTGAGATATATGAATTCCTTGTTCAGTTTGCATTAATTCTAGACCAAGGAAATATCTCATCTTCTCAAGGTCTGTCATGTCAAACTCTCTCTGCATTGATCTCTTGAATTCCTGCATCATAGTGATATCATTTCCAGTGAATATAAGATCATCCACGTACACACTTACAAACAAGTTGCTCCCATGTTTGTTTGTCTTCAAGAAGAGGGTTTCTTCATTCAGAGATTTCACAAAACCCTCCTTAATGAAGTACTCTTCAATCCTGCTGAACCATGCTCTAGGAGCTTGCTTCAAACCATATAGGGCCTTGTGAAGTTTGTACACTTTATCTTCTGCTCCTTTGGTCACATACCTTTTTGGTTGCTGAATATACACATCCTCAGTCAGAATCTCATGGATAAAAGCAGATTTTACATCTAATTGATAGATGTCCCAAGCTTGAGCAGCAGCAGTAGCTAGAATAGTTCTAACGGTGTCCATTCTCGTCACTGGTGCATACACCTCAGTGTAGTCAATTCCAAGCTCTTGAGAATATCCCTTTGCCACCAGCCGAGCCTTGAATTTGTTTATCTCCCCATTCTCATTGTACTTGGTCTTGTACAACCACTTTACTCCAATGCACTTAGCACCTTTTGGTAGATATGTGAGCTCCAAGGTCTGATTCTTCTCTATTGAGCTTATCTCTTCATTCATAGCCTCTCTCCACTTCATGCTTTTTTCAGCCTCTTCATATGTAGAAGGATCAGATGAGCTTACTTCTACCATGTTGACTTCATCCTCTGCATCTATGGCTGCATTTCCAGTGATATAATCCCTTAAATATCCTGGGGGTCTGGTTGCTCTACCCTCCCTGGTCTCAGCCGGTTGCTCAACTTCATTTTGAGCTTCCTCCTCTTCATCATCAATGCCCTCTGATTCATCACTTGAGTCTCCATTGTTGTCTTCATTTTCACTATCTTCCCAGACCATATATTCATCATTCCACGTTAGATCAGATTCCTATTGGTGAGTTTGCTCTTTCTTCCAATCCCATCCTTTTGTTTCCTCAAAAACCACATTCCTACTGATCACAATCTTCTTGGCTTTTGGATCATAGAGTTTGTATCCTTTGGATTCTTCTGAAAAACCAAGAAAAATGCATGGAATACTTTTGTCATCGAGTTTACCTCTCTTCTCATCTGAGACATGAACGTGAGCAAGACTGCCCCATACACGAAAATGTTCCACAATAGGCTTTAACCCATTCCATGCTTCTTGAGGTGTAACATCCTTTACTGCATGAGTTGGGCATCGGTTTAGAATATAAAATCTCCAATTCACAGCTTCTCGCCACAAGAACTTTGGAACTTTCCTTGCACTGAGCATTGACCTCACCATGTTCATCACTGTGCGATTCTTCCTCTCAGCTATGCCATTCTGCTGTGGAGTATAAGCTGTTGTCAATTGCCTCCTGATCCCTTGCTCTCTGCAGTAATCTGTGAATTCATTTGAAGTATACTCTCCCCCCTCTATCAGTCCTTAACCCTTTGATTTTCTTCCCTGACTCAGTTTCTACCTTCACTTTGAAGATCTTGAAACAACTAAAAGCCTCTGATTTTTCCTTTAAGAAATACACCCAAGCTTTCCTGCTGTGATCATCAATGAAGCAGAGTATGTATTTCTTACCACTTGTGGACATTGGACTTATGGGACCACATATGTCTGAGTGTAGGAGCTCCAGTACTTCACTTGCTCTCCATGTGCTCCTTTTAGGGATGGGATTTCTTGGATGCTTCCCCACAAGACAATATGGACATGTGTACTTTTGAGCATCAAACTTTGGTAGTCCTCTTACCATGTCCTTGTTCTGCAGAGTTTTCATCCCTTGATGACTGAGGTGACCATACCTTTCATGCCATAGTTTTGGTGTGATCTCTGAAGTAGTCTGAAAACATTGTTGTTGTGTTGATACTTCTTCATCATCAGACTGATTGATCAGCACAAACATTCTATTCGGACTCATCTTGCTTACAGCGATCAGACCTCTTTCTTCATGGTAGATTTTGCAAGTGCCCTTTTGGATGAAGACAATTATATCCTTCTCCTGAAGTTGGCCAAGGCTCAGGAGGTTGTTTTTGAGCTCCGGAACGTAATAAACATTTCTTATCACGTACAATGTATCACTTAGCTTTAGTTTCACATTTCCCTTCCAAATCACATCCATTCTTTTGTTGTTTCCAAGCTTGACAGAGTGCTTGAAGCTTGTATCCATTGTTGAGAACACCCCTTTGTCACCACTCATATGGTTAGAGCATCCAGAGTCTAAGAACCAGGCTTTCTTTCTTGTTTGTTCCTCTGTTCCAGACTGAGCCATCATTACAAGTTGTGTGCTTTCTTCTGTGATGACTCCTAACTCTTCACCATTCTCCATTTCTTCAACATATGCCATCAATAGCATCTCATCATTAGCTTCAAAATCTGCATAATTGGCCTCCTCATCCCACTTAGGACATTCATTTTGAAAATGTCCTAAGCGATGGCACTTGTAACATTCCACATAAATTTTGTTGAAGAAGGTTCTGCCACGTCCTCTGCCTCTTCCTCGTCCTGCAGAGCCCCTTCCTCTGATACCACTTCCTCTGCCATGTGTTATCTTCAGCACCTGATCATCATTCTTGTCTGTTTTTCTGAACTTTTGCTCATGAACAGCAAGAGAGCTCTGCAACTCATCTAGTGAGATGCTCTCTACATCCTTAGACTCTTCAATTGAGACAACCACATACATAAATTTTTCACTGAGGGTCCTTAAGATCTTTTCCACCACTTTTGAGTCTTCAATTACTTCTCCATTGCTTCTCATTTGATTGGTAATGTCCAAGACTCGTTTGAAGTACTCCTCCACACTCTCTGTCTCCTTCATTTCGAGTATCTCAAAATCTCTTCTCAGCTTCTGTAACAATGACTTCTTCACTCGCGCATTGCCACCAAACTTTCTTTTCATTGAATCCCAAATGATCTTGGATGTCTTCCTGTCCAAGATTTGTTCAAACGTCTCTCTATCTATTGATTGGTATAGATAGTGTTTCACCTTGTGATCATTTGTTTTGGCATCGTCAAGTTGCTGCCTTTGCTCATCAGTCAGGATCGTTGTGGTTGCAGGTTCCTCAAACCCGGTCTCGACCAACCTCCATAATCCTCTGGCACGGAAGAAGTTCTCCATGACTTCACTCCAATAATCCCAGTGACCATCAAACTGCGGTAATTTCATCTTATCATCACTCATCTTTCTCTCACTTGTGTTTAGAAGCTACATCTCCTTCTCTCTCTCTGTTTTTCAGATCGTTTTTAACACGAGCTCTGATACCAATTTGTTGTATTGAGCTTGAACAAGAAACGTTTCTGAAAGACTGCTTTATTCAATAGATGAAAATGGCTTAAATACTGCCTTACAATCGAAAACAATAACACCTGAAAGTAATGCTACAAAATAGCAACAACTAATCAACTCAAACAGACCTAAAGAATAGGTCCTTATTGACTAAACCAAACGTGATCATCACACAATTAACTTAACCACTAACGGCTACTGAATTCAAATCTAACAAGTCTTTGGGATTTTTTCTAAAACAATAAAAGTATAAAACGCATTGTTACTTAATTATGAGAAACTAAAATTAATGGTAGTCGATGATAACTTGGAGAAAAATATGAAGGTTATTAGAGTTGTAATGAACAACAAATAGAATAGATCCCAAGTAGTTAGGCAGATAAAAAAAAGAACAGTTTGGTTCCTTCTGTACTGTTCATATTCGCTTATAGTCTGGAAAATACATTAAAGGAACACTATATTAAAGAAAAAAGAAAAACTAAAATGTTGTTGGGTCGATTACCCTTTTAAGTGAAGTTTGATAAGAATCTCCTCAATGTCCTTTTCTTTCTACATCAGTCTCTCTAGCGTGTTATCCCTCTTTGATTCGAATCCAATTCTGATTTATCTCCAATTTGATTATGAAAACTGATAATTGGTCATTCTCTTTATGATGCATGTCAAAGAGTAATAGGCCTATGCCATTGTTTAGCCATTCAAACACAAATTAAAGATCTATGGCTTTTGTGGGGTTATTATGTGCCAAGTAACTAACATCTAATCACAAGTTCCCTACTAATATATCCTACAAGTTCATTGTGTAATAAATTCATACGAAAAACTGATTTTTTATTCTTATAAATGAAAGATTTTGATGACCGGTGTGTCTAGCTGTAAATGACTAAGAAATGATCGATGTGTCCGCGTGTACGTCGAAAGATATTCTTTGGATTCTTTTCCAGTCGATTGTCAAGGTTTTGTTCTTTATGCCTTATTTTTCTCGGTGTTTTCGGTTCTTTAGTCTAATCTCGATGGTGTTGTTACTGGGTTTTTTTCCTCGTCGGTTCATATTTTTGATTTAGTTGAAACTGTTATTAGTTGGGATAAACTTGTTTCTGGTTTTGGTGGTGGGAGCATGTCAAGTTCTTCAACTCTGGTTGTGGTTTTTCATTTTTTATTTACTTTGTTTGAACCTAAACTCACGTATTATATTAGATAGCCGGCTTCTGTATTTTATGTATGCATTAGTCTTTGTATTCCAATCGTTTATACCGTAAAGTAGACGATAAAAAATGAAAGATCTTGGATGCTGATGACTTGACCAGCTGTATCCCCTTCCCTTTCCACACTGACTCCTTTCTTTTCCATGTCGCTTTCCATATTGCTGTAAATATATACAAGAAACAATTCTTCTGATCTTTTTTTTTCCTTCCAAGAGGAGAAGACATTGGTAGATTTTTTTTTTTCACTGAAAGTTTATTTATTAAACATACGTTAAAATCGAAATAGAAAGCAGGATAAATTAGAGACAAAGCCCGATAGTTAATGGGAACCAAAAACTCTAGAGTTTTAAAAGAAATTAAAGCTGGCAGGAAACAATCTTTCAGAGACAAGAAATTACAGTCAGGATAAAATGAAAGCAATCTACTAACAAGAAAAAAACGATCGAAACACTCACAACCAAGGAAAGAAAAGAAAGAGAATAGAAGATGCGGAACAACGAAACTCACAAAGATGCTACCGAAAGGAGTTCCAAACCAAAACAGAAGGAACACCAAGCTAGATGACACCACAAAGAAAGAAACCTAATACAACGATAGCAAAGACAAGGAACCACGAACGAAAGTCTAACTTTTACCCACCTAATCTTCATCCTAAAAAGTCTAAATCTAGATCGCTGCATCGCCACAAGAAAAGATAAGAGCTTAAACTTACACGAACTTACTATAGAAAACCTAAGAAAAAACTGCTTATTATCTAAACTAAAATAGATGGAAAAACACATTTTAAAAAACCCAAAATAAAACAAGGCTATCCAAGTACACTCCTAGCCCATATCAATGATGAAGCAAGACTCACCATGAGTACAAACCAGCGACCAAAAGCTTATTAGGGACATAAATCCCACATCGGTAGTTGGAAGGGATCATTAGTAATATATAAGGGATATGGGCCTCTCCACTTATCACCAATTGATTTTAGGTTGAAAGCACATATACCTTAATATGGTATCGGCGCCCGATCCGTCTCAAAGTTTGTCCAATCATCGACAACCCATACCCAAATTGGTGCTGTCGATCCAAACACGAACATTCCGAGATTAATGGTCAAAGAGTCATTATCTCGAAGGAACGTATTAGGGACATAAGTCCCACATCGGTAGTTAGAAAGGATCATTAGGAATATATAAAGGATATGGTCCACTCTACTTATCACCAATTGGTTTTAGGTTGGAAGCCCATATACCTTAATAAAGCTTACTCATCAACAAAAAACTACCAAAGAAACCACAGAAACTATCCAGACCATACCAAACAAACCAAGACTAACCAAAGCAAAACCTCTAAACCAACTCAAAATCAACATCAAAAATTGGATCGACAAACGCAAACTCAAACAAAACAGAGATTAGTAGATACATTAGAGGATTTAAAGTTAACAAGGTAAGAGTCAAACGCTTATTACAACTACTGTATTCACTTTGGACTGCTTATGATTTATGTAATGATATAATAATATTCGTTTCAATTTACTAAAATCGATACTTAATAAAAGTTCATGGACTTTATCTCGAGAAAAGAAGAAGATAAAGTCCACTCCAGTGATCCTTATAGACTATTAGAATATTGTTTTCAAGATTTTACATACATAACATATGTAGAACATATATTCTTCACATATCATATACAATTACGAATTGCAATTTTCATCATGTAAAGACATTGGAATGGAAGGCAAATTTTCACTTAAGTTTGCTGATATTCTATAAAATAGGACATTGAATAGATGAGGTCTCAGTGGGAAGAAAATAGGTAGCTAAATAGTGATAGTAGGACCGAGGACAGCTATCAATATAAATCATATATTACAAATAATGTAAATGTAATGGGTGTGTAATGTCGATAATTCGTAGAGTAGGACCGTCCAACAATGATAATAATGTTGATAAGAAGAGCATATCTGTCTCCATACCTCTAATAACACAACGTCTTGTCATTCCAATACACATTTGTTTATAAGACAAGATTATGCATCATCATGGGAAATATCTTATATTACTATTTATATACGTAGTGCCGATCATAATAAAATACCAGCCCAAATACAACTCCATTTTTCAATTAACTAGAAAATACATCATATAGTTTTATGTGCTAGCCGTAACATTAAAACTGAATTATGAAGCGGAAATATTGATGAAATTGGTTACAAATGCATTTAATTTACATCGATGCCAGAAGAGAGGAGACACGTTTTGAAGATGGGGTTTAGGCGGTGAGTTCAATGGAGCAACAACGTTACTTTCGGGACAAGCACACGAAAAAGATGAGTCTATCACGCGTATGTGTTTTTTGAGTGTTACATGTGAACAGAATCTTCTACTTGTGTCTATGCACGTGTGACCATGCTAAGACAGAAAAATTGTGGGTCTATCTTGTGGACCACTCATCTACCGTGACACATTGTGTTGTCTCTTTGACTGGAAAAAACTAATCAACACTTTTAGTTTCTAGCAGAAACTAGTTATGAAGATCGTAAGAAACTTGTCAAGACTTTTCAGCAGCCACTGAGGTAATAAGCCTATCAAGGTGTCTAGAAGAGGACCACTCAATCTCAATGGTTTCACTTTAGTTATGAATACTGAGTGCTTGTGAAAGATCATTGATCCGTGGCTGAGAATTTGAGACTGAAGTTCTTAATCTATGATCCCATCAATCTCACAGTTTGTTCAGTCAAACCTCAATTGACACTGAGTCACAAGTGGAATGGTCAAAAAGACATGTAGGTTTCAGGAATGATGATTGAGTTCTGGTTCAAGGCTTCTTGTTCTATGGTCCTATCCATTTCAGTTCCCTTAGTCAAACAGCACGATTATGTATTTATAAAGGGAGATGCTCAAAGACAAATATAAAATGTAAGCACACATATCTCTCAGTTTTTGAACTGTGACGTATAATGTCAAAAACATTCTGATTTCACGAACCAGCATGACGGAAGTAGAGAACTGAGCGGTACAGAGCAGCAACATGGAGGAAACAAATCAGGGCTATGAGTAGATCATCAAGTAAACCGACTATCCCCAGAACTCCTAAGAGAAAAAATGATTTGTGAGAAGACAATGAGATAAAGACATGATTCATCAGTGACTAAAAAAAGATGAATCACCTTCTGGAATGATATCTATTGGACTGATTATGTAAACAGCACTGAGAATCATCTGCATCCAATGAAATAAACTGCGTTAGTTCCGGTGATTATTAATCCAAAACATGAGAAATATGTGTAAACAGAGATGACAATCTAAGAATGATGTCGAACTTAACTGCGATATAAACCCGAGCTCTGATGACAAGTGGAAGTGTTCTTTGTGGATCCATCATTTCCCGCAATAACCTCCGTAGCAAGAAGGGAAGGTCTTGCATCCTCTGCCATGAGAGATTTGACATTACAGCTCCAGATATTTTAGTTAACCAAACTAATGGAAATTCAGTTCTTGTCTATGTCAAATAATGACATTTTTTCCACAAAGAGTTAAAGAGTGCACGCACAGAACATATACCTGAACTAAACTACTTGATCGTCCGCCAAAGAGTCGGTTGTACGTTTCAAGATTGTGAAGAACCTCGGCAGTTGTAGAGTCACTACGGTCTCGGATTGTGTCCTCTGAAGGAACCAGCAAACTTATTGGACGACGACACAAAGGGCATTTACATGGCTGTAATGTAGATCCATGCCTCCACACAAGCATTATGCAATTTCCTATTAAAATATTGATTGAAGAAGAGTTAAATTGATGGAGGTCATCCGGAAAGCAATCTCAACAGAAATCAACCAAAACCCATACTAGACCCAATATATGTTTTGGTTCACAATCCATACTCTGACTAGTCGATTGAACATAAAGACGATGAGAGCTTTTCCCCTGGTTATAACATTCCAAAGCATATAGAACGAATCTCATTGAGAACGAAATGCAAACAAAAGGCTTAATTGCAAACTTCAACCGAGTACATAGCTCTTGAACACATTAGCAATAAGCAAATAAAAGGTCATTCTATTAGTAAAACAACTCTGAGCCTAACCTATACAAGAATCTGAAATCGGGCATGAACTCTTCATATTCAAACTAAAGCAGACAGTAAACTAGATTATCTACTGTTCAATTTTTTGAAATGTTCTATCCCAACTCAAACAACAAAAAAAAAAACTGTCAACCCAAAAGCGGGAGGCTAACATCATTCATTCCAAACTCCTAAACTCTGTCCTTGAGATTCTAGAATCTCATACCAAAAGGTCAGACAAAAGCGAATCCGATCTCATCAAGATGCCAAAAAGCTAAAGACTTTAAAGGACAGAGAGAGAGAGAGAGAGGTAACCGCAGAACCAATGGGAGCAATTGGCTTGGCAAGGAGCGGTGAAGTGGGCATGACATATCGAACAAAGATCGTTCTCCGGTGGCCTATTCATTTCCGATTTTCTTCCGTCTTTCTCCTCCTCGTTCGTCGGTCCTTAGCTCAAAGAAATTTAATATCTTCAATTGGTCGTTGGTTTAGAGTCGGTGTCCATCGGAACTCGGATCGGTTCGTTTCTTTTATTCTTCTTAGCGATCCTTGGCCCGCTAAGACGTGCTTTCGGTTATTTCCGGTTTGCAAATATTCATCACATCGTTAGGCATTTGACTAAACAAAAGGCCCAATCTACTTCTTAAGGAGGTTGAGGAATTGTTTATTCTTGGAACTAGACTGATAATAACAACAATTTAGAGTTAAATTTTAAAAGCGATTAACACAAAAACAGGTTTTACATTTGGCATGAATCTCAAAAGACTTGTCATTGCAACTTTAGGAAACAATCCAACCATCATTGTGTGATGATAACTTTATCATCCTTGTCTACTCGTCTGCACTTTGCAGCCCAGTCTGCATCAATAATGATTCAATCTCATGTTCTTATCGATTATTCAGAGGTAAAACAAAAATGAATTACATGCGACTATGAGCATGTCTGACTTAGCCACCAGCTTCATTTGCACTTAAAAATTATGTTCTGCTTTTTATGTTACTCTACTTAATTATCACATTGCATTGATAATGGAACTTGAAAGAAAGAGAATTTCTTTCAACTTTTTTTTTTGGGGGGTGGGGGGGGGGGGGGGGGGGGGGGGGGTGGGGTCAATTACATCCATTAATAAAATCAAAATTACTCAATTATACGGTTTTACCATGGAATTCCGTTAGCCGACTAGTTTTGATCGCGGTGAGAATCCAAAGTTATAACCTAAACCCTAGCAGATCCTATACATGCACTTTTGCTAGTGTAACACTCACTATTACCACATTTTTAGTTTTTGTGGATTTTCTATTCAGGTAACAAATACTTGCTATCTGAAAAAACATAACTAGATATTATGCATTGTTATGCACATAATTACTAATATGATATCCCTTTATAATACTAAATTTGGAGAAATAAGATTGTAAAAGCATACAAAAGACGAATAACACATTAGATTGCTTAACATCACCTAACTGCATGGTTTTTTTTGTGTGTAGCTAAACTATACTTTGTAATAAACTCAAAAGACTTAGAGTCCCATTGAAGAATACATAATTTATATCTCTATGTTGCAGTAAACACAAAATATTTTTCTTCACCCTGCAAAGATGAGGGAAGACGACCAACTTACATGAAGTATAATCATATGTTCAATTTATACATGAAGTATAATATTGTGCAAATATATATCTCAAGTTTCAAAAATTCAAATAAAATATATTATATTTTTTTAGCAAGATGCAACATTTCCAACACTTGGCTAAGATCTGTTAACATTCGATAATGTGGATGGAACATATTAGACGACATAGTTTTTTAGTAATCCTCATGTATAAATTGAACATTTAATTATAGTTTGTGTATGTTTTGGTCATTTTAACCATAAATAAAATTTAAAAATTTAACCAAAATATAACAAATCATTTAATTTTAACAAGTATTTAATTTGATCAATATAAATATTAATTAAAATAATCACTATAAATAATAAAATTACATAATTTTCATATGCTTATGTGGTTAGGTAAAATGTTTTGTTATATTGATCAAATTAAAAAAAAAAATATTGGATATGAAACTCTAGATTAATTATTAAATATATGTATAGTGATAAATTAACATATATATATATATATATATACACATTGGCATTCAAGAAGATATTAATTTATTTAGTAAATTAATTTGTTATAAATCAATTCATACATAGAGTATTTAGTTATTCTTCCTTAAACTTTTCACATATAATTAGATGCTAGTCCAAATTTCCTCTTTTATTTTCATTTAAACAAATTTATAAGAAATATTTTCCTTTTTTTTCCTTTTCCAAAAACTCTATATCAACTAATAATTGCATATGAATATACTATATAATTTTATTATTATTGTTGTTGTTGTTGTTGTTGTTATTTATACTGCTCAAATTAGATATTTGTTATAAATAAATGTCTTTAGTTTTAGAATAAAATTTTATAACATGTTTTCTAGCTAGATACAAATTATATTAATATTGACAAAATTGTCAAAACATATCCAAACTATAACTACATGTTTAATTTATACACGAAGTTTATTAATAAAAATTACATTATCTAATGTTTTACATCCACATCAACGAGTGTTAACGGACTCTTATAACTTTTACAATATGTGTACATTTTCTAGAAAGATAAACAAAATGTATGTTATTTGAATTTAGAAAATTGAGGTATTTATTTGTGTTATAGTATATTTCATGTATAAATTGAACATATAGTAATATTTCGGACATATTTTGATCGTTTTCCCGTTAAATATGAAGTACTGTTAATTAACATTGTCACTTACTCATGATTATCTCATTGACTAAAAAATTACACAAAAAACTATACTCACACTGGGACAGAAAATGTTCAAAAGTTGTGATTTAACATCTCGTATAGTCTACATAAGTTAGAATTGCAGACTACTAAGCATATTTCCATATAGAAGACTCCACTTCCGTGAAAAAGACTAAAAATAACCATAAAGTTTAAAATTTCCACTCTAATCCAATGAGTTAAATATTTGTGAACTTAAAATGAATTAACATTGATAAAATGAAGAACATGGCTGTCAACTAACAACAACGGAACCAGCTCCAGAAAAACGAGATAGCTTTTGAAACAACACGCGGAATCATATAAAATTCTTATTCTTACACATAATTACTAATATGATATCCCTTTATAATACTAAATTTGGAGAAATAAGATTGTAAAAGCATACAAAAGACGAATAACACATTAGATTGCTTAACATCACCTAACTGCATGGTTTTTTTGTGTGTAGCTAAACTATACTTTGTAATAAACTCAAAAGACTTAGAGTCCCATTGAAAAATACATAATTTATATCTCTATGTTGCAGTAAACACAAAATATTTTTCTTCACCCTGCAAAGATGAGGGAAGACGACCAACTTACATGAAGTATAATCATATGTTCAATTTATACATGAAGTATAATACTGTGCAAATATATATCTGAAGTTTCAAAAATTCAAATAAAATATATTATATTTTTTTAGCAAGATGCAACATTTCCAACACTTGGCCAAGATCTGTTAACATTCGATGATGTGGATGGAATATATTAGACGACATATTTTTTTAGTAATCCTCATGTATAAATTGAACATTTAATTATAGTTTGTGTATGTTTTGGTCATTTTAACCATAAATAAAATTTAAAAATTTAACCAAAATATAACAAATCATTTAATTTTAACAAGTATTTAATTTGATCAATATAAATATTAATTAAAATAATCACTATAAATAATAAAATTACATAATTTTCATATGCTTATGTGGTTAGGTAAAATGTTTTGTTATATTGATCAAATTAAAAAAAAAATATTGGATATGAAACTCTAGATTAATTATTAAATATATGTATAGTGATAAATTAACATATATATATATATATATATATATATATATATACACATTGGCATTCAAGAAGATATTAATTTATTTAGTAAATTAATTTGTTATAAATCAATTCATACATAGAGTATTTAGTTATTCTTCCTTAAACTTTTCACATATAATTAGATGCTAGTCCAAATTTCCTCTTTTATTTTCATTTAAACAAATTTATAAGAAATATTTTCCTTTTTTTTCCTTTTCCAAAAACTCTATATCAACTAATAATTGCATATGAATATACTATATAATTTTATTATTATTGTTGTTGTTGTTGTTGTTGTTATTTATACTGCTCAAATTAGATATTTGTTATAAATAAATGTCTTTAGTTTTAGAATAAAATTTTATAACATGTTTTCTAGCTAGATACAAATTATATTAATATTGACAAAATTGTCAAAACATATCCAAACTATAACTACATGTTTAATTTATACACGAAGTTTATTAATAAAAATTACATTATCTAATGTTTTACATCCACATCAACGAGTGTTAACGGACTCTTATAACTTTTACAATATGTGTACATTTTCTAGAAAGATAAACAAAATGTATGTTATTTGAATTTAGAAAATTGAGGTATTTATTTGTGTTATAGTATATTTCATGTATAAATTGAACATATAGTAATATTTCGGACATATTTTGATCGTTTTCCCGTTAAATATGAAGTACTGTTAATTAACATTGTCACTTACTCATGATTATCTCATTGACTAAAAAATTACACAAAAAACTATACTCACACTGGGACAGAAAATGTTCAAAAGTTGTGATTTAACATCTCGTATAGTCTACATAAGTTAGAATTGCAGACTACTAAGCATATTTCCATATAGAAGACTCCACTTCCGTGAAAAAGACTAAAAATAACCATAAAGTTTAAAATTTCCACTCTAATCCAATGAGTTAAATATTTGTGAACTTAAAATGAATTAACATTGATAAAATGAAGAACATGGCTGTCAACTAACAACAACGGAACCAGCTCCAGAAAAACGAGATAGCTTTTGAAACAACACGCGGAATCATATAAAATTCTTATTCTTACACATAATTACTAATATGATATCCCTTTATAATACTAAATTTGGAGAAATAAGATTGTAAAAGCATACAAAAGACGAATAACACATTAGATTGCTTAACATCACCTAACTGCATGGTTTTTTTGTGTGTAGCTAAACTATACTTTGTAATAAACTCAAAAGACTTAGAGTCCCATTGAAAAATACATAATTTATATCTCTATGTTGCAGTAAACACAAAATATTTTTCTTCACCCTGCAAAGATGAGGGAAGACGACCAACTTACATGAAGTATAATCATATGTTCAATTTATACATGAAGTATAATACTGTGCAAATATATATCTGAAGTTTCAAAAATTCAAATAAAATATATTATATTTTTTTAGCAAGATGCAACATTTCCAACACTTGGCCAAGATCTGTTAACATTCGATGATGTGGATGGAATATATTAGACGACATATTTTTTTAGTAATCCTCATGTATAAATTGAACATTTAATTATAGTTTGTGTATGTTTTGGTCATTTTAACCATAAATAAAATTTAAAAATTTAACCAAAATATAACAAATCATTTAATTTTAACAAGTATTTAATTTGATCAATATAAATATTAATTAAAATAATCACTATAAATAATAAAATTACATAATTTTCATATGCTTATGTGGTTAGGTAAAATGTTTTGTTATATTGATAAAATTAAAAAAAAAATATTGGATATGAAACTCTAGATTAATTATTAAATATATGTATAGTGATAAATTAACATATATATATATATATATATATACACATTGGCATTCAAGAAGATATTAATTTATTTAGTAAATTAATTTGTTATAAATCAATTCATACATAGAGTATTTAGTTATTCTTCCTTAAACTTTTCACATATAATTAGATGCTAGTCCAAATTTCCTCTTTTATTTTCATTTAAACAAATTTATAAGAAATATTTTCCTTTTTTTTCCTTTTCCAAAAACTCTATATCAACTAATAATTGCATATGAATATACTATATAATTTTATTATTATTGTTGTTGTTGTTGTTGTTGTTATTTATACTGCTCAAATTAGATATTTGTTATAAATAAATGTCTTTAGTTTTAGAATAAAATTTTATAACATGTTTTCTAGCTAGATACAAATTATATTAATATTGACAAAATTGTCAAAACATATCCAAACTATAACTACATGTTTAATTTATACACGAAGTTTATTAATAAAAATTACATTATCTAATGTTTTACATCCACATCAACGAGTGTTAACGGACTCTTATAACTTTTACAATATGTGTACATTTTCTAGAAAGATAAACAAAATGTATGTTATTTGAATTTAGAAAATTGAGGTATTTATTTGTGTTATAGTATATTTCATGTATAAATTGAACATATAGTAATATTTCGGACATATTTTGATCGTTTTCCCGTTAAATATGAAGTACTGTTAATTAACATTGTCACTTACTCATGATTATCTCATTGACTAAAAAATTACACAAAAAACTATACTCACACTGGGACAGAAAATGTTCAAAAGTTGTGATTTAACATCTCGTATAGTCTACATAAGTTAGAATTGCAGACTACTAAGCATATTTCCATATAGAAGACTCCACTTCCGTGAAAAAGACTAAAAATAACCATAAAGTTTAAAATTTCCACTCTAATCCAATGAGTTAAATATTTGTGAACTTAAAATGAATTAACATTGATAAAATGAAGAACATGGCTGTCAACTAACAACAACGGAACCAGCTCCAGAAAAACGAGATAGCTTTTGAAACAACACGCGGAATCATATAAAATTCTTATTCTTACACATAATTACTAATATGATATCCCTTTATAATACTAAATTTGGAGAAATAAGATTGTAAAAGCATACAAAAGACGAATAACACATTAGATTGCTTAACATCACCTAACTGCATGGTTTTTTTGTGTGTAGCTAAACTATACTTTGTAATAAACTCAAAAGACTTAGAGTCCCATTGAAAAATACATAATTTATATCTCTATGTTGCAGTAAACACAAAATATTTTTCTTCACCCTGCAAAGATGAGGGAAGACGACCAACTTACATGAAGTATAATCATATGTTCAATTTATACATGAAGTATAATACTGTGCAAATATATATCTGAAGTTTCAAAAATTCAAATAAAATATATTATATTTTTTTAGCAAGATGCAACATTTCCAACACTTGGCCAAGATCTGTTAACATTCGATGATGTGGATGGAATATATTAGACGACATATTTTTTTAGTAATCCTCATGTATAAATTGAACATTTAATTATAGTTTGTGTATGTTTTGGTCATTTTAACCATAAATAAAATTTAAAAATTTAACCAAAATATAACAAATCATTTAATTTTAACAAGTATTTAATTTGATCAATATAAATATTAATTAAAATAATCACTATAAATAATAAAATTACATAATTTTCATATGCTTTATGTGGTTAGGTAAAATGTTTTGTTATATTGATCAAATTAAAAAAAAAAAATATTGGATATGAAACTCTAGATTAATTATTAAATATATGTATAGTGATAAATTAACATATATATATATATATATATATATATATTGGCATTCAAGAAGATATTAATTTATTTAGTAAATTAATTTGTTATAAATCAATTCATACATAGAGTATTTAGTTATTCTTCCTTAAACTTTTCACATATAATTAGATGCTAGTCCAAATTTCCTCTTTTATTTTCATTTAAACAAATTTATAAGAAATATTTTCCTTTTTTTTTCCGTTTCCAAAAACTCTATATCAACTAATAATTGCATATGAATATACTATATAATTTTATTATTATTGTTGTTGTTGTTGTTGTTGTTGTTATTTATACTGTCCAAATTAGATATTTGTTATAAATAAATGTCTTTAGTTTTAGAATAAAATTTTATAACATGTTTTCTAGCTAGATACAAATTATATTAATATTGACAAAATTGTCAAAACATATCCAAACTATAACTACATGTTTAATTTATACATGAAGTTTATTAATAAAATTACATTATCTAATGTTTTACATCCACGTCAACGAGTGTTAACGGACTCTTATAACTTTTACAATATGTATACATTTTCTAGAAAGATAAACAAAATGTATGTTATTTGAATTTAGAAAATTGAGGTATTTATTTGTGTTATAGTATATTTCATGTATAAATTGAACATATAGTAATATTTCAGACATATTTTGATCGTTTTCCCGTTAAATATGAAGTACTGTTAATTAACATTGTCACTTACTCATGATTATCTCATTGACTAAAAAATTACACAAAAAACTATACTCACACTGGGACAGAAAATGTTCAAAAGTTGTGATTTAACATCTCGTATAGTCTACATAAGTTAGAATTGCAGACTACTAAGCATATTTCCATATAGAAGACTCCACTTCTGTGAAAAAGACTAAAAATAACCATAAAGTTTAAAATTTCCACTCTAATCCAATGAGTTAAATATTTGTGAACTTAAAATGAATTAACATTGATAAAATGAAGAACATGGCTGTCAACTAACAACAACGGAACCAGCTCCAGAAAAACGAGATAGCTTTTGAAACAACACGCGGAATCATATACAAACAAAACTCGAATCTCCATGTGTTAAGAAATTTGTTTATCTCCTAAACCCAAAATTTAGTGTAATTTCACGCTCACAAATGCACCTATGTCACTCATTCTTGCATGAAAATTTCAGCAGTCCTGAGGGAAGCAATATCATTGTTGCATATGGAACTTCTTCCTCTCTCTCTTTATGTATATGTTCATTTGGGATTTGGGGTTTCAGGGACGCCAATTTTCTCCACGTGTCAATGTCCATACTTCACACTTCTTGCCTCTACTTAGTCATAATCGATCCACAATTTTGATCTCTTAGTGCCGAACTTGATCTCATGTTTAAGATGACACATTAACGCTTTAAGGAGATTAAAAGAAATTTTTAACATATACAGATTCAAATTTTGTTTGTATATGATTTTGTGTACTGTTTCAAAAGCTATTTCGTTTTCTGGAACTGGTTCCATTGTTGTTAGTTGACTGCCGTGTTAAACTTGTCTCAGGAAATGTAATCGGATCGAGATCCATCTACTTAGTCCACAAGGAGGTCTTCATGTACTTGATACATTTCTTATTCTAATGATTCTGTTTTGGTTTTAATTTTTTTTCATTTTATCAATGTTTTTCAGATAAATTCATTTTAACTTCACAAGTATTCAGTTCATTTGAAGCTTTATGGTTACTTCTAGTCTTATTCTGGAAAGTAGCCTTCTATATGGAAATATGCTTACTCATCTATAATTATGACTTTTACGAACTATATTCACTACAAGAAAAACTGTTTTTAGCCACGAACCAGCTACGACCGGTTCGTGGCTATGATTTTTCCAGCCACAAATAGCTACGAATCAGCCACGAATCGTTTTCGTGGCTAGTTCGTAGCTATCCGTGGCTAAATAACCACGAAAAATGTTTTGTGGCTATTCGTAGAAAATTAGCCACGAATAGCCACGAAATAGTCGTGGAAGAACATAGCCACGACTAGCCACGAACGTTTTCGTGGCTAACTAGCCACGATCTGAAAACGTAGCTATTTGTGGCTAATTTAGCCACGAGTAGCTACGAAATTATCGTGGAAAAGTTTAGCCACGGATAGCCACGAATAGCCACGATTTTATCCGTGGCTATTCAAAACCCTAAACCCTAAATATACCCTAAAACTCCAAAAATTTGTGGCTCTCCGTGGCTATTTAAAACCCTAAACCCCATACAAACCCTAAACCTAAAATATAAACCAAAATCTAATTACTAAAATTTCAATTATTATAACATAACTAAAGTTAATTAAACATTTTATATCTTGCAATTATAAATTTAAACTCTAAACTCTAACCTTAATCATAATCTTTCAAACCCTATTACCCAAACTCTAAATTATAAATTAACTCTAAACTTTAAACTCTTAAAAACTATAAAATTAAAATATTAATGAAACTATAATACTTTAAATTTCAAACCTCAAATCTAAACCTCAAACCATAAATCTAAACCTCTAAACCCTAAACCCTAAACCCTAAACAAACCATAAAATTATAAAATATAAACAAAACTCTAATTAATAAAATTCTAATTACTATAACATATCCAAAACTAAAACCTATTATTTTTAAACCTTAACTTATAACCCTAAACACAACCTTTTCAACATATATATATATATATATATATATCATAACCATAATATACTCTAAATTATGCAAACTCTTAAACTCTATATCCAAAACATAATCTATAAACTCTAAACTTTTAATCCCAAACAAACCACAAACAAACCCTAAACCCCAAACAAACCACAAACCAAAATATAATCATGAAAATGAAAATAAAGATAATTATAGTTGAAATATTTTATCAAACAAATTTTTGTTTTCTATCACAATTATTTTATAACTCAAATAAACTAATTATCATATTTAACTAAGATGCAAAAAATCAACTAATTTTTGATTGGCTAATCCAAAAAGGGAAGGATCACCAACTTTAGATCCTAACTCTTGATATCCCACAATCTAATGGTCCAAAATTTTCTTTTTGGTTTTCTCCTTCTCTCCTTTACTTTCTCTTCTCTTTCTTCTCCACGACATCTTTTCTTCTGATTTTTTTCTTCTTCTTCTGTGGAATCTTTCTTCTCTTCTCCTTGTCTCTTTGATTTCTCATCACTCTCTTTCAACTTAAATCCCTAATATCTCCATGAATCTGATGAAGGAAGAGCCGTCCACTCCTTTTCGATTTTGATTCTTCCCTCAACCATTGAGTTTCAAGCTCGATTCCCTCAAGCCATGGCCTCTCTTTCCTTGAGCTTGAGTTTCAAGCTCGATTCCCCTGAGCTTATGTAAACCTTCTCCTTCAGAAGTCGATTTTTGTTTCTTTCTTTATCAGATTTTACTTTCGTTTCTTTCATCAAATTTGATTTTGTATCTCTTTGTTTCAGATTGGCAGGAGCAGAGCGTGACGGCGTGGCCGAGCAGAGCTCGACGGCGTGGCCGAGCAGAGCTCGACGGCATGGCGGAGCAGAGCCTGACGGCATGGCGGAGAGGCGTTGCAGATCTTGGAGGTCTCATCTCCTCCTCCTTCACGATTTCTCAGATCCGTGAAGTGTGCTCGCCGTCTTTCGCTCGCCATCATTCCCACGGCGAGGAAGCAACAGAGGTAGGAGATGCTCCCGGATTCAAAGATCCCGGCGGTGAAGAACATGGGGCGGATGACGGTGAGATGCAGAGCCGGCGGCGGTGAGAAGAGGCGCCGGCGTGTGTTCTTTTTTGTCATTTGTTTTTTTTAAATTTAATTGATGTATTGTATGTATATACGTATGTGTATATACGAATGTATATGTACTATTATCTGTATATGAATTTAATTTTAATTCGTATTATATATGTACTTTTATCTGTATATACCTATTATATTTGTATATACGAATTTAATTCTAATTTAATTTTTTTATATGTTTATTTTTTTTTTATTTTTTTTTAATATTTTTGCCATGGATATCCACGGATATATATCGTAGTTAGTCGTAGCTAGATAGCTACGAATATATCGTGGATAGTCGTAGCGAAATAGCTACAAACTAGTTTGTAGCTATTCATGGCTATTAGCCACGAATAGGTTCGTGGCTATACCGTGGCAAGCTTGCTACGACTAGCCACGACTAGCCACAACTAGCCACGGTTAAACATTAGCAACGAGCTCGAAGCTACGAAAAATTTTCGTGGCTAGTCGTGGCTAAGGGCGAACTAGCCACGGATTTTTGGCTCTAGCCACAAAAAAATTCGTGGCTAAATACAGATTTTCTTGTAGTGATTGGATGTTAGTATATATGGGAGAATCACAACTTGGAAACTTTTTTGTTCGGAGTATAGTTTTCTTTTTGCATATTTTTCCAGACTATTAAGTAATTAAGAGTAAGTGACAATGTTGATTGATAGTACTTCATCTTTCTAGGGTGAAGAAAATATTTTTTGGTCATTGCAACAGACGTATAAATTTTGTGTTCTTTAATGAGACTCTTAAGTCCTATGAGTTTATTACAAAGTATATTTTAGCCATGCACACACACAAGTTTTCGTGCAGTTAAATGATGTTAAGCAACCTATTATGTTACTCGTATTTGTATGATTTATGTAATCTTATTTCTCCAAATTTAGTATGAGGAAGGGATATCATAGTAGTAACTATGTGCAAAACAATGCATAATGTCTGGTTATGTTTTTATGATAGCAAGTATTTTGTTACCTGAGTATAAAACCTACAAAAACGGAAGGGTAATGCTCAAAAATGTGGTAGCAATTAGTGTTACCCTAGCAAGAATGCATATATAAAGATATGTGATACCAAAATTCAAAGTTTTAACTACCCATCAATTTAATAATAACCATAGTAGGAAAATATGTTGCTTCTTATTATCCTTTAGCTCTACTAATAAACCTTTATAATCTTACACAATTTCTCAAACACTTGCTCATCAGTTTCAATATTTTGTACCAAACTTATGACATTGATTCCCACAAACAAAAACATTTGAAAAAGAAAAAAATCCAACTAACATGAGATAAAGAAGGTGATAGAGAGCGGAATCTTAGGCTCCGAATGGTGATAGCGGATTGGGCGGTGCGGGACAAGCGGATCAAGCGGTGCGGAACGGTTCAAGTGCGGTTTGTAAGAAGAAACGCACTATGCGGAACAAGTGCGGTTACTGCGCAATAAGCGGTACGTAAAAATGTTTGAATGGTGAAAAGAAGCTGCATGCGGTACAAGATAAACACTTGAATGGTAAAATTGATAAAAGTGGTGCGGGACATATGCTTGAATGGTAAAATGATAAATGTTAGAGAATACGCATTATAGATAAATATTTAGAAATTAAAATTGATTAATAATACTAATGCAACATATTATAGATAACTTTCAAATCAATTTGGTTATCGGTTCGGTTCGACCGAATCGATCGGTTAACAAATTTTTTTAAACTGATATATATATATGTATCGATTTAAGCTAAAATATATTTTGAACCGAAATAACTAAAACTAACTGAAAATACAATCTTCATCAGGGTTGAGACTTCAGTTTATTCAGTTCAGTGTCTTCAGCTAGTTTTTGGAATTTTTTGACCGAAATTTATTTTGGTTTGATTCGGTTTTGGGTTCAGTTATTTTCTAAATTTTTTTTGTATAATTCGGTATATCCGATTTAAAATTAGTATAAATTGATTTTTTTTTAAAAAAGAACTAAATAACTAATCAATTTGGTCAAAATTATAAACTAATTTTGTTAGTTGGTTGTGTAATATATTTTGTATTTATTATTTATAAATAATAATTAAAACTTATATAAATAATGTTTTTTTGTAAATTATTATTGTCTAATTATTATGTAATAATTTATTTTGTAAATATTATTTGAAAATAAAGAACAAGCGTGATCCACACCCAAACCACACTAACCACACTACTTTTGCTTCTTGTATTTACATGGTGCGGTTTAGTTATATGATTAGACCACACTTGTTTCTGTTTTTTTTTTTAATTTATTTTTTAATCAAAATTAGAATTAGAAATATTATGTGAATGGTGACCCAATATTGGTCCCGCTGTGCGGTCCAAGTGAAACACACCATTCATTCAATACCTTAGATAACAATTAAGATCACGAGAACTCCAGTAGAACTCGCAAACAAACTTGGGTTTAGATGTAATCGAAGAGATTCGATGACGGCTAGGGTTTGAAATCCTCCTCTCAGAGTTTTGCACAAAAATCTCTTTAGAAACTTGAGTTTATGATTTGTCAAAATAATGTCTACTTTATAAACAATCGATGACGACTCTATTTAAACTAAAACAAGATTCTAAAAACCCTAAGATAAAAGAAAAAGAAAACAAGACCTAATGACTCATTGAACAAAAATCCCAAAACAAAAGCCTTAATTATTCTTCAATATGCGCTGCATCAGGTCCCACCGAGTGAAAAAGGATCCGCCCACGAATCTAAACCTTTAGTCACCAGTAAATGGGAAAATATGTTTGTTCTGGATAAGCTGAACATAGTATATGCAGTACTAGGAATATTTTCTCTTGTGAGCACAATCAACACTAAGATACTTAGTGCAACCCACTTCGTATCGTTTAACACACTTCCTTCCAAACCTGTTTGTCTTTGAAGACAACAAGACATGCACGACAAAAAGACCCTGGATCTCCTAAACAAAACCTATGTGAAGTAATTCTTCCACTTGATGTTGCAGTTCATTATGCTCGTTTCGGCCCATATGATAAGGTTGGTTGTTAGAAGATGTAGCACACAAGTTAGATAAGCTGGATGATCAATGTCTAATGGTGGAACTACCTCTACACTGAAATTAACAGCTTCTCCATGGCAATTCGTCATGTGTGGCAAAGTGGAAAAATCCCACGGGATGTGAGGAACTAGTCCCTCGAGCACTTGAAATTGAGTAAAACCAAGGCTTTGTGTAGAAGAAATATTGTGTCAATGTAGCCCCACCAAGCGTCACATCCCAACTTGTAACATTATTACCAACCAAACAACACAACATATTTCCTACCGCTTCGTTTGTGATCGCTTGGTAAATGTATGGTTGAAGATGATATGTTGAACGCACAACCGTGCCAATATTCCACAACGGGCATCAAAATGGATCATTATCTTGCCTGATGCACGATCAATGTTACTCCAACAATACATGCCATGGATATATCAGTGGAATCCATTTTTGGGTTACGAACAGCTCTTGTTCCCCACGTAGAAGCTCCAAAACGTTGTTTCATTGGTAACGAAATAGTTGGGAAGATCAACATCAACACGGTAGGAAAACAATGATGAAAAAATACAATAATCACATGAACATGAACCAATGTTGACTCTACGTGGACAAAGTCTCTTTAACAGTACAACGAGATCTCAAAACACAAGAAAAAGTCCCCATGAATGCCGAGCTTGCACTTCTGTTTACTAAGACAATGGGTGACATGATGTAATATAGTAAATAAATGGAAGTGATGTGAAAGCTGGACCTCCGAGACATCACCAACAATAAGTATTACACTAAAAGAACCCATCATAATCAGTACAGTAGGTTGAGGAACAACTAGCAGGAGAACAACGAAAATATTTGACAATAGCCATGTTTTTTCATATTGCAATGGCGTGAGAAAATATGAATTATCAAAAAGTGACCCTTTTCGTTGCTCGTATGATTCTTGAACTTTTCCTCAATGCGTTCGACTTGTAACATAACAAGTTTTCCTTCCACCTAGGACTTATCGTGATCATGACGGAGCCCGTTTGTGCGAGATGCACAATCCCTCTTGTTGTTTGAGAAGCTCCACATGACAATGTCTCTTGTGACAGAGGGAAAATAAGAAACGCCAACTTCACCGTTGTGAACATGGGCAGAGGAGATGTAAGGAACTTGTGTGCCCATGGTGTCCATAAATACGTTGAAGTCTTGCAGCCAGCTAAGGCACATGAAAGGAAAGAGAAAAATTGAGACACTAAATATTGAGCACAAGAGACACAACAATAAGTAGTGTGTACGTTCTGTAGATTTCCAATGAAACAATCATATAAGATACCACAACAGTCATGAAAGAATGTTGACTTTTAACTCAAACTTCCCACTGGCCACAAAAAGCTTTTCACGAATGAAGAGACCAACTAGTTGGCGGTTCTGTATATCTGGGACGACTCCAAATATGAGTACCATTATATTAGAGTGACTCACAGTTTGCAAAAGAAATTGAAGAAAATGAAGAATTGGTGTCACTAGTGGCAAAAGTTGCTCCTGAATCGGACACGTCATAGTTAATCCCTTAATTTGACAAACAATACCACCATCTTTACAAAAAACGATAACCCAATGGTAGATGATTGTGACATGCTAATAAGGCAACAAAGGAAGAATCACTCATGCACGTGTCGTAAAAAGATCCCATCATGACCCTTCTATAAAATGAAAAAACATAAAAGCTTGTTGCAAACTAAGTTTCACTCGTATTGTCGTGATCACTTCCATGAAACATAAATGAGGAGACCTCCATATAATTGACTGTTGGCATTAGGAACATCTGAGATACTTTTCTTCCTACACAATTTTCCTTAGTTATTGCTTCCCACATATGGAGGAATGAACACATGGAATTGGTGGCCACATAAGACATCTCCGTAATCATACTTGATAATAGTATCATAATTACGTCACATAATTCTACCATATGCCTTGTGAAAGCCGTTTGAGCTCCAACGTGATATTTTTTTTTAACTTGAGTTACAATATATACATCTTCGTTGTAGACATCTGTAGGAAATAATAGAAAATCATTATTTTGTCTTCATTTCAAAAATACCAAATCAGTACCTCAATCTTTGAAATGCATGTGCGGATTTATTCATTGTTTAGCTTTGTCTTGTAGCTCACATGGAAACTTCCTCTTGATATTCCACTTTGACGAAGAGTTGCACGATTATTTTTGTTTGCCATCACTACAACTTCCGTTAACCAGCTCTCGTTTCCGTAATGTACAACATACCTAATATCTCCATCAAATATATGTCTAACACATGTGCCGCATAACTCTCTTTGTAAAGATCCCTTTGACCTCCACACTAAAAAAATAATCGCTTCGAATGTGATAAGGCGGTTCAGGATTCTTATCGTAGATATCTAACATTAGAACACCAGAGATTTATAAATCTATCATGTCTTCTACTTGAAGAAACAAGTTATAATCACGATCTCGAAGATCATGTGATCGTTATTAGTATAAATGTCGGTAACATGATCAATATAAATCCCTTTGTAGAAACATTCCTCACATGGAAGAAGGAAATATTTGCTGCTATCACAGTCTGGTGGTTTGGTTTTTACTTGCCGATGAGGACCTGTAAAAAAAATCTCGATACGATCTCGATTTGGAGGCTTGTTGTAGATCATCTGATTACGATTTGCAAGGAAACCACTCGTATCCAGATATGTATCTTCGTCCATCATCCCAAATTTGTCGATCACATGAAAACGTTTTGTTGGTCCAAGATTGATGTCATCCACCTCTTGAATTCCTATGAAATTGATGTCTTTTTCCTCATCAATGACATCAGAAGCTGGATCTGCACCAACACAGTCATCAAAGATCGGATCGACATCGTCACAGAAATCAAAGATTGTATCTCCATGGAACTCTTTAAGAAGATCGCCACCTTCAACTTCATCGATGAACACATCATCCTGTTGATGTAAAACATGTAACTGTTGGAGTGTGTGTAAAACAGGTTCCATAGACTGTCGTAACTTGTCGCATAGATCTTGTTTAAAATTGGTTAAAATTTCCTGCAAGAGAATAACTTGCTCATCCCTTGGTTGTTGCAGATTTTTTCTCAGTAGCATGATAGTAGTTAGGACCGTTTTTTCTCTGTTACCAAGTGATAGAGACCAGAAGCTTAGATAACAAGTAAGATCACGAGAACTCCGGTAGAACTCTGATATATCATGGTTTTCACCGGTTTTAGACCATGATATAAGTATGTTTTAGAGTCTTTTAGTGTTTCTTTAGAGTCTTTTACAGGTATTATTAGATATATGCACGTTTGGAGCAGAATTGGAGATAATGGAGCTTTTTGGAGCATTTTGGTGATTTGGCCCGAGAGATAGAGTTCACTGTCCAAAAAAGAGTATTGCACCAACACCGAAAATATAAAGACTCTATCATAAAAGGCATTTCCTCTTTAAAAAAAAACAAAAAAAAACGTGAGAGTAGGAAAGAAAGGGAAACAAAAGCCTACTCAGGTCTTAGAGATTCATGAACAACTACAAGGCAAGCTTTGTTTCATATTAGAAGAGTATTCATATTCTACTTCCAAAAACCAGAGAAAAACCTAAGTCCGAGAGAGTAGAAAAGAGTGTAGGAAAGAAGAGGATTCATCACATGTGCAAGCAGTATATGACTGGAGGTTGTGGACATCAACAATTTCATTCTCTCTAGCGGTTTTGTGCGATAACTAGAACCTTATTCACGCTTATGGTAACCAGAAACTCTCTTAACCTCACTAAAAATAAAAGTCTTCTTTAATTTCGAGCCTGGTTTGAACTGAATAATACTTTTGATAAGAATCACATGAAAAACTTAATGAACTTAGAGAGCTAGTTGACCGGAAATTAATTTTTGAAAGGTTTCGAAGTCTTGAGTTGTGACTAGCATTGCATGTGTTATGGTGATAATTTTCTAGGCTGGGTTCTTAATGACGTAGTTTTTGGTTATGGTTCGAAAGCACGGTCATTGAGATTTTAAGTTCCCATTTGATTTTACTGCTTAGGACTTGGTCTCTTTTTGTTTGAAGTCAAACAAAAGTTTATGTCTGGGGGTGTTGCTATAATCAAGATTTTACCCGTTTATCGCATATTTTAGGACAATTTTATGAGTGATCCAAGAGTTTTTAATGGTTTTTAGTAGGTTTTAGTCTATTTCTTATAGATTCATTGATGTGTCTACCATGACTCCGAACATCAGTGAGTGAAGTATTTATGTTAAAATATTGAGGAGATATGTTATCAATTGAGGAGTTAAATGAACAATCGGTCTAATATTGGTGAATGAACAGGTTTTCGTATTTTTTTTTAATGATTTTTCTATTTGTATAGTTTCTTTGTTTTAGTTGTTCTAAAGTGCAAAAGTAATGTTACAGGGAACTAAGATACATGGTACTATAGATTGTTATGTTTTTATTGACCAATCCTTCTATGTGCCTGTTGAACGGATTATATAATCTTTCTGATTTTGGCATAATTCCTGCTGGTGGAGATTTTAAACGATATTTCTTCGATTCGAAATAAAATGGAAGTGGACAACATATGTTGAGGTAATTCCTAAAATAAGCACAAGCAATTCTTTGATTTTGATGATTTTCGTTTTATAAAATCTGGGCGTCACGATGGTATTCATTCTGTAGGTATGGTGAATACCTATTTGGGTCATTTTTTTTCTTTTTTGGTCGAGCAAACTCATTGATTTCCCGTCTGTGTATTTGTCAAGATTTAATTGGACGAGTGGATGGTCTGCTTGCTTGGTCTCGCGATCCCATAAATTTTAATATTGTGGATGCTAGGTTAGTCTTTATATGCTATAATATCAAAGATATTTGTATAAGTATTCGTATTATTAGGTTGTAATTAAACTTTTGCTAACAGTAAGTATAGGTTGCTTTGTGAGCTCGGTGGCAACAAGGCTAAAGAGTTTCAAAAATCTTTTGAGGATAATGATGACTACATTATGGTGTGCATTTTGCGGTTTTCTAAGCTTCTTTTTAGAAACGGTCAGTTTGGGTGAATCTGTTTATTTACCTTTTGTATTTGTTGTTTTAGTGTCGATTATTAACCGATTTTAAAAACAAAATATTTATAGGTGATTGGATTGCAACATCTACTGGTGATTGTGTTCAGGTGGTTATGAACAGTGCTCTTCCCAAAATTGCAGAGTTTAGAAAAAAAAATTCCATCACGGCAGTTAACGTGCTAGAATGTCATATCCACGCTCATTGTTTGATTATATGTGTTTTCTACTAAGTTGTCATGGATGTTATCAATAAGCTTATTTCTAAATATTATTTACATTCAATGTTATTTTGTGTTTTCATATGTGTATATAATTATTATTATATGCAACCGAAAGTAACAATTTGTGCATGTAAAACGATGAATTAAATCTTTAACCAATCCCAACCAGAAAAACTAAAATCACGTATTTTCTTGACACTCAGCGAAACATTACACCTAAATTAATTAACAACAGAATAATGTCCGCACATGCGTGTAGATCGATCACCTAGTTATTTTGATAAATCAGAAACTCAAGTTTCCAAAGAGCTTTTTTGTGCAAAACCCTGAGAGGAGACTCTCAACCCCTAGCCATCATCGAATCTCTTCGGTTATGTCTAAATCCAAGTTTGTTTGCGAGTTTGATAGGGTCTAAGTTTTAATCCTATTCTACTACAAGTGCACAGTTAATGCAATTATAGTATGTAGGGTATCAAAATCCACATAGACTCTCAGTCACGATAGATTTAAGAACAGTCAAGTTAAACTAGGAGAAAGAAATAAGAAACTAAAAAGCAAAACAGAAAAGTAAATCAGTAGCAGGATTTGTTTGAAAGCAATTAACTAAAAGCGCTAAGTCTAGGGAGTTCTCAGGAAATCAGACAAGCAGATCAGATAATCAGTCAGGATCAAATTAAGTACAGTTCTAGAACTCGAACACGGATATACAACTAACCAAATTTCGTTGTGAGAATTCTCTAAGTCTAATAGCAAAAATCCAAATTTCTTTGTAATTCCTAACAGATTAAACTAGCCTTAAGTTCAGGTTCGATATGTTCACAATTCAATTAAACCAAATTTCTTTGCGAGTAATTAAATTGCTAACCCTAAATAGTTCAGATTCTAAATCACACTTTCGTGTCAATTTAACAACATCAGATCTAGATTCTAAGTGATCAAGTTAGAAACTAGTATTGAGCACAATTTAGATTGAAGAACAATTATGATATGAATCCTTAACTGAATTAAATAAATCTAGCAAGTCATGAAATCCTTAATGAGAATCCCTAAACCTAACTATGAATATACTCAGACATAGATAATTAAAACATAATCAATGAATAATTAGATTGCATAAATAAAGAGTAAAGATTAAAGGGGTTCGTAATCTTCTCCAAAAGCAGGAAGCAGTACAGGATTAGATCAGCCCCAAAAGCTCTAAAATCTCTATGCTCAAAGTATGAAAGCGTAAGTAAAGCGTATCTAAAAACTGATGTAAAAACCTAATTATAAAGGCCTAATCACGACTGGGGCTTCTTTGTAATTCTTGGAAACTTCTGGGCCAAAGTGCAATATCCAAACTTCATAAAACCGCCGAAGATAAGCCCATCTCGCTCGTGTGTCGATCGATGCACAATGTATGTCGATCAATGCAATACTCTGTTTTGGACAGTGAACTCTATCTCTCGGGTCAGATCACCAAAATGCTCCAAAAAGCTCCATAATCTCCAATTCCGCTCCAAACGTGCATATATCTAATAATATCTGTAAAAGACTCTAAAGAAACACTAAAAGACTCTTAAGCATACTTATATCATGGTCTAAAACCGGTGAAAACCATGATATATCAACTCCCCCACACTTAGTCTTTGCTTGCCCTCAAGCAAAACAGAGAACTAGAATGTAGTGAAGAGGTTTGAAAACTTTCAGAAACTCTTTTCATCCTAGAAGCAACAACACTCAGATTCCCCTTAGTAAGCCACTGAAAGAATCACCTGCAAGACATCAATACCAACATGTACTTCCCCCACAGTTAGCAACTGTCCTAAGTAAACTCCACAATCAATCCAAAGCAATTCAAATTCACCCTACTGACTTCTATAAGCTATTAAGTGCGGTCTCACCTAAGGATTATCGATCAAAGGGCACAATGATTCTTACTTTGTTAGCTCTAGACCACCATACTATCTTTTCTGGTTCCTTTCTTCTCTTTTCCCTTCCTTAACAACTGATTTTTCCCCATTGGGTATCATTTTTTTTTTATCAGTGCTCTTCCAGTTATGGGGTGTACTTTGGACACATTCCATGGATGCACAGGAGGTAATAGGGGTTTCTACCACTCTCGCGACCACTTCGTAGCTACTAGCTCATCCTCAATTTATTATTCTCTTTTTTTTTTTACTTTTACTTTAGAGAAGGGGAGAAGGGAACCTTACTCGGACAGGTTTATAAGCTGTGTCAGAACTAACAGAGGAATCCGACTCAAGGTATACCAAGCCCTTAGGTGAGAAAATTAAGTCAGGTTTACAAGGGTGAAGCCAGTAAAGGATCCTCTGAATACCTGAATTGATATGGGTGTCCTCAGTAGGTTGATCCGCATTGGGTTTTCTAATAGTCATAGATTGATCCTGCAACTTCATCCCAATGGTCACTTAAGTTCCTGCAAGAGTTGTTAACTCTCAAAAATTCATTGTTTCTTACTAACACCGTTTTGACTCAATAAAACAAATTTTTTTGAAAAATAGGACTGACTTTAAGAAAACAGAAAGATAAAAGTCAGTATCACCTCCCCCACACTTGAAACACACTGTCCCCAGTAGTGTCAAGCTAAGGATTGGTAAAAGAAACTAAAACTGTTAAGGGATGAGTTAAGTTCTGTAGGATTTTTACCTGTCTCGCACATGCATCGATCGTTACGCATAAATGCGACGATCGTTGCAAGGCGATTGCGATATGAGTCGATCGTTGCTCAGGTCCGCAACGATCGCTGCAATGCGATTTTCGTGTTGTGACGATCGACACACAGAACCGTGTCGATTGTTGCATTGCGATTTGTCGGAACAGTCAACAGTTAGCAGGTTAGTCCGTGAGAAAGTCTTAAATTTCAAACCTGAAAGCTGAAAATCAATGCAAACAAGCAAAATCAAAGTAACATATAGTCTCAAAGTAAACACATCATCCAAACATAAGTATCAAAGAGAAAAATCAAAAGAAAAGTGCAAAAGAAAAAGTGCAAAAGAAAAAGTGCAAAAGAAAAAGTGAAAAAGAAATATAGAACCGATAGTCTGAAAATGCCACTACTCTCACTCGTCATCTATGCCAGCATAAGGGTCGGTACCGCTCGAATCACCGGGAGTCGGAGAACGCTGTCGACGTCGACTGGCAGGAACGGGCTGATGAATTTGTGGTTGTCTCCTACATGTGCAGCCACGCATGAAGTCCCAGATGCTCCGTAGAATACCATCCTGACGCTCTCTCCAATCTCCCTCAGACATCTCACTCAAAGGTACTGAACAAGCAGGATAAGGACCGATGTCATGTGCAGCAGGAGCAGCAGGCGCAGAAGAAGAAGAAGCCCGTGTAGAAGGCTCTCCCAGCGGATGGGCCATCGTAGGAACTCTGCACTGATCTCGCATAGGAGGTTGGAAATCCAAGTCAGCCAATGTATCGATCTTAGTCAGATCAGCAGCAGGAAGATCCACACCATGTTTATGCCCATGCGTGTCATAGTAGACCCAAATGCATCTTTCCTTCAGCCAAGTAGCACTCTGCAAGTGGGTCAAATCCATATATACCCTGCTATCACCGCGCTCTGTACCCTCTAAGGGGATCCAGCAGTGCCGAAAGATGGGAGTAAGCAAACTCCCTACTGTCTCAGTGTCCTTCCCATCGAATGCCTTCTTCTGCAATGAGCACAAGTGATGAGCAAACACAGCTCCTAAGTTAAGTCCTCTGGTGGGATCTCTCAGATCAGTATAAGCAAACTGCTCTCTCAGCCCAATGAAAAGTATCTCCAGCTCATTCTTACGCATCTTGTTCGCTTCAGCTTTGCACAACAGAGTATATCCCAAGATGCGTATCACATATCGGAGAACAGGATGTCTGACCTGACTCTGCTTCGTGGTCCTCGAGTCATAAGCTCCATTGCCAAACTGATCCCAAAAATACTGCGCCTCATGTCTATCCCACTCAAGAGCTATACCAGTACGTGTAGGCTCCACGCTGAATCCATAAATACGGCAGATATCTAGAAGGGGAATCCGATACCTGACTCCTAAGCTCATGAATGTAAAGATACCACCTGCGGCTCTCCGGCGCTCCGGATCAGGATAGTTGACTCTGAAAGTCGCCAACAACTGTCTCACCAGGTCAGGGTACATCTCATAATACTGCATAGGCATTGTCCCCAGACCAATGCCCTTGACCAATCTAAGCACCTGCTCTTCAATGCCTAAAGCTCTAGTCGGCTGAATATCCATATGACACCAGCCATTGTAGAGCAGTGTATCGTACTCATCTTAGTAATCATGTTTCGGCCTCTCAGTGAAAGCGTCAGTCTTAAGTAGCACATCAGGTTCCGTGTCCCATTCCTTATCTGTTGGAATCAGCTCCTTATCTGCCTTAGGCCAAGGCAACTGTATGGCTTACCGATCTCTCTGATAAGCCTCGGGTGGTGTCGAGTCTCGGAGAAACCATTCCTCTGGTGGAGGAGGCTGATCTGCGGCTTCTGTAGTAGCTTTGCGTTTGCGAGGTTGTCCGCGAGGAGGCATCTGCAACAAAGAAATAAAGACCAGTTAGTCACGTAAAGAAATAAAGACATAGATGCAACGATCGTTGCAAGGCGATTTTACAGTCGCCATAAAATCCTTCAAATCGTATAAGAATCAATCCTCAATCACAACAACAGTATAATCTCATCATTAATCAGCCTAAATCAAGTCTATATCAGTACGCAATCATCATTCTAAAGCTAAAATCTTCTAATTCCAAAACCCTAAAATTGAATCCGAAAACGATGAATTTGAGAGACCTTACCTCGGAATTGCTACGAATGGGTTAGAGGAATGGATAAAGCGTGTAAAAACAAGAAGAATAGCACTTTGAATCAACGAAAATGATGAAGAAATGAGTGATTTAGGTGATAGGAGATTCATGTGTACGGACGGTGAAATGGGGAAGAAGAGAAGAGAGAAAAGGTTAAAGGCACTTACATGGATCGTGAATGCAACGACCGTTGCAGATAAGCAACGATCGTTGCTAGTGAACCGAATTTATTTCGGTTTAGCGCACGCGTACCTTTAATTTTAAAATTGAATCATTTGCAACGACCGTTGCACAGGACCGCAAAAATCGTCACAAGGCGATTTCATCTCCTCGTCATGTCTCCCTGCAACGACCGATGCAAATATCAGCAACGATCGTCACATATCTCCAGACTAGTGTTCTATAAAGAAAACACAGCAAAAACAAAACCAAAACGTGAAATCCTAAGAAAAACACCAAAAATAATATGTACAAACCAAACAGTGGGTTGCCTCCCACTCAGCGCTTGTTTAAGGTCATTAGCTTGACCGGACGAACAAGATCAAGTTCCTGGAGATCTCAGCAGAGACTGTGACTGCCTCTGCGCAAGTCTCCTCATCCAAGGTGGAGAATAAGCTGTGTCGGTGTGAGCTCGTCCAAGAAAAGAAGGAATGAAATGTTCTCCAGGATCTAAAACCAAAGTGTCACTCGTCTGCTCTCCATATCCGTCCTCAATCCTAAAGGTTTGCCCATAAATATGTGGCTTGCGTAGCATATCTTACGTCGATCATTGCTCCAGCTGTGGCTAAAAATGGTCTTCCCAGTATTAGAGTGTCATCCTGCTCACTGTCGTACTTAAGCACCAAGAAGTCTGTCGGAACTAAGTAGTTTCCAACTCTCACTGGGACGTCCTCAAGAACTCCTTCTGAAATTCTTATTGACTGATCAGCTAGAACAAGAGAGGTCCCTAGTGGGTGAAAAATCTGTCATCCCCAGCTTCTTTGCCACAGAGTATGGCATGAGACTCCCAGAAGCTCCTAAGTCACACAAAGAGCGCTTGAAATCATCCTCAAAAATAGAACAACTCAGCACAAATATACCAGGATCAGGTAGCTGTTGGGAATGTTCTGAAATCATACTTGTAATCAATCTAGAGATAGTTGTGTTGTCGAGATTAGACATTCATATAATACTAGGTGATCATAATGTTTTGCTAGAAGCCACTTGTGATCTGTGAGTTATGAAATCATTGCTAGTATTATATGATCCTACAGGGTCACACACCTAAGCAAACTGGATATACTTCATGTGGGAATGATCATTAATGTAATGATCTAATTAATGTGTATTTGATACACATTACATACGTGTTTTGAGGGTGTGTTGATCGACACTAAGAGTGGCATCGATCGACACAAGGCGTAAATCAAAATACTAATTTTGGTTTAATGACTTAATTAATCTTGGTTTGGTTTAGTGATTAATTAGGTTTTCTCAGATCTATATATATGTGATATAGCACGACCTGGAGCCCAAGTTTTAGCCTAATTACAGCCACCTCTCAGAAACACAGGAATCCCGAAGAGATCCGATCTCCCGGCACTAGCATCCCGGCGGATTCCAGTTTGTGTGCGTGTGGATACCAGTAGAGGCGCAGCACTTGAGGCGCTTGTGAATCTCGAATACTTGTTCATCTTCCGCTGCTAATCTCCAGGTATTTTTGAGATCCTTATGATTCAATAAACCTAAACCCTAGATCCTAGGCTATGGAATTTATACTTAGGGTTGCCTAATATGATTAGAACCGCTAGAAATTCCTTCAGTGGTATCAGAGCCTTAGGGTTTATCCTATTGAATCTAACAGCATGATATTCGAATTAGATGAATTTGAATCGATATATATGATATATGCATGCTAGATTGTGTTTTGTTCAAAGTAATCGCGTTTTAGGGTTCTTGTTCATAAACGATTCTATGGTTTCGCATGGTGTCGACCGACACCAATCTGGTGTCGATCGACACAGTATGGAAACCCGAATGAAATTTTAGGTTTCGATCATAAAGGTCGAAGTTCCTGATGCCCTATCGTGTCGATCGACACAAAAGTTGTGTCGGTCGACACGGACCTTGCGAATGGTTTAATTGGTTCAATTGGATTGGACCGGTTATCGCGTTTGGTTAAAATTGGTTAAATCAGTTCAATTGGATGAATCGGTTCAATTGGATTGGACCGGTTATCGCAATTGGTTTAAACCGGTTTGACCGGTTAATTGCGGTTTGATTGAATTTGTTAATGTCGACCGACATAAGTGTTGTGTCAATCGACACTAACCGGTTATCGAACCGGTTCAATTTGATTGACCGGTTATCGCAATGGTTTTTTTTTAGTTGTATCGATCGACACACAGGGTTGTGTCGGTCGACATACTACTCGGGATTTTGGTTATTGAACCATAAATCGCAAAAACCGAACCAAAAACTTAACCCTTTTCTTAGAATAATTAAAACTGAGTTAGATTAGTTGTTTTAATTAATTATAATCCTTCTAAGATACATATATGATATGTATATTAAATTAAAAGTTTCGTTTCTCTTCAAACTAAATATCAAGTAATCCTTGATGTCTTCCCGATCTTGTCAACTGTCAAGACTCGTTTCATTGTGCGATAGACTTGCAGTGCAAGGTGTCCACAATTACATGAGTAAGGCAGGAGGTAATCGTGTTGATAGGCTTGCAGTGCAAGGCGTCAACAATTACATGACTTAAGAGATTGGTTTACTTGACTAGGCTATCAAAATCGTTTTGGGCCCAGAGACATCGGGTGGATTTGACATGAGATGTCAATCCACAACCAAGAGTACTAGCAAAGTTGTTTCTTACCTAGATAGCTGAAATTTTGGCGATGAGCCAAAGCTCACTCAAGTTTTAGTAAAGTATGGGTCTTGGATCATTATATTCATTTGAGGAAACATTGTTTTGAATATAATGCGAGTTTTCTTAATAGTTAAGATTTCTCATTTCTTTAACATCATAACTAAAATTCTTTCCTTTCTTACTCCAGCTATGTCTAGCACAAACCATCACAACAATTTCTCCCTGAGATCCGTCCTTGAGAATGACAAGCTAAATGGATCTAACTTTCTGGAATGGTATCGGAACTTGAGAATTGTTCTCAAACAGGAGAAGAAGGACTATGTCCTTGAGAAATTTCTCCCCAAGAAGTACCGAGCCAATGCCTGGCAGTCAGAGAAGGATGCTTGGGATAAGAATTCTAATGATGTGGTCGATGTGTGTTGTCTCATGTTGGCTACCATGAACTCAAATTTGCAGAAGCAATTCGAGAACGTGGAGTCGCCAATAGAGATGATCACTAGCCTGAAAAGTATGTTTCAGGAGCAGGCACGAACTCAGAGATACCAGACGGTTAAGTCTCTAATTGAGTGCAAGCTACCAAAGGACGGACCAGTTTGTCATCATGTCATTAAGATGATGGGTTGTATTGATAACTTGGAGAAACTGGATTGTCCCATTAGCCAAGAGTTGGCTACTGACATCATTCTGCAGTCACTGCCGTCAAGCTATGATCATTTTGTTATGAACTACAACATGAACAACTTGACAAAGACTTTGACTGAGTTGCATGGGATGCTCAAGACTGTTGAACCTAACATCAAGAAGGACACCCCAAATGTCCTTATGGTACAAAGGGGTAAAAAATTTAAGAAACTTGGTAAGAACAAAGGTGATGGCAAGACGAGCTCGATTATGAATCCAAGCGAGTCTAACCATGCTCCTAAGGTTAAAACTGGTCCTTCTAAAGATGATAAGTGCTATTATTGTAATGGTTATGGGCATTTGAAAAGAAACTGCAATAAATTCCTGGAATATTATGATAAGCTGAAGAAGACGTACGAGACTTCTTCTTCAGGTATTTATGTTATAGAAGTAAATGTTACTATCTCTGGTCCTACTTTTTGGGTATTGGATACCAGCTGTGGTGCTCATATTTTGTACAAATATGCAGGGCCTAAGCAACAATAGGACTTTGGAGAAAGGACAAGTGGACCTGCGCGGTGGAAATGGAGCAAGAGTTGTTACATTAGCCGTAGGAATTCATTTGTATTTACCATCTGGCATGGTTTTAGAACTTAATAATTGCTACCATGTACCTGCTATAAGCAGAAATATTATTTCTATTCCTTGTTTGGATTTGGAAGGATATCAGTTTTCAAATATGAATAAGTGTTGTTCATTTGATTACAATGATATATTTTATGGTAGCGGTCCATTATAGAATGGACTTTATGTTCTAAACTAAACTGTGTCAGTCTATAACATTAGTACTAAGAGATTCAAGTCAAATGACACTAATCAAACTTTTCTCTGGCATTGTCGTTTGGGCCACATAAATGAGAAACGGATTCAAAAGCTCCATAGTGATGGGCTTGTGGGCTCATTTGATTATGAATCATGTGAGAAATGTGAATCTTGTTTATTAGGCAAAATGACTAAGGCTCCTTTCAACAAACAAAATGAAAGGGTCAGTGACTTATTGGGCCTTATACATACTGATGTGTGCATAAGTGACTCAGTGAGCATAAGTGTCAGAGGAAACTTTCGGTACTTCATTACCTTTACTGATGATTTCAGTAGGTATGGCTATGTCTATCTAAAGAGACATAGGTCGGAATCTTTTGAAAAGTTCAAAGAGTTCCAGAATGAAGTACAGAATCAACTTGGAAAAAGTATTAAAGTTATACGATAAGATCGTGGAGGTGAATACTTAAGTCAAGAATTCAGTGATCATCTGAGAGATTGTGGAATTGTTTCACAACTCACTCCTCCTGGAATGCCCCAAAGGAATGGAGTTTCCGAGTGGAGGAATCGGACTTTATTAGATATGGTTCGATCAATGATGAGTCACTCAGATCTTCCATTATCCTTCTGGGGATACGCTCTAGAAACGTCTGCGTTTACATTAAATAGGGTTCCATCAAAATCAGTTACAAAGACACCACATGAGATGTGGACTGGAAATGTTCCTAATTTGTCTTCCATGAAGATTTGGGGTTGTGAGGCTTATGTAAAACGTTTAATCTCTGATAAACTCACACCCAAATCCGATAAGTGCTACTTCGTTGGTTATCCTAAGGAGACCAAGGCATATTACTTTTACAACCGGTCCGAGAACAAAGTGTTTGTTGCTCGGAACTGTGTTTTTCTTGAGAGAGACTTTCTTTCCAGGAAGAACAGTGGGAGTAAAGTACAACTCGAAGAAATTCGAGAATCACAGGAGACTGCCCAACCTGATGAGGAAGAGCAGCAGTTGGATCTACAAAGAGTTGTATAACCTACACCTGTGGTGCCTGAAGTTCGCAAATCCGAAAGGATTCGTCACGAACCCGAGAGATTTGGATTTTTCGTGACCAATTGCCATGATATGTTGATCATTGGCAGTGACAAACCTGCAAATTTTGAAGAAGCAATGATGGGCCCTGACTCCGAAAAATGGCTGAAAGCAGCTGAATCCGAAATGGGATCCATGTCATAGAACCAAGTATGGACTTGGGTTGATTTACCCGATGGTGTAAAAGCCATTGAGAGTAAATGGATTTTCAAGAAGAAAAGTTGACGTGGATGGTGATATTCAGATATATAAAGCTAGGTTGGTGGCAAAAGGTTTCAAGCAAATTCATGGTATTGACTATGAAGAAACCTATTCCCCAGTCACTATGCTTAAGTCCATTCAGATTCTCCTAGCAACCACCGCTCATTATGATTATGAGATCTGGCAGATGGATGTGAAAACAGTTTTCCTTAATGGAATTCTGGAAGAGGATGTGTACATGACACAACCTGAAGGTTTCATTGATCATAATGCTGCTAGGAAGGTATGCAAGCTTCATCGATCCATTTATGGATTGAAGCAAGCATCTCGGAGTTGGAATCTTCGTTTTGATGAAACGGTCAAAAGTTTGACTTCATCAGGAACGAAGAGGAACCGTGTGTTTACAAGAAGACTAGTGGGAGCACAGTTGCATTTCTTGTATTGTATGTAAATAACATACTCCTTCTTGGAAATGACGTTCCATTGCTTCAGTCTGTTAAGACTTGACTTGGAGGTTGTTTTTCTAATGAAGCCGCATACATTCTTGGAATAAGAATCTATAGAGATAGATTGAATAAGCTAAGTGGATTGTGTCAAGATACTTATATTGATAAGGACTTACACAGGTTCAGTATGCATGATTCCAAGAAGGGCTTCATACCAATGTCTCATGGCATTACTCTTAGCAAGACGCAATGTCCCTCGACACATGCTGAGCAAGAGCGCATGAGAGTTAGAATAATGCTATAGGCATTATATTTCTTAAGATGTAATCTTGGTTTTAGTGGGAGTTATTTTTGGTTTTAGTTATGTTATGATGTTCATATAGACATATTATGGTTATGTTATTTTAATGAAATTGGTTTCAATATTATTTAATAATGTTATTAAATAATAGTCCCAAAGTAATTTATGACATTTTATAGGTCATCAAGTATGTGACTTGATCATGAAACCCTATAAGTAATAAATGACATAAATTATGTTGGTCCCTGGTCAAGGTTGTTAAAGTGGGACATTAACAACCGCGTGAGACTAGTATGTGAGGTGACTGATGACTAAGTTTCATGGATTCATTAATAAGAGTATTAAAGTCAATCACATAGATATGTGTTGGAGAACACAGGATCGGACATGACCCGTTAATGAGAACTCTACAGGATAGTTATATAAGTATCATGAGAGTTTTCATTATGATTATAGAGTATAGTCCTTAGACCTGAGTTCATCATGTTTTCTTAGATGTGAATTGGTCCGCTTTAACTTTGTCAAACGTCAGCCGTAACAGGTGACTATAAAGGCATTGATTGGGCGTATCATGAAGTGTGTGAAGGAATAAGGATGGAACAAGATGGGATTTGTCCCTCCTATATAACAGGAGATAAATATCTCAGGGCCAATCGAAGATTTGATACTGAGAAATGTGTGGCCGCACTCAAACGAGGTGATTGTCAGTTGTTTGTCTTGTCAGTATAAATCAGAGTTCGATGAACATGATCTTGGCTTAATAAGGATGACACAGATCTTGCCTTATGCCAGATCGAGATATAGAGACGAAGGGATTATGGGAATAGATGATTCCAGTACAAGTGGAAGATTGTTGGGAATGTCCTGAAATCATACTTATAATCACTCTAGAGATAGTTGTGTTGTCGAGATTAGACATTCATATAATACTAGGTGATCATAATGTTTTGCTAGAAGCCACTTGTGATCTGTGAGTTATGAACTCATTGCTAGTATTATATGATCCTACAGGGTCACACACCTAAGCAAACTAGATATACTTCATGTGGGAATGATCATTAATGTAATGATCTAATTAATGTGTATTTGATACACATTACATACGTGTTTTGAGGGTGTGTCGATCGACACTAAGAGTGGCATCGATCGACACAAGGCGTAAATCGAAATACTAATTTCGGTTTAATGACTTAAGTAATCTCGGTTTGGTTCAGTGATTAATTAGGTTTTCTCAGGTCTATATATATGTGATATAGCACGACCTGGAGCCCAAGTTTTAGCCTAATTACAGCCACCTCTCAGAAACACAGGAATCCCGAAGAGATCTGATCTCCCGGCACTAGCATCCCAGCGGATTCTAGTTTGTGTGCGTGTGGATACCAGTCGAGGCGCATCACTTGAGGCGCTTGTGAATCTCGAATACTTGTTCATCTTCCGCTGCTAATCTCCAGGTATTTTCGAGATCCATATGATTCAATAAACCTAAACCTTAGATCCTAGGCTATGGAATTTATACTTAGGGTTGCCTAATATGATTAGAACCGCTAGAAATTCCTTCAGTAGCTTCTTAGGAATCTGAGTTAGCAGCACATCACTGATCTGTTTAGGGACCACTATCACCCAATCTTTCAGCATCTCGTCCATTGGCAGCATCTTCTCCAAGTATCTCTGCGCACAAGGGTGATATGGTGGATCATCAAATTGTGGAACTTCTTCTAACTTCTCGTCCATCTCTCCTAGTTGTTTGGCCTCATCAATCTCCTGTTGAGTTATCTCATACACTCCAAGGAATAGTCGATTAATCTCTTGATCCGTCTCTTCATCAATGCCATGAGAATCAAGTGATGTTGTCTGTCCACGGCATGCAACGATCGCTGCAATAGGTGCATCGATCGATGCAGCAAAATTTTCACAGATTCCACCCGAGAGTTTTTCTCCAGTTTTGGATTTCTCAGCTTCTTCCACCAGTTCAGCTGTATTTAACTCAATTTTTTTCACCTTGGTGTGATCCATCATCAATATACACTGACCAAGCCTTAATGTGGGTGTCCATGACATTCTTTCCTTTGACCGAGCTTGAAATTTGGCTCACCTGTGTGTCCAATTGCTTCACATGAGTACTTAAGGACTCAAACTTCCCATTAAGGTCCTCATACACAACATCTAACTTCCTGTTGAAGTCCACAACAGTTTTAGTCTGCCCTTCCAGCAACTGCTCCATCATTGCCTCCATATTGCTTTCATGAGCATTAGCAGCAGGAGGTATTTGATATGAAGATGATCCATAAGTCCTCTGATTACTTTGCTGAAAAGGTTTCTGAAAACCAGCATTCTGTCCAAATCCAGAAGAGTTTTGATTGCTTGTGAAAGCACTCTTCTGTCCACCATTGAGGAACCTATTACCTTGCTGATTACCAAACCTATTCCCTTGCTGATTACCAAACCTATTCTCTTGGAGTCCAGAGCCACCAATGTAGTTCACATCTTCTTCCTGATCATCTTCTTCAGCTTGGTTCACTTCAACATCATGAGTAAAATGGACAGCTTTCTTTCCAGCCAACAAATTGCAAACTGTGTCCAACTTACTCCTAATATCAGCTATCTCCTGATTATCTATCTTCCCACCAGACTCTTTCCTTCTCCTATCGGCAGTCCTGCAGCTATTACTGCTCACCAAGTTATCTATCAATTGCTTAGCTTGCTCAGGAGTCCTTGTGTTGAAATTTCCATTGCTGGAATTATTCAACGCAGTCTGGTAAGGGAGATCTATACCTCTAAAGAAAATTCCCAATAGTGTCACTTCAGTGAATCCAGGATGAGGACAGTCTCGTTGGTACTTCTTAAACCTTGGGAGAAAGTGAGAATGTCATGTCTCGACTGATCAGAGCGAGCATCATCATAAAAGTGTCTCAGAAACTCACTCTTCACAGCATCCCAAGTAGTAAACTTCCCAGGTGGAAGTTGTTTCAACCAAGCAGCAGCATCTCCAGCGAGAGAGTAGGGGAAGAGTTTGAGAAACAGATAATCATAGTTCACTCCATCATACTTCATCCCAGTGACTATGTCCTCAAACTCATCAATATGATCCATTGGCTGCTCATTAGGGAAACCATGGAAGGCATTCTGCCTCAGAATAGAGTAGTAGATGGTCTTGATCTCGAAATCATTCCTCTCAAAACCAGGAGGTACAAGTGCTGACCGGTTAGCATGAAACTCATCCGGACGGTTATAGTCAGCTAAGGTCCTCTCATGAATAACCATCTGCCTCTGACCTTGTCCTTGGCCTTGTCCTTGTTCTTGTCGCGGTTCATGATCAGGTTCAGGGATCACATTCCCTTCAGCATCAATCCGTTGCCCAGCATCATTATATGGATTGTTTTGTCGGTCCCTTAGGATACCTTGAGTATCGGGTATCAGAATCAAACGTTCTTGAACCATCCTTGCTCGTTGACTTTTCCTGTTAGTTCTCTCTAGTCTAGCAAGCTCCTCAAGTCTGAGATTAACGAGATTCGAGTTCGGATTACTTCTGGTATCACGCGACTGCATAAACCGTCTGTAATCGCAGTGTAACGATCGATGCTAAGAGGCAACGATCGACTCAACTCAGATTCGCCTTGTAACGATCGACACAAAAGGATGCAACGATCGATGCCAAGCGAATGTCAGACCTGCGATAGAGAAAAACAGAGAAAATTAGTAACCAAAAAAAAAAAAAAAAAAAAATCCTAGTCTAAACCCTAAGTTCAAATCTATCGAAGACTCAAAAGAGTCCCCGGCAACGGCGCCAAAAACTTGATAGGGTCTAATTTTTAATCCTATTCTACTGCAAGTGCACAGTTAATGCAATTATAGTATCTAGGGTATCAAAATCCACTGAGACTCTCGATCACGATAGATTTAAGAAAAATCAAGTTAAACTAGGAGAAAGCAATGAGAAACTAAAAAGCAAAACAGAAAAGTAAATTAGTAGCAGGATTTGTTTGAAAGCAATTAACTAAAAGCGCTAAGTCTAGGGAGTTCTCAGGAAATCAGACAAGCAGATCAGATAATCAGTCAGGATCAAATAAAGTACAGTTCTAGAACTCGAACACGGATATAGAACTAACCAACTTTCGTTGTGAGAATTCTCTAAGTCTAATGGCAGAAATCCAAATTTCTTTGTAATTCCTAACAGATTAAACTAGCCTTAAGTTCAGGTTTGATATGTTCACAATTCAATTAAACCAAATTTCTTTGCGAGTAATTCAATTGCTCAACCTAAATAGTTCAGATTCTAAATCACACTTTCGTGTCAATTTAACAACCATGAGTGACTAAAGATTGTGTCGTTCCTCTCTCTCCGGTGTTTTCTCACATATCTGCACATATGAAAACAAGAGAGAATGGTCTAATGGTTTGAAACAAAGGTTTAAGGTTCAGGTGAAGTACCAACTAAAGGTGAGCTGGCCATTCAGGTACAACAAAGAGTGGGAAAATATGTAAAAATGTTATGAACGTAATGGTTCGTTGTCCTGCCTAAAAAATTTATGAGAAAATTGTAAGTCAGATTATGGTCAAATAAAATAGAGCTAGTATGTTTCTTCCAAAATATATCTATGGTTCTAATCTTTTCAAAATGATGTCGCAACTGAAAATTCTTAGCTACCGCCTATTCTAGTACCTAGCCAAAAGAGGTTTGGAATGATTCATGCAAGTATATCTTAGCTTCTAAAAGTTTCTAGCAAGTTCCACAAACTCGAACACAAAATATGTCTAACCTACTCTCATAGGATTACACACATAATCTCTTCAACTCGACCAATCAACTCTCGGAGCTGGCCGCGAGGAAGATCTAGCATTAATATCAAGTTCATCATAATGTTCATAGTGCTCTACAAGTCAGCTCTCGCAACTTCCAACACAAATACTCTTCTAATCTAGTTCCGGTCAATAGATTCAGTACACCTGTAGTTCTATCAATCCTAAGATCATATTCTAGTTCATGACTCTAGTCCCATGCATTAATGACGAACCTAAAAGAAATGACTTCCAGAAATCAAACATAAGTCTAGCAAGTAATCCTAATCAAACTGATATCATTCCTCCTAGATAACTACCTTTTAAAAACCTAGGAGATGAATCCGAGCTGCTTAGCTACTGGGAAAGGCATAAGACTCACGCTTGCTTCTAAGTCACAAATACAACTTCCAAACTGCAATGGACCTAGAAAACATGGGAAGGTGAAGCTACTTCAGTCTCTTAACTTCTTAGGGACATTCTTCCTTTGAATTACGGAACTACACTCATGTGAGAGCACCACCATACCTTCTACATATTTTGTCCTCTCTTTGATGGCTTCTTTGAGGAACTTAGTGTATTATGGCACCAACAAAATGCATCCATAAGTGGAATGGTAACTTCAACTTTCTCCATTTGTTTGGCAAACATTGTCTTACACTTCTCAAAAACTTGCTTCTTAAACCTTCAGGAAGGGAAGTTTTGGTTGGTAAGTATGAGGTATGAAAATTAAATTTTTATTCTTAGCCAGACCATTGCGCCTTTCCTCTTCAACTCATTTTCCATTTCTATTTGTCACAGCGTCATGCTCTATGATCACACCATTGAAATTTGAAGATCATCCTGCACACCTAAGTTCTCAACGTCCTCGTTGAGGGGAGAAGAAGATTGCCTAGGAGGAAGCTCCTTTCCACTCCTCAAGGTAATAACATTTCAAAACTCCTTTGGATTATTCTCCGGTTTTTATTCGCAAGTGTCCCTTGAGGTCTGGAGATATAGGCTGTCATATTCAACATGTTTGTAACTCGAGATGTCAGGTTTTGAAGTGAGCTCACCAAAGGATAAGTTTATCTTGTTATGAATCTCAACCATCTTCTTACTAATATCCATTAAACCGACCCAACCAAACCATATTATGTACATAACTCAATTGGTTGATGTTTTATCCAACCTGAATGGTTCAGTTCGGTTAATTTTCATTTTTTATTATTTTAAAATGATATAAGTAATCCAATTATATATTTATTTGTCATTAACTTTATTTACTTAAAGACAACTAAAAAACTAAACTTACAAACTCTTTTACTCAAGCGCCTAAAGTCTCATATTTTTCTCATTCTTTTTTGGTTCTCCATGAAGATAAAATTGTATAATGTAATTATAATACTCAGTAAACAAAAGAAAAAAAATTGTGCAATCCACACTTGTCTCGCAATCCGTATGTACCACATTTGAAATATACTGCTTTTTAAAACCGTTTTTCTAGCTAAATAAGTTGTCACCATTCGAACTCTATATATGTTCCTTTCCATTTAAAAAAAAAAGAAAGAAAGTAGGGTAGATAGCAATGGAAAAAGTGTTATTTAAAAAGAAAAAAATATTTACTTGACCAACAAATTATAATTTTTTTTCTTTGCATCATGTGTAGTTGACTTATATAGAAATTAGCTTGGGTATTTAAGCATCTATTCAGATTCGGATCAAGTCATGCAGGTATTGTATCTTTTAGGTTTAGGATTTATGATTCATTCAGATATTTTTAAACACATACCAAGTTCAGTTTGGTTTCATCTAGATTCAGGTATTTGTCTGATTCTGATCCTTACCTTAATGCTCGTTGGATATAGTTCGATTCGGTTATTTAGTAAAATCTTATTTAGCAAATGAATTTCTAAGGCCAAAGAAAATTATCCTGAACCAAAAACAGAATCGTACCGAACCAAAATTATATGATCCAGAATCAAAATAGATAACACAAACACCCGAATAGATCCTAAAATAGAAAACTGAGTTAACCGGAATCGAACCAGTATCGAACCGAGAACCGAAGGTTATTTTTGGGTATCAAAAGTATATTACATATAAAAACAGTAGTTATAATTAGGTTTAAAATAATCAATATACTTAAAATTTATTTGTAAATACAAAAATAGTTTTATTTAAACCAAATACCCCCAAATAATCAAATTGTTTAAATTTTATAATTATATTTTCATATTTAATCAAAATTTTGCAAAATTTGAATTTTTTTTATCTTTTTCCTTAGGTACTACGGTCTTTTTGGATAATTCAAATAGTTTTGTGGGTAATTCGGTTTGATTTTTTCGAGTAATTCAGGTGACTTAGATACTTTTCCAATAGTTTGGGTATAAAAGTAACCAAAATCAAATTATACCTCATAAGTTTTGTGTATTTTTCAATACCTCACACAAATACTCTATCGAACTGAACGATAAACAAACCGAAACAGTATTCTAATGATCCGAATAGGTCTTAAAATAGAAAATCGAATTAACCGAACCGGAACCAAACCAAAATCCAAATGTCTAGGCATATGATTTTGTATTTAACTTTTTGTTCTACATTAAAAGGTAATGTCTCCGCATTTAAAAATTCTTCGCAAATTAGACTATCTACAATAGGTTTGTTGTAAAGCTTTTTCAACAGTTGTAAAAAATTTTGGAACCACAATGGGGGTGTTGTAAAATTAAAATCTTATGTGGCAAAAACAAGTGTTGTAAACTTTCCACACCCTTAAAAGTTAATTGTGGGGCCATATTTTCCTTTTTTATTTTTCTTTTGGTCTAAATTAGGATATATGTACGATACATGAAAATCACTGATTGGATGTTCATATTTTGTGTTTTTTTATCTCAATTATCTAACATCAATTATTTCATAATAGTTATAACTATAATATATAATTTTTATATCAAAATTTTTCATTTCTTATACTCTACAAATAAAGATTGTTTTATTTATTTTGGACACAAAAAAAAATTCGTATTTTTTACTATCAAAAAGAAATAAAAAGAATAATAAAAATAAAAGATAGTGGAGTAGGGTGTTGTAATTTTATTTAACAAAACCATTATAGATGAAAAAATTGAATCATTGTTAAATTCTGATGTTGAAGAAAGAGAAACTGATGTAGAAGTTGTTGATAACTCAACCATTGTTGATACCACTACCATTTCCTTTCCCCATATTCCTCCAATGTTGAAAAACTAAAGAAAAAGAAAGAAACGCATCATGCAAAGAGAGTTTCTAGATTCATTGTAACGTGTCACACAATTAAAGCTATGGACACTTCTCTTGAAACCTCGATTTGTTAAATATCGGACGTTGACGAGCTTCTACAACAGACTCTTCTTCATCACCATCGTCCTCGGATGATACTTCTTCTCTAGGTTGTGTTTCTTGTTCGTCAGTGTTTGGTTTTCTTTTCTTCTCTTGCTTTCTCTGTTTCTTCTTTTGACGTTTCAAACGCTTCTTTGATGTCTTTTCCTCTGCAGCTTTTAGTTTCTCTTCTCTTCTAATAGTAAATTCAGCCATTTTTAAACGCTTGTTGTAGTCAATATCCATCCTTGTGAGTCGGTCTTGTTCTCTTCGCCTCATTTGCCGGTACTGTATAACAGAGAATCATACATCATTATCGCACAAGTCGAGAGTTGTCTACTAAATAAGCTAAGGATCTATACAAGTTCTTTCCATATACAACTACATTTTGGGAAAATGCAGCTTGAGGCCATGAAAGGCCAAACATCATAAAGCACTCTGCAATCAATAGTATTAAAATAATAATCAGCACCGGTTAAATCACTACAACCCACATGAGCCTCCCACCGATCTATCAGACTTTTAACCAGGCATGGGGGCATTGTGATCCATCACAAAACTAAGAAAACAATGTCAGAAAACAAAACACAAGTCCACTTTGAAAATTCAGATCCCTATCATATCAATCACACAGAAAGATTGAGCTATAGCCTGAAACCCACACCTAACTATGCCTAAGAACAAAAGACTAATCTTTGTTTGCAAATAAACCGGTTGAGATTTTCAGTAACTGAAGAAGGTTCAAGTTCTATTCTTTGCAATTTCCCATTCACGAAACTGAAAATCGTCATATCCCCTCAACGACTAAATCAGCACCGAACTAATTACTACCCAAATGAGTCTCCCACATAGAATTACTCTCAGTTCAAGCTCTATCAAACTTTTTACTAGGCAAGACAACTTTGTGATCCGTCACATAAGAAAACAATGTCAGAAAACAAAATTTCACTAAGAAACCTCACCTAACTATTGCCTAAAAACAAAAGACTAAGCCATGTTGCAAATAAACCGTTTGCAATTCTCGGTTCACTATCGATATGTACAACAAGGACCTTCACATTACTGATCGAGGTGAAACTGAAAAACCACACGTAACTATGCTCAAGAACAAAAGACTTAGCCTTTGTTCGCAAAATACACTGCTCAATTTTTCAGTCAGCAAAGAAGATACATGTTCTATTCTATGCAATTTGAAGTTGAAAGCGAGCACACTAAGAAAATTCAGATATCTATCGTAGTTATGACAATGAGCTTCATTTAAGAAGTTCTCGATTTCCAGAATTTCCAAAAATAGTTACAGCTCTTCAACGAAGACTACGAAGCAGTTACAAAGGATAGTATCAATTACCTGGTGGAAATCGCCGGAACCAGAACCAGCGGAACTTCCGGAGGTATTGCTAACGCGAACCGGGACGTTCTCGAGGATTCGTCTGAGCTTTATCTCTAGATCTTCCTCGTCTTCTAGCATCACCGGCGGTTTATACTCCACGATAGTCGTAGATCCTCCGTGATCAGCCTTTTTCGCCTCCATTAACGCCGAAGCCGTCGTGGCAGCAACCACCAATCGGGTGTCGCCTTGGTTTGATTTCCCGGACGACATTGTTGTGTGCTCGCGAAAACCCTAATCCTGTGAAAATTGGGGGATTTTTTTTTTCTCTCCTGCTATGGACTCTAATATAAGAGATTGTTTTAATTACGAATGCGGTGTTATTTAATTGTGGATTTAAAATTAACTCTCAACGTTTTATAATCTAGTGTTATTCAATGATTGGTTTTAAAAGTTTGATCCGTAAGTGCTGTAGAATTTTTTCCTTTTCTTTATTTTTTTCAATAGTGGGATTATATTTATAAAAAAAGTTTAATACAAAATTCTAATCAAAGAAAACTAAAGCCCAAACAACAGGCAACTAAAGCTCAAACAACGGGCAACTAAAGCCCACAGAATAAGCAATTGCAGCCCAACCAACATGCAACTTCGAACTTACAACCAAACAAACACCATCCATGAAATCCAAACCTAGTAAGAACAAAATAAACTTGTGATACCAAATCCTTGCGAAGAATCTTGAGCGAGAGTTACCGAAGCAGCCCACGGCCCACTAAACGATAACACCAACTTCCAAAGACACGCCTGAGAGACACACACTCACAGACCTAAAGAACCTAGACTTCATAACCCGACAAGACGAAACCTAAGAAAGTTCCACTAACTCTTCCGGATACGGCAGAAACGCACTCCTAGCGCTCTGATAACCCCTAAATAGAAGCCCAAAACAATCCCAAATCTCAACCGAAAAGGGAACCCGAAGCCAAACCACCCAAGAAACCCCGAAACCCGGACGGAAACTCGACTAGAGAGCACTCACAGAAGTCTTCGCACAGAACCAAACACCACAAGCTTACAAGCCAAACTAAATTGAACCACCTAACCAAGAAAAGATGCATAAACTAAACCAACAAAAGACATATAAAACAAACCAAACCAGAAATTAACACTAACTAATAAAAACCCCGACCAAAGTCGGACCTTTACTCGAACCACTATTCAACTCCGAGACCGACATACCGATACGGGAAACGAGACGGGAAGCGAGCCAAGCACGGGAACTTATAAACCCTTATAGACTCACCACCGTAGAAGATGAACGGAGCCCAGTAGATCGACTTTTGCAGCACCGACACCAAAAGGCGAAAAGAGCCACAGTCTCGCCAAAGGAGACCGGAGAAGAGGAAGAACACGGCAGCACCAGTCGACTAGAGACCACGACAGGCGATGAGGAGCAATCTACGATGACTCAGACGGCGGAGGAGAGACTGAAACGAGCAAAGGAGGACCGGAAAAAGAGGCTGAGGCTTGCCGGAGAGAATCCCACCTAAACACAAAGACTAGAGGCCGGCGCCGGCGCTGTGAGAGCCGCCACGCGCCGGCCAGAGACGGATCTGAAAAAAGGAGGGGCGGCGGCGATTTTTGTTATCAACGATTCCGCTGTAGAATTTTTTCCATTCATAATATTTTTACAGTCTATTTTTTTAATCATATTTTACATACACTTTTTAAACTAGTAAATATTTTTTTTATTTTTTTTTATTTTTGACTTTAGAAAGCAAAAAAACTTAAAATACTTATATTAGCTTTGGAAAATTTATAATTTCAGAGCTCAAAACCTATAGCTTAAAAATTTAAAGTCAAAGCAAAAAACTTATAGCATAATTTATACAGCAATAAATCTAAAGTCACAGCTCTTGCCAATCAAACCCTAAATCTTTTATTAAAATATGGTGTTATTACTTATTGTATTTCAAATATATGCATTAAAATGTTTTGAAATCAAGTGTTTTTGGTTTTTGTATGTGTCATCCAACCCAAAACTGCTATATCAAGAGCGACAGAACAAAACATATTTCCCAAGATTTTTCTCTTACATTCAAGAGTTCGAGAAAAATCAAGAAGTGGACATCTAGTATATCCGCTCAAACGATAATGCAGTAAATCTCTTTTCAAAGGCGCTTCCCACTACAACATTCAAGAAAATATTCAAAGCATAGGAATGCGCCATTTGCGAGATTTGTGAAGAAAAGAACATCTCTATCCATCAAAGGGAGTTTACGTAATTGTACTCTTTTCCTTGTCATGATTTTTATTCCATTAAATTTTTTTATGATAATGTTTCTAACGAGACAATACATAATATAAAATAGATATTTAAAAGGGAGTATTAAAATAATATAATATACAAATATCTAACCGACTTTACCATGTCGGTTTATACTAAGTCGGTTGTATATCACTATAAATAGTCTTGATGCCTTTGTAAAAAATGAGAAGAAGAAACATAATAATAAAATTTCTCTCTTCACTCAACTCACTCACCTCTCATCCCTCTCTCTCTTCCACTATCTATTTTTTTCTTTACACTTATATACAAATAAAGATAGTTACATATATATACATATAAACACATATTTCTTACTTTATAATAATAAATTTATAACAATTTTGTTATTTATTTGTTCTGTTTTTTTTTTTTGTTATGACTTTGTTTGATTATTCATTCAAAGTCCATAATAGATTTCAGGTTTTTGTGTTTCAATGTTTAAGGCTTAGTTGGAAATTTTTGGGTTTGAAATTTTTATCATAATTTGTAATGTCATTTTCCCAAAAATTTGTTAAAAAACAAAACAAAAATTCATCATCACGTCATTTTTTTCGTTATTTTAGTAATCAAATTTTGGAAGAAGATATTAGTTACAAAGCATTTACAAAATTTATCATTTGGGTATATAAGACGTTTTCATTAATATGTCTGTGGAAAAAATGTTAGGATAGATTCAAACCAATATAGAATGAATATGGTTTTGTGTGTTTTTAAGTTGGTTTTTTTTTTTGGTATGATAGGTTGGTTTTCTCCTTTCATTATTTTTTGTTTTGTTAAAAAAAATTTTGTGTTTTTAATTTTTTTTTTCATATTATTATGGATGGATTTGTTATGCATCATTAATTATTTGTTATGACTTCAATTCTAATGCAAATATGAAATGAAACTACCTTGATTTCCTAAATGCATTGATACAAAATTTTCCTAAATATTGAAAATGACTAGCAAATCATTTTAAAATGAACCAAATTTATAAAATCTGATTTATTTTAAATGTAATGGAATTGACTTCAGATTATATAATCCAATCCAAGTGTTTATGAAATAGTCTCAAATTCGTTTATTACTAACTTAACTTTAATGAAATTAATTTTTTTTCTCTGTTAATTTTATTTTAAATTTAAACTAGATTTTGATCCGTGTATCAGGGTCAATTGCATCCGATGTATTTTTTTGTTTTTTTCTTGCAATTTTGTATCTTTCAAAAACTTCTTGCAAATATATATCTTTTTGCTACTATTTGCATGTTAAAAAGATAAAAATATCTCACCCATCCCATCTATCCATTTTCTATTTGTTTTTTTTCTTTCTTTTCTTTATTTTCCTCTTCTTCTCTTTCTTACTTTATCTTTCTTTTTACCCTTCATTTTTTTGACGGTGGATAGATTGCGGAGGTGAGATTTCCGGAAATATAAATTACCAGAATAAAGATATAATCGGTCGATGTATCGAAATTCAAAAAAAAACGGAGTTAATACAAAAGTTTCGAGTGGATAGTCAAGACTAGCTGTCCACAATATTCATCCACGTGGACAAGGCGACAACCATATTACATGATAGGCGCTTCTCGTGGATAAAAAGCGGACAAATGGAAATATTGATTTTGAGTGGATAGTGGGGGCAACAAACCCTTGTGTCCCCGGATTCACAATCATGGGAACTATTGAACCAAGTACGTTATCCAGTAGAAACAAAGTTTTTTTATGATTTCTAACCACACAAATAAACACCACATTTTAAATGCTTTCTATGTATATGGCGGACAATATCGACTATTCGTAGATACTACCACGATCTCCTCACATATTAGACAGGTCTGATGGACAGAAGGTGATCAAGAGTTTATATGATCATGAAATGTAATTGGTAAACACAATTTTAAAAGCTCAGACGGACGATGTCGATTATTAGTGGACACTACCATGATTATATCACATAATATACGCTTTTGATGGATAATAGGTGGTCAAGAGTTCACATTATTGTGATCCGTGGACACAAAAACTATGTTGGTTCCACTGTCCATCGAAAAAGCAACATTTTATGGACACTGTTTATCCAAAAAGTTCACATTATTGTAATCCGTGGACACAAAAAGTATGTTGGGGGCAGTTGTCCATCGAAAAAGCAACATTTTATGGACACTGTTGATCCAAAAAGTCAAATGATTGTGATTTATGGACACAAAAAGTATATTATTTACACTATCCATAAAAAAAACAACATGTTATTGACAGTATTCATCTGTGTGTACTGTTCATGCGTGAGATTAAAAAAATATTATATATATATATATGAAGCATGATGGGACTTGTCATCAATCAAGAGAGTACTTTTGTCATAAGGGCATTTTAGTCTTTTTGACACTGAAATAGTAGCAAAAAGATACATAATTGCAATAAGATTTTGAAATATACAAAATTACTATTACTTTTCAAAAAAGATATAGTGAGTGCAATTACTTCCGTGTATCAGCGCATGACAACTTTTTTTCTTATAAAAATTATTTTTAATAAAACATTTATTTTTAAATTTTACTTTTAAAATTTTATATCAATACATTTTCATATATGTGGGTGTGAGTATTCAAGTCTTAGCGTTGTGTTCATATTAGTTATACTAGAAATATGTCCGCGCTACGCCGCAGGATTGATCAAACCATTTTTCTTTTTGTTTTATCACGATTTTTAATATATGTTTGATAGTTTTACTAGAATATTTAAAACGGAAAACATAATAGAAATGTAGTATATAACTACTTGATTCTTCCGCTTTTACATGAGAAGTAACGAAAGAGTGAAGCTTAAATAACACTACTTGCCTCTTCACAGTATGTCTAAGAAGCCTTTCACTGTTATTCATGGCGGCGTAAGTAGTATACAAATCCAATCTGGCAGCCATCTCACTGATTCATTTTCACTTTATTGGTGTGCATTGCAGTTTTTCGCTACCAAGATCTTTGCATTCTTTATACGCTTGGGCTGATCGATTCAGATCTTCTAGACAAGAATAAATCTTCAGGCATACATTTAGGTTGAGAAGTCAAAAGAAAAAATTACCTGATACATATACAGAGGAACGCAACATAACAGAAGACAAAATGCCTATCATCATTCTAAAGAAAGGATATACTTAAACTTAAGGTACACAAGCTCTATAAAAAAAGGAACACGATAATAAATAAAAATACTAAATAGAGATCAATTCACGAGTGGTGTCTCACCCTTCATCCAAAAATGAATGCATCAGGGACCCTCCGGGTTTTTTGAAGATCTGAATAGCTTCCAAGTTTGTGCTTCCCTATTTGAAAAGACAACACCAAAATATCATAAACAAATCATATAACACTGCAAAATGAATCTATGCATCTACGAGATACAAATCAATAGTTAAATGACAAAGACTATTTAAATGAAAGCTATTATTTAATGAAACAACACATGAAATTCCAAGAGAAAGAGTAGGAAGGAACACATTGTTGACTGAGTTTCAAAAGGAGGCAGAGATGGAACCTTTAGTATGAATATAGCATCCATCGCAATCTTTATCAAGTCTGAACTTAACTTGTCTGCATTGACACAAAACACAAAACCGTAAATAACAATGTGATTTCCAAAGTTAAACGTAACGAAAAACACTGTTTAATTTCAACATCGAATAAATCACACAAACAAGAGAATGCCATTTTAAATTGAATTACATGCATTCTCCTTATTATAATTACTCTTGTCAGTAAAAGCATTATGAGCACATTCGGCAACCATTCTATCCCAAGAAACAAAACAAAAATGAAAAAAAAATCAGACACCAATGTCATATTGGAAAGAACATAGTCATATTTACACTTGAAATGGTTATGGAGCTTACCTCCTATTATTGTTATCGAGTGAATCTTAGAAGTAACAAGTTCTTCTACTCCCCTCAGAAGTGCCCCCACCAAAACAACAATAGATGTTGTCCCATCACCAACCTCATCAACATAAACTTTCGAGATATCAAAAGCACATCAAGCCAGATACAATACATAGGAAATAATGAAAAGGAAAACAATATCTAAAATAGCGTCAGATCATGTGCCTTTCGACGGTGGTTGGTGAAGATCAAATACTCCGGAACACGAAGATGCAAATAAGGGTTCTCTGATCCAAAAGAAACATAAAACGATCTCAGGGTTTGAAAGGAAAAAGTTAGAATCAGAAGGAAAAAGTTCGGATCGTTTACCTTATTTGACATGCAACTGGTAAGAGCAGGTAAAAAAGCTTCGATTCATCATCTTGAACTTTCGCAAAAGAACATTAAGTCAAATATAATACATGAGAATGACGAAAAGGAAAACAAAATCTAAAAGAGTATCAGATCGTGTACCTTGCGACGGTGGTTGGTGAAGCACAAAACCTCCGGAACACGAAGAGTTGAAGATAATGGTTCTCGGATCTAAAAGAATCTGAAACTATCTTAGGTTTTGGAAGCGAAAAGGTGAATCAGAAGGAAAAGGTTCAGATCGGTTACCTTGTGTGACATGCAACTGGTAAGAACATGTAAGAAAGCTTCGATAGTGTTCGGCAGAGGTATAAATCCGGAAGTTGAAGAGTTAGAAGAAAAGGTTATCAGATCTAAGCTTAAAGATAGAGGATTCTTTGGTCGAAGGTTTCTAAGTTCTCGGTGGCTAAGATCAGTGGTGAAAGTCGAAGGGAATCACCACTGCAAGAGACGGCGAGGAAATCGCCAAAACGGCGTCTGAGAGAGAGGGCTCGAAGGTAGAGAGAAATGGTAGAAGTCGAATGAACCGATAATTTTTTTTTTTTTTGCAAACAAGTATGTTTTGATTCAATTGATTAATTGTTTTTTTTGGAACAGATGACGTGGAAGAAAGTTATATTCTGATTGGGACATTGTGGAGATGTACATGAGAAGGAAACAGGGGTTGAAGGAATGGTTTCTCTCTAACAAAAAGAGAGTGTCTCTTATGACGGACATTTGGGTAGCTCAAGCTACATGTATTCTATATTCTGATCATATTACGTACTAGGTGTAGAAGTTCTTGATTATGTGAAACGAGTTGTATAATATTTGTTTCTGATTGAAGGTTCATATTGTAGACGTTGCTCATGTATGTTCTGTTATGTGCTAAGTTTTGAGAATTGTTTTATTAGAAACTGTTATGTGTTAAGTTTTGAGAACTGTTTTTTATTTTTTTTTAAGAATCGTTAATAAGCTTTTGATCTTAGCTCATAGTGTTGGTATGTAATCATTTTTTTAGTTTGAAATCGTGAATCTTACATGATTCATTGTCGGTTTTTGTTTTTATTGCTCAATGTATGTTCTGTTTTGAGAATTGTTTTATTCGAAACTGTTATGTGCTAAGTTTTGAGAACTGTTTTTTAATTTTTTAAGAATCGTTTATAAGCTTCTGATCGTAGCTCATAGTGTTGGTATGTAATCATTTTTAGTTTGAAATCGTGAATCGTACATCATTCATAGTCGGTTTTTGTTTTTGTAGCTCAATGTATGTTCTGTTTTTTTACACGATTAGGTTATTATTATTTTCTGATCTTACTTTTTTATATATGGCAGGTGCGAGTTACATGGTTGTTACTGCCCATTTCATTGATCCATCTTGGAGGCTGAAGAAGTTGATCATAGGGTTTAAGTATGTTAGTGATCACAAAGGCCAGACAATCTCCACTGTCCTTCTTGATTGCTTAGCTGAATGGGGTCTGGAGAAGGTTTTCTGTATCACCGTTGACAACGCTACTGCAAATACTTCAGCACTGCAGAAGTTTCAAAGGGCGTTTTCACTGAAATCTCTTGATGCTTTTGTGTTAGATGGAGAGTGTCTGCATATGAGATGTGATGCACACATAATAAACTTGGTTGTCAGGGATAGTTTAGTTGAGGTAGATGATAATGTCTCTGCAATCAGGAATGCAGTTTCATATGTCAGATCATCTACTAACCGGCTACGGTCATTTGAGTTAAGAGTTGATTCAGGAAAGATGACTAGGGGTAGCTTGCCACTGGATGTGAAAACTCTCTGGAACTCCACGTACTTGATGTTGCAAAGGGCTCTCAAATTTAGATTGGCGTTTGAGAAGATGGAGGCTGAAGATAAGCTGTACAATGATCATTTTCTTGAAGTAGAAAATGGGTCAAGGAGAATGGGACCTCCTATGATGAATGATTGGAATGCTGTCCAGAGGTTGGTCAAATTCCTCAAGATTTTCTACAACTCCACCTTAGTTGTCTCTGCTTCTACGAGCTTGAATGAACACAAGTGTTATGGTGAGATAGTCACCATACAGAAGAATCTTGTGACTCTGAGCAACAATTTTGACCATTCGTTGAAGACAAAAGCTGAAGAGATGATGAAGAAGTTAAGAAAGTACTGGGATGGATTGAGGAATATCAACAAGATGTTGATTGTGGCCACTGTTTTCGATCCAAGTAACAAGATGCAGTTTGCGAGGCTATGTTTTGATAGTCTGTATGGGAAGGACAGTTTACAAGGAAAGGAAATGATGGCTGGCGTTGAATATCTTCTTGGAAGCTTGTTTAAGGAGTACAATGCACGCCATAGCAAGGCGCCAGCAACACAGTCTTCACAGTCCAGTCAAGCAACAACATCAGGTGGACAAGATCAAGTTGTTGATAGAATGGAGTTGGGTGATGATGACTTTGAGTACGATAGGATGGACTTCAAGTACAAAGAAATGGTTGAAGAGGATGGAGTTAATGATCCAAGAGATGAACTGGAAAGGTACCTCGTTGAACCTGTTGAGAAGCCTAAGTGTATGGTTGGGTGCGAGTTTGATGTTCTATCTTGGTGGAAACACAACAGCTCAAATTTTCCGGTCTTGGCAGAGATTGCACGTGATGTCCTTGCAATTCAGGTCTCGTCTGTTGCATCCGAAAGTGCTTTTAGCACAAGTGGGAGGATTGTAGAACCGTATAGGAGCTGCCTCACACACTATATGATTGAGGTGCTAATGTGCACGGAGCAATGGATAAAACAAGACATAAGGTTTGGTGAAACAAAAATGGTCACAAATCAGCAATGGCTAGCTGAAATTGAGATGCAAGACAAGCTGGAAAAAAATATTTCTCGAACACTTTATTTATTATTGACGTTCTCTTTTGCTTAGTTGTTATATTGGGGATCATAAATGTACTGTTCTGTTTAAACATATCATGATCTGATCTAGTGTGAGGATACTTAAATCATGTTTAGAAATTAGAACTTGATAATGTGATTAACTAATAGGGTATAGGACAAGGTTAGTGTGTTATGACTTGTGGTATTAGTTGAACGACCTTAACGTGATGTATAAGACCTCTGATGCTTTTTTTTTTTGCTTAACTAATTTTTGTTATCTCGTTATTTGAACTAAAACAGTGCATAGGACTGAACTGTTTTTGTTGTTTGGTTTTGCAGAGATGATGGAGAAGTATGGATAAGAGATGTTTGTTTTGAGGGAGGAAGAGATCAAGGACAAGAAATGGATTAGTAGTTCTTTAAGCTTTATGTTTTTTGCTTCATGTTTTTAAGTTTTGGTGTTCTGCTAGATACAGTCTGTGATCTAGCTTTGAATTTGGTTGTTGCTTTCGGTTTTCAGAATGAAGAATTTGCTTTATAATAAATTGGTTTTTATAACTAGAAAGGTACTCGGTGTTTCATTGAATATTTGCGAGTGACTTCTCTTCTCATCAGCATTTTGGCGTTTAGGTGTTTCTTGAAGATGTTAAAGATGTCAAAGAGCTTAAATAAACAATGAAACAGAACATATCTTTTTCAGCATTTTACCTTTCGTGGCGTCTAGGTGTTTCTTCAAGACATTGTCAAAGATCTCAGCTTAAAGAAACATAGTACTTATCTTCTTTATTATTCGGTTTTCTTTGGTTTAAACAGATTGAATTATCAATTATGTGAGGGACTGACGTTTACATTTCCGATCATGGTACATCAGCTTAACGAGATCATAGAGCAGAAACTGAAAAGTATCGATTACCTTCTAAAGCATCATCAATAGTACAACAATGAAGCATGTTCAGTCTCTAAATGCTCAGGATACCCGAACCCGTTTTAAACCGGTCGGATTATGGGTTTCTAGTTATAAACCTGAACCCACCCGAACCCGGCAGAACCGAACCGATCCAAACCCGCTTATGCTACATATCCGAATGAGATCTATAAACCTAAACCCGATAACCCAAAAACCCGAATAACCCGAACCGAACCCATTTGGATACCCGAACGCCCACCCCTATTAGAAATAACCGTAAATAAATCGCCTTATTTTCGCCTCTACTCATTATTTCGGGTAATTTGTTCCCCAACCATCCTTTTGTGAAAGTTTTAGAGCATATCGTAAATGTCCCAAGCTGACGACAACAAAGATACCGGTTCGAACAGCGTGACCAATATACCCTTTCGTACTTCGACACTTCAACGCACTTTTGTCTCCACTTTGTATTGTAATAAACCCAAAATCGATTGGATCATAATCTCATATGGCCCTGAAAGCCCTTGTGTTATTCTATCAAGTCCTTTTTAATCTGTCTAGCCCTCATTTATATGAAATTCCGAAATTACCCTTAATGAACTTTTTTTTTTGTTTAAACCTACACAAATTGTACAACTGGTACAACTGGTGCCACTCATATAACTAGTATAACTAGGACAACTCGTATAACTAGTATAACTAGTACGACTCATGTGTTTTAATATTATTTATTATTTATTTTTTTTGCAAAAAAACAATGAATAAAACCTATGACACAATCATACATTTTGCTTATGTAAAAAGATGAAGTACAATAGAATTGGAGAAATTGAAATATTTCCAGTTTTGTGATGTAAAGAATTTAGGAATATGTCACTCATTCTACTTAGGATGTTCTTGAAAAAATACTGTCAGTATGTCTTATCTCCGGCTTATAAAAAAAAAAAGAAACTAAGTGACTAAATTTCCATCAGTTTGATTAAGTAGAGAATTTCGAAGTTTAAAAAATGATTGTATATTTTGTTTGTGTTATAGATATTATTTGTGTTTATTTAAGACTTCTTAAGATTGAAGTTTAAATGCATGGTGTTCCTTTCATGTACAACTGGTACGACTGGTTCAACTCTTTGATAGTACAAAAATGTAAAATTTTATTTTTAGGTAAATACAATCCTGATAGTAGTTTTTAAATGTCATTAAAACATTTGTAAACATATTTCCATATCTGTATTAATTAAATAAATTTAAATTTTGAGTATTTATTGCATGAACATCACATTTATACATATTTTACCTTACACTTTTAAAGTTACTATTGAAATACTAACAGCACTAATATGGAAAATAATTAACAACATGTTTTTTTTCCAGATATGATATGAAAATGTTACAAATCTAGTTTGTTTACTTAATTTCATAAATACAACTAGAAAAATTTAATATAGATTATGGTATTACTAATTATAAATTAAAACTATGAAAATACAACTCTTTGTTAAAAATAAAAAATTGGTACGACTAAAAACTTGGTACAACTCTTTGTTAAAAAAAAATTATAACGTCATACATTTTTCATTTCATGTTTTCCTTGGTTTTAATGTGTGTAATTATAGTTTACATGTGTATTAGTTATATTATTCTAATTGTACTAGTTGCACCTAAAATAGATATAAGTACAGATAAGTCTGAACTACATAAAAAACAAACGTGAAAAATCCAAATTTGCAATTACATGTTTCTTGTATAAACGTTTTACAATTTAACTATTAATAATATGAGATGTTACATTTGGCTTCTAGACAACGCAAAATCGCATCCTCCTGAGATGAATTCAGCTTGAACGAACGTAGCATTCGCTCTAGGTGATTTGACACTACATTCCCACTGCTTTCGTGGCAAGAAGCACAACTTTCACCACCAACCTACACAAGAAACAGAGTTTTAAGATATGATTTTTTTCAATTATGTTCCAAGAGTTCATTAAGGGTTTAATTACCTCATCGTTGCTTTGAAGTACTCTAGATAAGCTTTAAGTTTATTGCTTCTGGATTTGGATGGTCCAAATACGAATATTGGTCATCATATTGATCAAATAAACACCAAAGAGGCTTAGGCTTTTCTTCACACTTTTTCCTTTGTTTGTCGTGGTTATATCACAAGCCAGGCCAACAAGAGATGCCTCACCATCTGGATAAAACCGAGTGACGGGTCTCTCTCGGCTCTTAGGCAATTTCCTATGCTCTCTAGTCGATGGATTACAGAGACAGTGATCACCCTTTTCAGGAATGCTAGAGCAACACAATAAACCATTACAAGAAGCCCGAACTCTCACCTTGTGTCTAAGAAAATCCATTGATAACTCAGAAACACCCTTCAGATTATCAACGCAGATCAAACTAGATTTCGATTCCAACGAATCTGATAACTCGGCAACAAGCATTTGCTCTTTCACAGACACTTGACTGAACAAGGTAGTGAAATATTTGTCGGAGGTCAATCTGTACCAAGATTTGCAAACGGATTTGAACCTGACAACTATTTAACAGGTAATCTTGCCAGAATCTGAAGGATCACCTCATCGGGAAAGGGAGCACCTTTCCGGTTATCCATTACGAGATCAAAAAAAATACTGAAGAGAAGAGGCATGTACAATGACGCAATCAATATAACATGAATATAGAGAGAATCAGATTCAGAGATCTCTGGGAAAGAAATGGTGAAAATGGAGAAAGAAATATACAGTAATTCGGATTCAGGATTTGGGGTTGCTTTGTCGATTTAGGGTTAAGGTTGGGGAGAAAGGAAGATATGATTTGGGGAATTTGAGAGAGATCACGGTTCTATTTAGATTTTTTTTTTTTTTTTGTCAACCCTTGGTTCTATTTAGATTTAGAGATCCGATGAGATAAGTTGGGTTTGTTGATTTTGGGTGGATATAGTTAGGTTGGGTTGAAATTATCTAAATGACTTAAGGTTAAAAACGAAATTGACCAAGTTTTTTATGTTAAAAAAATTAATCAAAAATAAAAGGTTTTTTTCAGAATTTTGAAGAACCTAGAGGGCCACAGGAGATTATGATCCAAATCGATTGCCCGATTTAGAAAAATCATAGAAACAAGACGGCAAAGTCATAAAAAATGGCGGAGGAAACGATTACTACCACTCCCACTACGCCGGAAAATCAACCATCATCGGGACTGACACCTCCAGAAGAATCAAAGTCTACTCATGAAGTCTTGGCGAGAGAGACGGAAACTTTAGAGACTGATCTGCCGGAAACTGCAGTAACCACCTCCAAGCCGGAACAAGAAACCGCGGCGGCTCAGCCTGAGGTAACGCCGGAAGATAATCACACGCCAAAAGTGACGGAAACGGAAACGGCGTCGACGGAGAAAACAGAGCTCGGAGAGGAAACGTCGCAGAAGGAAGAAGCTGCTGAAGAGAACAAGAGAATTCCGCAGAATCTGGGCTCGTTCAAAGAAGAAAGCAGCAAGCTCTCCGATCTGTCCAATTCAGAGAAGAAATCTCTTGATGAGCTGAAGCAACTTGTGCGAGACGCTCTGGACAATCACCAATTCGGTTCAGTCCCTAAACCGGACGACGCCAACACACCGGAAGAAATCACGATCTGGGGAGTCCCACTGCTTAAAGACGATAGAAGCGACGTCGTTTTACTGAAATTCCTACGAGCTAGAGATTTCAAGGTGAAAGATATTGATCATGTATGTTTCAATAAAGTGAAGCAAGCCACTGTGTCGCCGACACAGTCGTCAACACAGAATCTTCAGGAACTTGAGCAAGCCACTGTGTCGCCGACACAGTCGTCAACACAGAATCTTCAGAAACTTGAGCAAGTCACTGTGTCGCCGACACAGTCGTCAACACGTCTTCAACGGCCACATTTTCTCTAAATGGCTATTTTTCAACTTCTAGACCTAGTTACTTCACTTTGTAACTCTATAAATAAGTCTCTATTGACTAATATCAAAAATACACTTTTGGAGACTTTTCTCTCCATATTCTCTCCAAATCTCTCTAATCTCTTTCTCTCTCATCTCTTAATACTCTTAAATTCTATCATGGTATCAGAGCAAAGATCCTTATTCTACTACTCTCTTTGATTCTCTCTTGTTCATCTTTCAAAATTCTTCAAAATTCTCAATTTCTTAAAAACGCCCACTAAGTGTTCGATAAAATTCCTAAACGAAATTTCAAGCTAAAAGCTATGAGTCCTTCTGTTATTACCACCGAGGGCTCAAAACCTGTAGATGTTCCTATCATTCTCAAAGGAAACAACTATCTTGTGTGGTCTAGAACCACTAAAACCGCAATATGTGGAAGAGGACTTTGGGAGCACATTCTTGAGGACAAAACACCGGCTAATGAAGATACAAAGGGGAAGAAAAATGAGGTAACAAAGAAGGAGGTGGCAAGGTGGTTTCAAGAAGACCAATCAGTTCTGGGTTTTCTTCAAAACTCACTAGATCCTTCCATCCTTGAAGCTTACTCTCATTGTGAAACTGCTAAATCACTTTGGGACACTCTCAAGAAGGTATATGGTGATGCCTCTAACCTCAGCCGTGTGTATGAAGTGAAGAAGAAAATCAATGACCTTCACCAAGAGGATTGTGAGTTCACCAAGTATCTTGGGAAGTTCTCATCTGTTTGGTCTGAGCTGAACATGTTAAGGCCAAGCACCATGGACCCAAAGGTTCTTAATGAAAGGAAGGAGCAAGACAAGATCTTTGGTCTCCTCCTCAATCTGAATCCGGTCTACAATGAGGTTATCAAGTCTATCTTAAGGGAGACTACACTCCCTGACTTTGAAGAGGTGTGTTCAAGAATCCAAAAGGAGCAGGGAAACATTGGATTGTTTGGAGGAAAAGGGGACCTTGTCACTGCCAACAAGAGCGTGTTCAAGCAAGAGGAAAGGAAGGGTGTCTTCTGTGACCATTGCAAAAAGAAAGGACATGCGAAGGACAAGTGTTGGACCCTTCACCCTCATCTCAAGCCATCCAAGTTCAAAGACTCAAGTGCCAACATCTCTCAAGAGAATGTGAATGAGCAGACGACTTCATCCTCTCAAGGAGGAAAGCTTGCACTCTTCACCAACACTGATTATGTGAGAAGGAGTGATTTGGAGGACCTCATCAAGGCTTATGCCTCCAAACTCTCTGGTATCACCTTATTGTCTCATAAACTACTTGCTAAAACTGATCAGAACTTGGTAGTAGATTCAGGAGCATCTCACCACATGATTAGTAATGCTAAGTTGTTAAAAGACATCAAACCTGCCATAGGAAGAGTAACTATTGCTGATGGTCAAGGTATTCCCATTGAAGGAACAGGAAAGTTAAGACTGTTTAACAAGGATAGTGATGCCTTCTTTGTGCCTAAGTTTAAATCCAATCTGCTATCAGTTAAAAGGATTACTAAAGACTTGGACTGCAATGTTATCTTTGGACCTAATGAGGTGTGCTTTCAGGATATTAAGAATGGAAGGGTACTTGCCAGAGGTGGAACACAAGATGAGCTTTATATCATTGAAAACACCTCTCCAAGCAATTTGGGTTCCTTAGCTTTTAATTCCTGTTTTCCGGTTAATCAAAACAGTTTGTGGCATGCTAGACTTGGACATCCTCATGCTAGAGCTCTGAACTTGATGTTGCCTAACACTACTTTTGATCATTCGACTTGTGAAGCTTGTATCCTTGGCAAACATTGCAGAACAGTCTTCCCTAAATCTACCACTATCTATGAGAGCTGCTTTGATCTTGTGCATTCTGATGTTTGGACTTCACCTTGCCAGTCTAGAGATGGGAACAAGTATTTTGTGACATTTATAGATGAAAAGTCAAAATATACTTGGGTCACCTTGCTCCCATCGAAAGATAGAGTTTATGAAGCTTTCATTCATTTTCAAAACTACATTACTAATCAGTTTAATGCAAGGATCAAAGTGTTTAGATCGGACAATGGGGGAGAGTACACAAGTCAAAGATTCAAGGCTAATCTGAACAAACATGGAATCCTACATCAAACAAGCTGTCCACATACACCTCAACAAAATGGAGTGGCTGAGAGAAAGAACAGACATCTCATGGAAGTGGCTAGATCTATGATGTTCTATACCAATGTGCCTAAAAGATTTTGGGGAGATGCGGTCTTAGCAGCCTGTTATCTCATCAATAGGATTCCAACAAAAGTTCTCCAAGACATCTCACCATTTGAGGTTCTAAACAAAACTCAACCCTTTATTGAACACTTACGTGTGTTTGGGTGTGTGTGTTTTGTACATATTTCAGGTGATCAAAGAAATAAGCTAGAGGCCAAGAGCACAAAGTGTATGTTCCTGGGATACTCTACAACTCAGAAGGGTTATAAGTGTTTTGATCCCAGCAACAACCGCACATATGTGTCAAGAGATGTCAAGTTCATTGAGGGGCAAGGGTACTATGAGAAAAGGGATTGGGAAGGATTGAAGGATCTTTCAAGATCACCGTCTGACCTTGCTACAAGTCTGAGGTTTCTCTTGAATCATTTGGGAAATGATCCTACTAATGTACCAAGACAAGGGGAAACAGAAACAAGAAGTCATCAAGAAGAGTTGCAAGAAGAAGAACCAGTGACAGCTAATCAAGAACCCACTCAAACTCAAGAAGAAGTTCTACCTCAGAATCAAGATCAAGACAACTTGAATATGAATGATGAGGAGATTATTCATCATGAAGAAGAAGAGATGGGTGTAGAGGAAGCTGCTCAACCGGTTCAACAACTCAGAAGAAGTACTAGAGAAAAGACGGATGTATCAAGCTACATCAACAAGAAGTTCTACTTCAACAATCAGGCTGTTGCTCATCCCAACCAGTCCGTGTGTTCTATTGACTTGTTGCCATCAAGTCATTGCGCTTTTCTTGGGAAGATAGAGATGAATCATGTTCCTAAAACCTATGAAGAGGCTAAAGACACCAAGGAGTGGATGGATGCTGTGATTGATGAGAAGGGAGCTATGGAAAAGAATCACACTTGGAATGTGGAGAAGCTGCCAAAGGGAAAGAAGACTGTCAGCTCAAAATGGGTCTTCACAATCAAGTATAAGAGCAATGGAGACATTGAAAGGTACAAGGCAAGGTTGGTTGCAAGAGGGTTCACGCAAACATATGGAGAAGACTACACTGATACCTTTGCACCAGTAGCTAAACTCCATACAGTAAGAGTTACACTGTCCTTGGCCACAAACCTTTCATGGAACCTATGGCAAATGGATGTTAAGAATGCCTTTTTACAAGGAGAGCTTGAAGAGGAAGTGTACATGACTCCACCACCGGGACTAGAGCATTTGTGTAAACCTGGTGAAGTATTGAGACTAAGGAGAGCAATCTATGGTTTGAAGCAATCACCAAGGGCATGGTACCATAAGCTAAGCCATACACTCATGGACTATGGATTCAAGAAGTCTCAATCTGATCACACATTGTTTACTCTTCAAAGCTCTTTAGGAGTGGTGGTGGTTCTTATCTATGTGGATGATTTAATCATTACGGGAAGTGATAATGAGGGAATTCAGTCCACAAAGGCTTTTCTCAAAAGTTCGTTTGACATCAAAGACCTTGGAGAGTTGAAGTATTTCTTGGGTATTGAAGTATGCAGATTCAATGATGGGTTGTTTTTGTCCCAAAGGAAGTATGTTAAAGACTTGCTGACAGAAACACGAATGCATGATTGCAAGATAGCAAAGACTCCTCTTGAAGATGGCTACCAAGTCAATAGAAAGGGGGAGAAATCAGATGAGGAGAAGTTCAAGGATGTCTCCTTGTATAGAAGACTGGTTGGGAAGCTTATCTATTTAACTCTCACTAGACCAGACCTATGTTTTGCTGTGAATCAAGTCAGCCAGCATATGCAATCACCCACAGTTTATCATTGGAGTTTGATTGAGAGGATCCTTAGATATCTTAAAGGCTCAACAGGACAAGGAATTTGGATGGGTAAGAATGATAGCACTGAGATTGTCGGCTACTGTGATGCAGATTGGGCTGGGGATAAGAGTGACAGGAGATCCACAACCGGTTATTGCACCTTCATTGGAGGTAACTTAGTGACTTGGAAGACAAAGAAGCAGAAAGTGGTCTCATGTTCAAGTGCTGAAGCTGAGTATAGGGCTATGAGGAAGCTTACAACAGAGTTAACTTGGTTGAAGGCTCTACTCAAGGACTTTGGCATTGAGCAATCAAGTCCCATTACCTTTCATTGTGACAATCAGGCTGCAATACACATTGCTACCAACTCTATGTTTCATGAAAGGACTAAACACATTGAGATAGATTGTCACAAGGTAAGAGAGAAGATTGAAGATGGGACGGTTCTACCTTGCTACACAAAGAGCGAAGATCAGCTAGCAGACATCTTCACCAAGGCTGCAAGTCTCAAGGTTTGCAATCATATCTTCAGCAAACTAGGACTTGTAGACCTTCCTACCCATGATTAGAACTTCCCTGATCATGTGTAGCATACTCTTTTTCCCTTGATGTGGTTTTGTCCCAAGGGGTTTTCTACATCAAGGTTTTTAATGAGGTGTTGCCATGATCATTCCAAGTTCAGACTTTAGGGCAATTCCAAAGTTTGAACTTGAGGGGGAGTATTGATCATGTATGTTTCAATAAAGTGAAGCCAGCCACTGTGTCGCCGACACAGTCGTCAACACAGAATCTTCAGCAACTTGAGCAAGCCACTGTGTCGCCGACACAGTCGTCAACACAGAATCTTCAGGAACTTGAGCAAGCCACTGTGTCGCCGACACAGTCGTCAACACAGAATCTTCAGGAACTTGAGCAAGCCACTGTGTCGCCGACACAGTCGTCAACACAGAATCTTCAGCGGCCATATTTTCTCTAAATTGCTATTTTTCAACTTCTAAACCTAGTTACTTCACTTTGTAACTCTATAAATAAGTCTCTATTGACTAATATCATAGATACACTTTTGGAGACTTTTCTCTCCATATTCTCTCCAAATCTCTCTAATCTCTTTCTCTCTCATCTCTTAATACTCTTAAATTCTATCAAAAGATTCGTTGGCCATGCTCAAGAACACAATCAAGTGGAGAAAGGATTTCAAGATCGACGAGTTGGTCGATGAAGACCTTGTGGATGATCTAGACAAGGTCGTGTTCATGCACGGACACGACCGAGAAGGCCACCCAGTTTGCTACAATGTCTACGGTGAGTTCCAGAACAAGGATCTTTACAACAAGACGTTTTCTGATGAGGAAAAGAGGAAACATTTCTTGAGGACGAGGATTCAGTTCTTGGAGAGAAGTATAAGGAAGCTTGATTTCAGCTCCGGTGGGGTTTCCACCATTTTTCAGATTAACGATATGAAGAATTCTCCGGGATTGGGGAAGAAAGAGCTTAGATCGGCCACCAAGCAAGCCGTAGAGTTGCTTCAGGACAATTACCCTGAGTTTGTCTTCAAACAGGTATGTTTGTTTTATTGTTTATCGTTGGTGATTGATCATGTTTTCTCATGGTACTCTTCGTTGTCTAGATTGAGACAGAATCGAAATTGTGGTTGAATGTTTTGTTGATTCAACAATTTTTCAGGCATTCATCAATGTTCCTTGGTGGTACCTTGTGTTTTACACTGTGATTGGTCCGTTTATGACACCACGATCAAAGAGCAAGTTGGTGTTTGCTGGTCCATCAAGATCAGCCGAAACTCTTTTCAAGTAATATTTTTTGTGGTTTCGTTTGTTTGTTTAGTCTATTTACGACCATCTAACTCATTGTTTGAAAAATGTGGACTATATAGATACATCTCACCTGAACAAGTCCCGGTACAATACGGAGGATTGAGTGTAGATCCTTGCGACTGTAACCCAGACTTCTCCTTGGATGATCCAGCCTCAGAGATCACTGTTAAGCCCGGAACAAAGCAAACCGTTGAGATCATAATCTATGAGGTTAGTGCATTTATTTACACTTTCAACTCCTCATTACTTTTAAAATGTCCAATTCTCAAAGCATTGAATAGTTTGTAAGATCCCACCAAGGTCTTTGAGTTCATGATGATATTCAATATCTTTGTAGAAATGTGAGATCGTGTGGGAGGTAAGGGTAATTGGATGGGAAGTGAGCTACAAGGCAGAGTTTGTGCCAGAAGAGAAAGATGCTTATACGGTGGTTATACAGAAACCGAGGAAGATGAAACCAGCCGATGAACCGGTGTTAACCCAGAGCTTTAAAGTGAATGAGCTTGGCAAGGTTTTACTCACAGTAGACAACCCAACCTCTAAGAAGAAGAAGCTCGTTTACAGGTTCAATGTCAAACCTCTCTGATTTACAAACTTTTTTATTTACAAACAATGTGGTGTCTGTAGTTTTGTTTTTCTTTAAAGTGAAGGTATGTCTTATGTGTGTTTTGTATATGTGTGAGTGTTTGTTTTATCATTTTGTGTGCGTTGTTTATACGATGGAGGTTCTGCATCTTTTGCTCATGTAATCATTTGAGTACATGACCTTCTATAATAAAGATCTTGAATATCTTTAAATCTCAACCGTTTATTGATTGTTTATGTTTATGAGATCAACTGTATACGGCTTATTAGGTGTTGTGCAACATCAACGATAAAACATAAGTTTTATAATATTCGACTGAAATAAATGAAAGAGATTCGTATGGCTGTTGATTAACACGTTGTAACAACTTCTCGACACTGACATGTAGTTGTCTGGAGACTGGAGTGGGTGGAAGTGGTTACAATTGTCCTGTCTTACCCAAAACTTGTTCGCTGTTGCATCATTCAAATGCCAATTATGAATTTGGATTTTTTTCCCCCAAAATGAATGCTAATTTCAACGGTAAAGAGAACAAGCAAGCCGTAGGAATTTTGGCTTTACGTGGGATTAGATCCAGTTCTCCTTTGTGACCTCAGTCCATGTCTTTTTTTCTTTTTTAGTTTACACACATGCTTTCAACGATTTTTGGCTTTATGTAGGATTAGATACAGTCATACCATAGAAACGCTTAACATAGCCTATCAATTTCTTGGATACATGCTTTTGGTAAATTAAAAGCCGAAATCCAAATGTTTGCAAGGTTATGAATTACTGAATCAATAAGCTAAAATCTCCCAGCAAAGGAGAGATATATGGTTGTCCATGAACTAATGTGAGATCGAATATTTTAAGTAAAGGCTTCTAGTTATTAACATTCATCCGTTTTGTCAAAGATGGCAGTCCCAAACATCTAACTGACTCACCTAGTCAAACGAGAACTCATCAAGAATTGTCTCTTGTTGATTTCAAGACTCGTACAAAGTTGTTTTTGCAAGGTTTATATGTAAATCCCACGCTTCCGCAAACTCTTTCAATACTCAAAAAATCTTTTCAATGGATCTTTTATGTCCACTTCCAAACACTAATTGATTCCTCCGAAATGAATGAGTTTTAGACTTTAACAATATGGATGGTATTTGTTTTGTGCAACCATTTCCTTTATAATGAAAATTTAGTGGGTTTCAGTTACAGTAGGCCCATAAAGGGTTTCTTTGGAAGCTGAGTCTGCAAGGCTATTGCCAGCCCTTTTAACATACTTGAAAGAGATCAATGAAAAAGCAGAGGATAGAGTGACGATATCCGTTCGGGTACCATAGGCCGATACAAAGAAAGATCCATTGTTGATCGTATTGGCGAGTTGAAGAGAGTCTGTGTGGACTTCGATTCTTCTTAAACCAAGCTCAAGGGCGTTGGTTAAAGCAGCACAGATCGCAAGGGATTCCGCTACCAAAACTGAAGAGACTGCATAAGCTGAGGAAGAGGCTGTGATGGAAAATCACCACAACCCTGTGGATCTGGTCTCTGAGTTATATGCTGCATTCGTATAACATGCTATTAGATCCAGATCGATTGTCGCTAAAGGAGGAATTTCATTCAAGATCGGAGGAGAAGGGGTTGCGATAGATTGAGTGAGCTTTGTGTGGGTCTCTCTCCATTCCTGGATATCATGGGTAGCTTTCATAATGGTTTCCGATTTTAAATATATTTTTTTTTATTTCTGGCCAGCCAAAGAGTCCATAAAATCCACGGGGAGAGGGTGTGTGCGTCAAGTCCGATTGGTGGTAGGACCGTCTTTAATCTTGATAGTGTAATACTCATATCCACCGAGGTGACTAATGAAGAGTCGAATTCCATGTTGAAAGAAGCGCCTCTCCAGACGTCTTTGGAGAATTCACAATGGAAAAGAAGGTGGAGAGTAGTCTCTGGTTCCTCACACATGCAACATTTATAAGGCGCTAGGATACCTTTAGACATTAAATTGGATTCCACCGGCAATTCATTTTGAAGTGCTTTCCAGAGGTAAGTTCTAATCTTTGGTGCTGTTTTCAAAGTCCAAACTTGCTTGTTCTAGTCTATGACTTGTCAGTGAACTGTTGGGACTGCAAGGTTGGCGAGAGACAGAGAGGCATAACCAGATTTGGCTGAGTATTTTCCCGATGGGGGGGAGCCAGAAGAGCTTATCTGGCGCTCCTATGATGCTCGGTTTCAAGGAAAGGATGTGCTCCCAGTCTAGTAAGATGACTCTGATTTTCTCCACTTTCCATTTTTTTTGTTTGGGGATTGAGAAGTGATGCAACTTTTAGGTCTTGGAACATTTCAGCAGGCTGGCAAATAGGTTGAGTAGTCTTTGAGGTAGATAGCCATAGGTCGTACCAAATGTTTATAGACATACCATTACCTACTTACCATCCAAATTGCTTCTTTAATAAGTCTCGACCATGATTCCTTGCCATTCATGTGAAGCAGAGGCAGGGGTGGAGCAGTTTAGGAAATTATCATTGGAACAATATTCCCCCCAAGAGGATTCTAGCTAGTAAGCATTTAAGGTTCTCTAGGATACACCAACTTATCATAGCTAAGAGGGCTATATTGAAGTTGGTTAGATCCTTAAAGCTTAATCCTCCCATAGCTTTTGGTTTAGCAAGTTTTTCCAAGCAAGCCAACACATACCTTTTTTCTTAGATGATCTATCCCACTAAAACCTTGTTAAAGCAGATTGTATTCTTTTTTTGCAGGGATTTGGGTAGTGGAATGCACAACATAGCATACCTAGGCATTGAAGCTAGGACTCTCTTGAGCATAGTCATCTTGTCTGCTCGAGAGAGAAAACGCGAGGACCAGCTGATGGCTTTTTGCCTGATTTTGTCAACTATAGAGGTAAAAAAATCCTTCTTTTTCCCTCTAAAGTGTTCATGAAGTCCTAAATACTTCCACAAACCTCCTTCTCTTGCTATCTTTAGTTTTTTTTAGCATGATCTTTTGGTTGTTGAAATATCTTTCCAAGAGAATGTGATGGAAGATTTTTGGCAGTTGATTCGATGGCCTGAGGCAGCTTCGTACTGATCTAGGATGCTCATAAGAGATAGGCAGTTTTTCTTTCTGATTTGCATAAAAACATAAAGTCATTAGCAAATAGTAAATGATTGATCATAGGACATCCTCTAGCCACTCTAATGCCCTTTAGAATCCCTTCCTCTTGCGCTCTTGAACATAAAAAAGAAAGAACCTCACTGCACAAGATGAAAATATAGGGAGAGAGTGGGTCGTCTTGTCTAATTCCCCTGCTATGTAGCACTCTTTTTCTTGCTGATCCATTGACTATAAAAGAGTAAGAGACAATCTTTATACATTGCATGATCCATTGAGTTAGGGTGTTAGTGAAACCAAATCTTTTTAAGACTGGTATTATAAAGCTTCATTCTAGTCTATCACATGCCCTAGTCATATCTGTCTTAACTGCCATTGAGGTGTGCTTTTCTGCTTGTGAGGTCTTGAGGTAGTGAGGGATTTCATGAGTTATCATAACGTTGTCCGTGATTGCACGCTTAGGTACGAAAGCTGATTGATTTTTTTATATATAATAATGTCTAAAACAGGTTGCAGGCGCTTGGTGATCAGCTTGGAGATGACTTTATAAACCACATTGCATAAGGCTATATGACGACATTCTTCAATTTTCTTTGGGCTGGTGACCTTTGGGATCACTCGCACTAGAGTTTCATTCAAAGCATCTGGCATAACTCCAATTCTGAAAAAGTCTTGGACTTCTATTTTTAGATCTTTGCCCATGATTTCCCAATTTGTGTGGAAGAAACTAGCAGAAAAACTATCCAGACCCGAAGCCTTGTCCAGATGGATTGAGAATAAGGCTTCTTTCACTTATGAGGCTGTCGGGATTTTGCAGAGCCTATCATTCAGCTCTAGGGAGATCACTGGTTTGAGAGCTATTCACTATGAGTTCTATCTCATCTGCATTAGAGCTTTGCGTTTTGAACATGTCAACATAGTGTTCTGAGATGACTTCTGAGATTTGATACTCATTGTATATTGGCATGCCATTTTCGTCCTCATGGACTGTAAATTTATTTATAGCTTTCCTTCCTTTGGTTGTAGCATGGAAGTATCCGGTGTTTCTATCGCCCAATTGAAGCCAAAGATGTCTACTGCACTGCTTCCAGAACTCCTCATCACCCTTGTAATTTTATTCCAGTTCAGAGTTTAGTCTATTAATAATCTCTTCATTCGGTGAGTTCTGCAGCATAACTTCTTCCAACTTTAGCTTTAGTCTTTCTATCGTTTGTTGACTGTTTAAATGCTTCTCTCTATTCCACTGTATGATGGTTCTCCTAACCTTATCGATCTTTCTCTTTTTTAGGAATATGAGCTTCTTCATCCCAAACTTTAGCTATAAAGGTTTCAAATCCTCATTAGTTCTCAGTCGGCTGTCATATCTAAAAATCCTTTTCCTCTTCTTTTTTGTGGTATCTAGATATGATATGACTGGTCGATGGTCGAGTCTCAGATATTCATAGCTTGCATTCGGGTAGAGGTCTGCCCATTTGCTGTTGGATAATGCTCTATCTAGACTTCATCTGATGGTCATCTGATTTCTTACTCCCCGCCAAGATAGCATCTCACCAGTGTGTTTAAGATCATACAAATCGTTCTCGGAGAGGAAGGCTCAAAGATTATGGATTGAGCTTTCTAGTCTCGGTGTACCACCTTCCTTCTCCGAGTTATCCTTAATGTCATTAAAGTATCCTGACACGAACCATGGGCATTTCTGATAGAGGCCAGGTTAGTAAGGTACTCCAACAAATGTTTTCTTTCAACATGATACGGGTTTCCATATAAAAATGTGGAGTATCTTGCCTTCATAGGTGATTTTAATATCGATGAAATTGCTACTGAAGCTGAGGATTTCCACGTTTGTTTCATGTTTCTAAAGGAGAATAAGTCCACCTGATGCGACCGAGGTAGGTGGGACTATCTTCGTATGCTCTAAGTTCAGAGGTTCCTGCTTCTTTTTTACAATCTCAGTAGGATTTTTAACTCCGATAGGAAGATAATGTCCGAATCCATTTTCTTTGTTATTCTTCTGAGACGACGAACTGTCTGGAGATTCCCCAACCCCTGACAGTTCCAGCACAATATTTTTAAGAAAGAGGACTGGATGGATTTTGAAAATACACCTTCCTCTTAGAGATTGGTGGTATCAACTAGATTCCAGGTTGGGTTGAACCGCTAGGTGCTTTGGAGCTGGTTGGTTTGAGGCCTGGTTTAGAAGGTCGGCTAGATGAAGCCCCCCTTTCCTTGCGTTTCAGATTTCCTTTGAATAATCTTTTCCGGGGTGAGGGAATCGCTTCAGGTACTTTCCTCTTACGGTATATTACTTCATTTCTAGTATCATCATGATCTCCTGATGTTTTTTTCCCAGGGGGTCTTCCAAGTCTCTTTTCGGTTTTTGCGGAGCCTGTTCAGAAGTGATCATTTCTTCCTCAACATCCGGTCAAAGGCAGGGATCCTCTCCTGTGAAGGAGGCTGTATTTCTGGATTCTCATATGGGATTGTGGGAAGTGAAGCTCTCAGCATTTGCACAGCCGCCTCCTCAAATTGTCCTTTCTCCTCAGCTATTCTAACTCGTTCCAGCCGGGCAGCATTCTCAGTGGGATCCGCACAGTTCGCATATTGTATCATGACTTCCCTTAACTCTCCAGTGGCCTCATTAAAAGCTTGTTGTGGGATCTCATCCACCGGTAAGGCTGGTGGAGAGTCCACAACTAGTGAGGGACTCTTAAGTCTGGCAGAGTTGGAGTAAGATAGGTGTCCACCTCGATGATCAGCATCGAGCGATCTAACTCCATCCGGGGGTTGAGTTTTAGCAACCCACACTTGGTGGCTCGACGGTTGGGAGTGTCTATTATGCACACGGCCTATAGCTGATTTGGAGCTTTGATCAAGGACATCATAATTGTTTCCTTTACGATCATAGACGGGATTAACTATTTCCAGTCTGTGGGGATTAGCCTCAGAGTTGTATAGAGTCAGTGTATCTTCTTTGATTGTAGTGATGGTCAGAGTTTCTTCTATTAGCTGTTCTAGAGGTATTTGAGGTTCCTCTGTGACTGAAGTCAGACTTTGAGGATGTCACAGAGAGGTATCTAGAGTGGTCTTGGTTGTCTTTTTTTGTGATTAGTTCCCATCAGCTCATATTTCCTCTATAGAGGTCTTTGTGTGCTTGTGTTGCGAGGAGATTTTCGGAGGAGAGGACAGTCTTTACCTCATGGTCGAGATTCAGGCAGTGGGAGCGGGGGTTTTCAATCTTTTCATACACCAGCTTTGCCTCAACCTCCTTTCCATTCTCAAACTCAATGATTGAAGACATGATCAAGGGTTTTAGGCCATCGACAGCGACTCTTACTTATGCTGATTTAAGGGAGATATCCAAGGCTTCAAACTGACCTATATTTCTTGCAATACTCAGTAACGTTGTGTCAGACCACAAGTGAAGTGGTATTCCTTGAACGTTGATCCAGAATGGTATTAGTGATAGGAAATATTTGGAAGTAGTGGGTTCCCATCTTTGGATTATAACCATCTAGTGGGAAAAGTGGTACGAACGGTTAGCTAGTACCTTCTGGAGATCATCCTCATTAGCAAAATGGAACAAGAATAAGCCCTGTCCAAGGTCAGCTCTAACCGGCGGTGTGGAGACTTTCAACTGCTCGGAGAAGAAAGGAATAAGGGACCAAAGCCTTTGGATCTCGGGTTAGTAACTCTTCCCACCAGTGTGAGGGCATGCTTCCTAATCAGCTCTGAGTTATCAAAATGTGGGACTCGGATTCGGGATGCTCTGGGTGGGTCCATCTCGCAATCCACTTTCTTTCCTTTTTCTAGGGAGGAGTATCTTCTGCTCATCTTTATAGTAGCTCCAGGAAGATAGTCTGAGAAGCGAGGGGCTCAAAAAAGCAGTATCCAAGGGTTCTTCACTTAAAATTGAGATGGTTCTTCCTCGTTGTATATAAAAGAGGTGAAGGTTTTCTATTGCACTTAGTAGAAGAGAGTTAAAGATTAAAGAGGGTAAAGTTGTATCCAGAGTTTATGCCATACCTACAAGATTACCAAATTGTTGTTCAGAGGCCATAGTGTTTAGATAAGCTTCGGTAACCAGTAGGACGTTGAGCGTTAGGAAGGTTGTGACTGGAGAAATGTTGTGCTTGTGAGCAAAGAGTCTAGGAAGTTGTCGATTGGAAGAACACGCTTATAAAAATAATTATTAAATTTATATTTATTATGAAAACTTATTATAAAATAATTTCAATAACATTTTTCTATATAAAATAAATATAAATTTTTATAATCATAGCATTATAACCTATTGTTGATTCACAAGAATCAACGATAATCAATTTATTTAAATCGACTAGTAAATTAGGGACTTGGATATGAGATTAAACTAGAATAAAAAACAAGAACAGTTAAGCCGGAAAATCTAGTCTTATTAAGAATACGAGCCGGAATCGATCGGAATTACTAGCTCTTTAGGGTTTTAGTGAGTACAAAGTAGTAGAATTCAGACTTAGTCTTTTCCCGTGCAAGGGAAGAATATTTATATCAGGGGATTTAGGGTTTTGCCCCAGATTTCCTCTGACATTCTTTACAAAATAATTAGAAAAACAATTAGAATATTTCCTAAAAATATTCCTCCTTATCTTATCCAAGATAAATGTCAATTTAACATTTATCTTCCTTTCTTATGCGGGTCGGCGGATACGTATCCGAGATGTATTGACGTTTGCATAAAAAATAAGGTGTTATAGAAACATTAAAATGAAATTACATCAATGCAAAATATTATATGAACCGATTATTATGTTTAATTTTTTTATAAATCTATAATTATATTTATATAAAATTTTAATTTTGATTACTAAAACATTAAAAACGGAAATAAATTTCATATATAAATATGTGATGTTCTATAAAAAAACAACAACACAATACATACTTTAAACATATATCACCTAATTTTTATAATAATTGTTTTATTAAAAAATATATTATAAAATTATTTTCAAACAAAAACACTTATTCAATGCATTCTCGCATTGAACAACTAGTCGTCATAATATTCAGTTACTAAATTATCGTGTTAAATAAATATTAAAATTATTAAAATAAAAATAATTCAAAAACTTTTCTTTGGAAAAGAAAAATATATCCGCGTTTCTTTAGCGCAGATCAAAGTCTAGTATATTTGTTATTATTTTTATATTAAAGTAGAAAGCACTAATTTAATTATTTATGCTATAATGAATTTAAAATCTAAATTGATCAAAAGTTTATAAATAAAATTAAACTAAAGACTAGTGTCAAAATTTTCTTACCTAGTTTACATTTTTTTGTCAGTGATATTTGATTGATTAACTAGGCGAAAGGCCATATATTACAAATGGGCCAAGATAGTTACAAAGATGAGTTAGAAAAGTAAACAACATTTCTGAGCATGTGTAGAGAATATTGAGTGCCCCGCGTCAATCAAGGCGAGAAACATGATCCCAACCACGTGTCCCCTTTCACAGAGATCGCAGAGGAGAACGCCGCCTAAAACCTTCGGACCGAATCTTTGTCAACAGCTTGAAACCATTTGCCAATCTTGACTTCTATAGTTGCATCATCGAAATCAACCGCTAAAGAAAGAGGCACAACTTCAACAACATCGTCGAATTCCACCAAAGCCAGGGAGACGCCTATCACCACCTAGGCCCAATCTATTGACTTATCATGAATCCACCGTCTTGCTCATCCTCAAAGAGCGGTGGCACAAGGACGATATTATTCCGAGAGAGTTGGTAAATCACAAACAATGTTGTGTAGAAATCGGCAATTGACAATGAAGAAACACATAGGAGGTGAGATCGAGGAATGATTTAAGAATCGATTTAAAAGATTAGGTATAAAAACCCGGTTCCTAAATCGGAGAGTAGTCCGGCATAGATAACCGGAAGCATAAGTCCGATATTGAATCGGAAGAGAAAGTCGCCAAGTCAACAAAATAATAAAAGTCGGACTATCAAAACCGGAAATTTTCAGGGTCCCGTGCCCCTTACTATTATTATTTTTTAAATAGATTAAACTAATTGACTAAATATTTTAGGTTTAATGAAGAAAATAAAGAAGTGTTCCCGGATCAGTTTTTTGTTATTTTTAATATTATGTTCCCGAGTAAAAACATTTCTAGATCCGTCCCTGCAGGCCATCGGTGTGGTCGAGAAAGCCAACGACCGGTGGCCGGAGAAGCACCGAAATATTGTTGATAAAGTCTCTTAGAGAGAAGTGTTGGAATCAAGATTAGCACTTTCCCTAAGAAGGCCTATTCAGGAATTTAGGTCGGTCCAAAATGGAAAGACGGTTCAGGACCCAAGTCGGAAAAACATGGGTTTAACCCGACTCGGTTCGACCGGCTTACATTTAGGGTTTTAGAGGATGCAAGTCGGAAGAAGAATAAAGGCGGCAAATAGCGACGTCAATATACAGAAATATTCCATATCTTAATGAACCGAGATATTAGGAAATATTTGTGTTTATCTTAATTTTCCTTATTTGAAACCGACTTTGTAACCATATATAAAGGGACCTCATATCATTCAATAGACTTACGCTTTTCATAATATTCTAGCCTGAGAGACTTAGAGCATCGACTTCGACCTAATTCCTCTCCGGCGACTTGAGACTTCTTTTAACCGCTTTATTCCATCTCGGAAACCTAAAGCGAAACCCCAATTTCCTAATTCTCACTGTGTTCTTAAATTCTTCTTTTAGAATCTCTAATTCAAAAACCCTAATATTCTTGCTATCTTTGGATACGCAGAATTGAGATCCTACAATTGGCGCCGACTGTGGGGATTTCTAAAAGAAATTTCTGAACGAGATGTCTGGAAAGAATAAAGAGATCGATCCAGAAAACCCGATGGTTGAAACCGAAGGAAGTGATTACGATCTGAGTGATCACGAAGATGAAAATGCGGCACTCGACGATGAACAACCGCGAGACGCTAAGTCAAAAAGAGTCGAGACGACGTTAAACGTATCCTGTCACCCGACGAGGAGCAAGTCGAAAAAGACGAAGTTCTAGCCACTTTGATAGCTAAAATCGATTCACAGAACAATTTAATCAAAGAATTCTCGAAAAGAATTGACCTGTTGCAGTCGGAACAAGATCGAATCCGTTCAGACCAACAGTCAAGGAAATCTAAACGAGAGGTGCCTCCAAAGATAAAAGATAAAGTCGCCAGACGACTGATCTATGATACATCTGAAGGAGAAGATCACAGCCAAGACGGCAAGCCCAAGAGAAGCTCACGCCACAAACGCGATGAACGGAGACCGCATCGGAAGGATCCAGACGAACTCAAAAGAAGTTCACACCGAGAGCAAGACGACTGGTATGAAGAAAGATACTCGCCCGAAAAAGATGAACTAGCTGGTCACGAGACCCGGCACGACTGAAGCTCACACCACAAGCGGAATTCGCGACATGAGAACTACTCACACCGGGATAACCATCACCATGAGAGAGGTACATCCCACGAGGAAGCTCATAGGACGCCTATCCGCGGAGCAAGCCGTAACCAAGTTGAGAAGCAGTTGACGGAGCTCAGAGATACCCTAAAGGAATTAAAGGCGAGGTTGACAGCGTAAAAGGATCCGCTCCCGAGATTAACCGGATCATTGAAGAGACTCAAAGGACGCCTTTCACGTCGCGCATCACAGATACATATATACGCCAGAAGGAAAGCTCAGGCTGCCGATGTACAACGGGAGGAAGGATCCTGCCACTCACCTAACAACTTTCAAGATCATGGCAGCTAAAGCACGGTTCTCGTCATCCAGGGAACGCGACATCGATTTTTTCCAGTTATTTGCTGAAACCCTAGAAGGAGATGCACTAACCTGGTTTTCTCGGCTGCCGCCTAAGTCGATTAATGATTTTCCAGACCTAACAAGAGCGTTCGTAAGGCATCACTTCGCCTATGTAAACAAGGATACATTGCTAAACGCATTGATGTCCATGTCGCAAGAAAAGATGGAGACATTAAGAACCTTCATAGAACGGTTTAAGGCAACTATGACACGCGCGGAAGCCCCAGATAAATTCAACATCGCGGCTCTGACAAACGCCGTCTGGCAAGAGTCGCCATTTTATCAGGGCCTGGTCGTCAACCCACCGTTGACCATCGAGGACGCCCTTCACCGAGAAAACAAATTTGTAGAATTAGAAGAGAAGAAGGTGGCCCTAGCAAGAAAATTCGGCACGACTAAACATGCTGATATAAAGGAGGATAGAGAACCCATGCAACATTACGACAAAGGGGGCAAGACGACGATGGTTGTCGGCAACACTGACAAACCTTGTTCATCAAAGCCATGGAACAAGCGAAACAAAGAGGGAAAGGAAACGGCACAACAAGCTGCTTCCACTACGGAGGAAAAGTATTGCGAATACCATAAAGCCACCTCACACGATACTGCTGAATATCGAAACCTCAAAGACGCACTGTATGCCCGACTCTCTGATGAAGAAATCAAGGCGGCGATTGACAGATTGAAAGAAGAGTCTGGAAAACGAGAAGAGCGAAAGGCCGATGGGCAAGCCCCAAAGCAAGGCAAACAACAGCGACGTATCAAAAGCATAGCTGTGAAACGCAACCGAGAGGAAGAAGAAGAAGAAGAAGGAGATGTAGAGGAAAGCCGTCCGAAGAATCAACATGATTATGGGCGGCCTAATCTCTGTAAACGATTTGGTTCGGTCGATCAAGATATATGAGCACCTTGCATTAGCCGCGCAAAACGCGCCTCAGCCAATCCTATCAGATGATTCTCCCGTTATCTTCACTGACCAAGACCTCTACGGAACCCACTACCCTCACAACGATCCACTAGTGGTTGAGCTGCTCATTGGAAGCTGCCAGGTATCTCGGATATTTGTTGACACTGGCAGTTCAATAGATCTGATCTTCCTAGACACACTCAAGAAGATGGAGATCAAGGAAGAAGATATAAAACAGAAAGCAAAGCCACTCACGGGTTTTACAAGCGAAACGACATATACGATTGGAACAATCAAGTTGCCGGTTTATGCAGGGGGAGTTAACAAAATTGTGAAGTTTCACGTCATCGACAAACCGACCATTTATAATGCTATTCTCGGCACCCCATGGCTATATAGCATGAAGGCGGTGTCCTCGACTTACCATCAATGTCTAAAATTCCCGTCACCTAAGGGAATCCAGACGATTAAAGGATGCCAAAGGGCGAGTCAATCATGCTTCGTAAGAGAACGTAAGATTAGAGTACCCTCGTGTATGATCAATACAGAACAAGGAAGGAAAGGCCCCGAGAAGGAACTTATCCAGCAAGTCGTCATCGATGACTCTGACGCTAACAAGTGTGTAGGGATCGGAGCAGAGTTACCAGAAGATATCAAAAAGGAGTTGATCACTTTCTTGAAGAAAAACGTGATGACTTTCGCGTGGTCAGTTAAGGATATGAAGGGTATTAACCCTACGATTACGACTCACGAGCTCAATGTCGATCCGACTTACAAGCCAATCAAGCAGAAATGGCGTAAGCTCGGTCCCGAGAGGGCCAAAGCGGTCAACGACGAGGTAGACAAACTACTCGATGCCGGCTCGATTCAAGAAGTCAAATACCCTGATTGGCTTGCTAACCCGGTCGTCGTCAAAAAGAAAAACGGAAAGTGGAGAGTTTTCGTCGACTTCACGGATCTCAATAAAGCATGCCCAAAGGATAGATTCCCGCTACCGCATATCGATCGACTTGTCGAAGCAACCGCTGGGAACGAGTTACTATCATTCATGGATGCATTTTTAGGATACAATCAAATCCTCATGAACCCGGACGATAGGGAGAAGACGGCATTCATCACTGAACGCGGTACTTACTGCTACAAGGTCATGCCGTTTGGCCTCAAGAATGCCGGTGCCACATATCAACTACTGGTTAATCGGATGTTCGCAGGACAACTCGGCACAACGATGGAGGTTTACATAGATGACATGTTGGTCAAACCTTTAGTCGCCTCTCAACATGTCGGCCATCTGAAGGAATGTTTCAACATCCTCAATAAATATGGAATGAAGCTCAACCCGGCCAAATGCACGTTCGGAGTAACATCAGGGGAATTCCTCGGATACGTGGTTACCCAAAGAGGGATAAAATCTAATCCAAAGCAAATATCAGCAATAATCGACTTACCATCTCCCAAAAATACACGAGAGGTACAACGTCTAACAGGTCATATAGCCGCTCTGAACAGATTCATATCTCGTTCAACGGATAAATTCTTGCCCTTTTACGAACTTCTCCGGAGAAATAAAAGATTCATATGGGATGATAAGTGTCAGGAGGCGTTCATTCAGCTTAAATACTACTTGTCAAACCCGCCAATATTATCAAAGTCCGATAACGGGGAGACATTATTCTTGTACATCGCGGTTTCAACGACTTCAGTCACGGTGTACTAGTTCGAGAGGACCGAGGGGAGCAAAAACCGATCTTTTATGTAAGCAAAACGATGAATGGAGCCGAAACCAGATATCCCGCAATGGAAAAACTGGCTCTCGCAGTTGTTATCTCAGCACGGAAGCTACGACCTTACTTTCAATCACACTCAATCGCGGTGCTAAGCAGCCAGCCTCTTCTGACAATCCTGCACAATCCAGGACAATTTGGCTGCCTGGCAAAATGGGCAGTGGAACTTAGCGAGTACGACATCGAATACAGAAACATGACAACCGCTAAGTCACAGGTAATAGCCGATTTCCTTATAGAGTTATCACCTGAACTGGATGTCGATACACAGGTCGAAGACAAAAATTGGAAACTATTTGTCGACGGCGCGTCATCTAAAAAAGGAGCCGGGATAGGAGTACGTCTCATGTCCCCAACCGGAGAAGTACTGGAGCAATCATTCAAACTGGGGTTCACTGCATCCAGCAATACAGCCGAGTATGAGGCCCTGCTAGCCGGTCTTAGACTAGCTAAAGAAATTGGAGTACGACACCTCTTGGCCCATTGCGACTCCATGCTTGTCGCGAATCAGATCAACGGAGATTATGAAGCTAAAAACGAATGGAGGCCTATCGAAAGGCGGCATTAGAACTTACCAGCTCCTTCGAGTTCTTTGATATCGTCCAGATACCGAGGAAAGAAAATGCCCCAGCAGATGCACTCGCATCTCTGGCATCAAATCTCGACCTCTGCCGACAAATCCCAGTGGAGACAATTCACGAGCCAAGCATCCCGCCTCCCGAAAGCAACCACGAAGAACCTGATGATGTCACTCTCACAATCCAGCAGAACGGCGAGGACGACATGTGTCTTGATATTCAAGCAAAAAACACCGACCTCATTGCACTCTTAACAGACGACAACGAGGATTAGCGACAGGAAATAAGAACGTATCTAACTGAAGGAAAGCTTTCAGAAGACAAGTGGGCTGCACGACGACTTAAAGTCAGAAGTGCACGATACACTATACACAACGGTATCCTCTACAAATACTCAGCCAACAAAATCCTTCTCAGATGCATACACGGAGATGAAGTGCGTCGAGTTCTCGAACAAACACACTCAGGAGAATGCGACAATCATTCCGGGGTTCGGTCTCTTGCTCTTAAAATCAAGCTGAACGGTCACTATTGGCCGACTATGATAGCCGATTGCAAGACCTATTCCAACAAGTGTGAAAAGTGTCAGCGTCATGTGATATATCATGGTTTTTACCGGTTTTATGCCATGATATAAGTCTGTTTTAGTGTCTTTTGGTGTTCTTTTAGAGTCCTTTGCAGGTTTTATTAGGTACACGTACGTTTGGAGCAAAAGTGGAGATTATGGAGCTAATTGGAGCACTTTGGAGATTTGACCCGAGAGGTTGTGTTCACTGTCCAGATTTGATGCATAGCGTGTTGGGCCAAACTCTCGGCGGTTTAATGAAGTATGCCAATATTGCAGAAGATGCCCAGAAGTTCCAGATATTTACACAGAAGCCCCAAGTCGTGTTTTAGCTATTTAATTAGGTTTTTAGATTCAGTTTTAATTACGCTATCATAACTTAGAGCAGAGAGTTTTTAGAGCTTTTGGGGCTGATCTGATCTTGTACTACATTCGTTTTGGAGAAGTTTTCGAACCCCTTTTATATTCTAATCTCTTTTATGATTGCTATTAATTCATTGATTATGTTTACATCATATATGTCTGAGTAGTTTCATAGTTAGGTTTAGGGTTTCTCATAGGGATTTCATGACTTGCTAGATATAATTAATTCAGTTAAGGATTCACATCAATAGAAGTTCTTCAAACTAAATTGTGTTTAATGCGAGTTCTAACCTGATCAATTAGAATCTAGATCTTAGGTTGCTAAATACGACACGACAGTGTGGTTTAGAATCTGAACTATTTAGCTTGAGCAATTTAATTACTCGCAAAGGAATTTGGTTTAATTAGATTGTGAACATATCAAACTTGGAATTAAAGCTGGTTTAAACTGTTAGTAATTGCAAAGGAATTTGGATTGCTGCACTTAGACTTAGAGAATTTGGATTGCTGCAATTTAATTACTCGCAATGGAATTTGGTTAATTCTATATCTGTGTTTTGAGTTCTAGAACTGTGTTTAATTAGATCCTGACTGATTGATTTATCTGCTTGTCTGATTTCCTGAGAACGCCCTAGACTTAGCGCCCTTAGTTTATTGTTTACTTTCTCGCTTGCTTTTTAATTAAATCAATACAATTTGCTTCTTGTTTTCTCCTAGTTTTAATCTCTTTAAGTTCTTGATTCTATCGTTGCCCAGAGTCCTCGTGGATTCGATCCCTAAGTACTACAATTGATATACTGTGCACTTGCAGTTAGTATAGGGTAAAACTCGAGACCTATCAAGTTTTTGGCGTCGTTGCCGGGGACTCTTAGAATCTTCGATAGCTTCGAACTTAGGGTTTTTACTACGATTTTTGTTTACTGATTTTTTTTTTCTCTGTTTTCTCTCTGTCGCAGGTTTCATAATCGCATAGCATCGACCGTTGCACTTCTTGTGTCGATCGACACTAGGCGATTGGAGTTGAATCGATCGTTGCACTGCTAGCATCGATCGTTGCTTGGCGATTACAGACGGTTTATGCAGACGCGTGATACCAGAAGTAATCCGAACACTAATCTCGTAAACCTCCAACTTGAAGAGCTTGCTAGACTAGAGAGGACAAACAGAAGAGTTCAAAGAGAAAGGATGGTTGTTGAACGTGTGATCATATTGCCTGATGATCAAGGTGTCCTGAGGGACCGACACAACAATCCTTACAATGCTGCTGGAGAACCGATAAAAGCTGAAGGGAATGTTATCCCTGATCCTCCTGAGCAGCCGTAACAGGAGCAGAACCAAGGCCAGGGACAGGCCCAAGGTAGATAGATGGTTGTCCATGAGAGGACTTTAGCTGACTATAACCGTCCGGATGAGTTCCATGCTAACCGGTCAGCTCTTGTACTTCCTGAATTTGAGATGAATGATTTTGAAATCAAAACCGTCTACTACTCTCTCCTGAGGCAGAAAGCCTTCCATGGCTCTCCAAGTGAGCAGCCGATGGATCACATAGATGAGCTTGAGGGCATAGTCACTGTGAGATCCGGGATTCACACTAAGAATTTGTATTCGTGGATTTGGACTTTAGGATATAGAAATGGTATAGTTTCCTATGAATCAAAGACTTTATTGAGATTGATCGTCGAGATAGAACAAACACAATCGAGAAGAGAGTACAAAGTATAAGATCGAGCTATCTAATCGAAGTGTTCTTAGTCTAGGTTGGAATGTCTTGAGTGGATCGCCACTTCTCTTCTTAAATAGTCTCGACTCTGACCTCTTCGTCCCGATATTTCGGCCTCGTCGTCGTAACGATCTCCGAGATTCATGCGGATCAGTTGAACTGGCGAAGACCGAGTTGCTCTATCTCCACGTCATCTTCTGCCGAGCTCGAGCTCGATTGTCTCCGGCTTCGGCATCGTCCGGGCCTTGCCAGGGCGTTTGTTTCGCTTGGGCCCATCAAAGGAGTCGGCTCTTTTATTTGTCTTTGATTCTGGAATGGGCTCGTAATTACGGACCTCTGTCTTGTCTGTTAATGGGCCGGATTTCCTAGAGGGAAATCCAGTACCAACAATAGCCCCCCAGCCCATTGATTTCGAGAAGTCGAGGTTAATGGGCGGTGGACATTCTCGGGAAGAGGTGCGTGCCTCGGATGTGACAAATCTAATGATTATTTTCGCCCCGTCCGTAGATCTTATTTCGATCCATTGGTGGGAAGCGAGCGCGTGAGACGGGCTGAACTGCTTATCGGCGCGTTTGCAGTCGTTGCGTGTATAGGTTTTGAGAACCTCATCTTTCACCGTAGATTTGGTCGATCACCAACGGCTCAGATTCGAAGATTGCGAAGAGTCTTTTCGGGCTCGTTCTTTTTGGTGAAGTGACCTAATTACTGCGTGTTTGTAGCCGTTGATCTCAGATCAGCGGCTGGCGAGGAGGAAGCGAGGAGTCCGAACCACCTCGATTTTCTCGTAATTATTACGAGTTTGGAATCGTGCGGTTAAGATTTTGCATGATTCCCACTATATAATTTTCTCGTATTTTGCCGAGGGTGGTTTCTTCCCTTCCTACTTTCGCTTCTTCTCTTACTTTTGCTCTGGTTTTTACTTCTCGAAAAATTTCCTTCCAAGACTTTTCACTTTCTTTGTTCCGACAAACCGTTGTTTATGGCTCTTAGAGATGCAACGGGGGCTAGCGTTAGCTCAGCGGCGGGCTCGTTTGGCCCACATCCACCGTCTTCCCTATCCGTAGACCAAATCGAACGGTTACAGAGAGAGTGCAGGATTCCAACTGAAGTGAAAATCGTGATTCCGTCGCCGGCGATATCGCCGGAAACTGAGGTAGAGGGTTATTGCTGCGCCTCGTACGCCTACTTCGATAAATGCGGGCTTTTCTTTCCTATTCCTCGCTTAATCTCTTTGGTGCTGGCCCAGCTCCAATTGGCGTTTCATCAGATGACGCCGAACTTTGTCCGGTATGTCATCGGACTCGGAGTCAGGGCCGCAGAAGAAGGAATCGAGTTCGGTCCTGAGGAACTCATGCGTGTTTGCTCGGTAAAGCATAATGCTAAGTTCCGGGGGACTTACTATCTTTCGCCTCGTTTTGGGAAGGTCCTTGAGGACGTTCCGACGAAAGATGTAGGGAAGGACCGATACTTATTCTTCAGGATCACCCATCATTCGGTTGGGGATTTTGACTATTCGGTCATCCCGTCTCGATGGTCGTCCAGTCTCGATGGCCCTGGTTTCAGTGTTTTCTCTTTTTTTTTAGACCGTCCCTTACTAGATCCGGTTTTTTATCGCAAAAGCCCCGGAGTCGCTTGCCACCAATCCGGTCACAGAGGCTCTGCTAGCTCGCTTGAGAAGGGGCGCTGTCAATTGGGGTAGTTTTACGGTTCGGCGCATGCAAGCCGCTCTGCGAGCCAACCCTGAACGGGCTCTGCCGGGTCTCGCACCGGTCCCTCGCAATCCAGTACTTCCCTCCGAGCCTTCTCGGGTCCGGTCCGAAGTGCTCAGCCTCCGATCCGTATCATCGAGTGGGCGGAAGAGAGTAAGTCGTTTGGATTCGAGTTTCTTTTTGTGTCGTCGTTTCGACTTATCTAACTTTTTATTTACAGTTCGAACCGTCCCGGGCAGCAGCTCGGTTGCCAATTCCCCTCCTCGCGAGGTGCTATCTCGCAGAGTGAGTGGCCGCCGGAATGGGAAGGACCCGATCGACCTGGTCGACAAGATATGGGCGGGTGAGCTCAGCAATGCTATTCTCTTTGCCTTTGACCGGGCCCCTCCTCCGCCTCCGGCCTACCCTCCTCCTCCTGCTCAGACCCCGCTCCTTCCGGTCCCAGAAGGAATGACTGTGGAGGTGCCCGGCGCGATTCTCCCCTTGGTCGATCGAGAGGCGATATTACCTCAGTCTGGAGGTGCTGCTCTCTGCGACTCTCGACCGGACTTGTCTGGGGAGGATCGTCGGAGTCGAGGAGGTTCTCTTCCCCCTTCACCGAAGCGTCGCAAAGTCGACACCGGAAGGAGTCCGGAGGGGTCGGAGGGAGAGGAGTGCTCGGTTGTGGACGATCCGGACGGCGTGGTTCGTCTACTGAGGCGTATTAGGCCTGTCGGTTCTGAGCTCCCGGTTTCTGGGGAGACGGTCCTCGGTAGTGAGTACTCCGAGATGATGGCGGCTATCGGGAAGGTAAGACGTTTTGGATTTGGTCTTCTTTCTTCCTTTTATTCCTCCCTTTCCCTTTTTATTTAAACAACCGACGTCTTTTTGTACAGGCTGTCGAGGCCGTGAATGCGTACGCGGTCCGGTCTGAGAGCGAGGTGTTGGATGCTCAGACTTATGAGCTCGAATCTGCTCGAGAGGCTGCTACCCAAATGAATGCCGAGCTTCAGGAGGCTTTGGCTAGGGAGGAGCGCATGAAGAGGAGGGTCGCAGATCATACCGCTGCGGAGGCCAGGATTGCGCATATCGAGAAGAGAGAGGAGGAGCTGTCTTGTCAGCTTAGCGTTGCCGAGGCTCGAATTCAGACTGTGGAGGAATCGAGCCGGGTCGAGCTTCGTAAGGCTCGAAAAGAGCTCCATGGCCAGTACCGGATGATTCTGGCTGGGGTCAAAGCGAGAGCCGAGAAGAGGAAGATTCAGACTAGCGCCGAGATCCGTCTTCAAGAGACTTTGGCTAACATTGAGCTCATCGCCGAGATCGCAGCTGGAGAGGTGGACATGACCCAAGAGGTGCTTAGGCTAGCTGAGCAAAAACGAGTTGCTCTAGCGGAGATGGAGGCCGCGGCGGTTTCCGATTTTAGCGTCGGCAAGCTTGCCTTGCCGGCGATGTCAGAGGACTCCGTGGCCATGGCAGGTTCTCCGCCTGCTCCTCCAGCTGAGACTGACCCGAGGGCGATCGACGAGGCCGACTCCCGACCGAGAGGAGGGACAAGCGACGGAGCGGAGGGCCAAGTCGGCGACTCCTCCTATGCACCGTTTTAATAACTGTTGTTGTTGTTGCCCGAGAGGGTTTTTAATTTCTTTTTCAAACTTTGGTTGCCCAAGGGGGCTCTCTTTTTGTTCGAACTTCGAGGACATCATGTCCTTCCCTTTTTTATGAACTGCTTTTAAATCTTTCATACCTTAGCATAGATTTTCATGTTTTTATGCCTTAACATAAAATTCGAGCCGTTGCGGCGATTCGAACTTCTCCAGGGGAATCGAGCAGATAACTTATTTTGAGTTGCCTTAGGTAGTTCCTTGTGAACTTTTAAGTCAATCACATTTGAGCTCGAGCTCTCTGCTAGGAATAGTCTGAGGCGCGACTACTTCGTAATGTAAGATTCAGGCTTAATCGCTGAATTGAAAAGAGAAGTATTAAGTATGAAAACGAATCGAAGTAAACTTACAAAGATCCGATTTGGAGTGTGTGTAGAGGTTGCATGCTTGAGTAGCCGTCTTGTCCTCGTAATTTTACTTGAGGGGTGGGGTGCCCCCCCCGATTCTTTTAATCCGTATAAGGTTTAGAAGAATTGTATTTTTTGGAAAGATCATTCTGGATTTCTTTCTTTGGGACGATCATTTCAGTTCGTTCGAAGCGGGAGGACCGTTCTAGGTCGCTTGTTTTTGGGACGATCATTTCAGTTCGTTCGGTTTGGAGGGACCGTTTTAGGCCGCTTTGTTTGAAGGGATAATTTTATATCACTTTGATTTTGGAAGAGGCCATTTCAGGTCACTTGGAAAGGATAATTTCATATCATTTTGACTTTGGGAGAGGCCATTTCGGGTCGCTCGGAAGGGATACTTTCATATCGCTTGGTTTTGGAAGATGCCATTTCAGGTCATTTGGGAGAGATAATTTCATATCGCTTCGACTTTGAAGATAGGCCGTTTCAGGTCGCTCGGAAGGGATAATTTCATATCGTTTGTTTTTAGAAAAGATAATATCATATCGCTTAATTTTGAAGAGATAATTTCATATCTCTTTAGTTTTTGGGGAGGCCATTTCAGGTCGCTCGGAAGGGATACTTTCATATCGCTTGGTTTTTGGAAGAGGCCATTTCAGGTCACTTGGAAAGGATAATTTCATATCGCTTGATTCGGAAGAGATAATTTCATATCTTTCGTTTTGGGAATGTTATGACAAGGTATTTCGCAATGACTCTAAATTTTACGACAGAAAGAAGCATTGGATTAAGGGACTTATTTTGATTTCACAAAGATAAGTTGGTGCAGCTTCGTTAGGAGCTGCTGAGCTCGGCGTGAGCTTTGTGTTCGGGGGGGGGGGGGGTGGCTGCGCTCGAATTCGAGCTGCCTACGTACCCTTTTTAAGGGGATCAAGCCATTTCGTAGTTCGATTATGTTGATGTACTCCTAGTGGAAATACTTTTTGAGGTTGATGATGTTCCAAGGTCGTAGTTCAGGTTTCTGGGTTTCTACCGATTTAAGTCGGTAGACCCCGTCCTTCACGACGTCGGTGACCTGGTAAGGACCTTCCCACTTTGCTCCTAATTTTCCAGCGTGTTCTTCCTTTTTATGGTCGAACACTTTCCGCAAGACGAGCTCTCCTACCTGAAACCTTCGAGTTTTGATTCGGGAATCATAGTAGCGAGTTGCGGCTTGTTGGTAATTCTGGAGTCGAGCTAGTGCGAGGTTCCTTCTTTCGTCGACGAGGTCGAGCTCGTCAGTTATCATCTTGTTATTAAGTTCCTCTTGTCGTGGGCATTCTTCCTTGCGAATGCTTGACACGAGAATTTCGGCTGGTACTACCGCCTCGATTCCGTAAGCCAGCGAGAAGGGAGTCTCGCTAGTGGATTTGCGGGGGGTAGTCCGGTAGGCCCAGAGTACGGCTGGGAGTTCGTCACTCCAGGTTGTTTTGCACTCGTTGAGCCTTTTCTTGAGACCGTTCATAATCGCTTTGTTAGCTGCTTCTGCTAGCCCGTTCCCCTGGGGGTAGCGTGGCATCGAGTAAGTCAGCTTTATGTTCCAAGTTCTGCAGAACTCTTTGAACGTGTTTGATATGAACTGAGATCCGTTATCGGTGATGATCTCGTGGGGTAGTCCATGTCGGCAAACGATGTTTCTCCAGACGAACTCCTTAACGTGAACGTCCTTAACTTTTTGGTATGACTCTGCTTCAATCCACTTGGTGAAGTAGTCCGTCATCACCAATAGGTGTGTAGCTTTCTTTTTGCCGGATGCGACTAGCGGTCCCACAATGTCCATTCCCCATCGCATGAATGGGTATGGTGATGAGATAGAGGAGAGTTTCTCCGAAGTGTGGTGGATAATTGGGGCATGCTTTTGGCATTTATCGCACTTGTTGGAGAAAGATTCGCATTCGGTGGTAGGTCGATGGTACCGCTTTCATGTCGTATATCCATGGTCGACCTAGGACTGCATTATAGGGAGCTGGCCGATCTACTATGACGAACTCCGTCATTCTCCGAACTCCTCCAGCAATTACTGGGGCGAAGACAGAGCCCATCGAGTATGTCGTCTCGCCATCGAAACCTACTAGTGGTGTCTTTTCTTCCACGATCTCGGAGTCGTTGAAGTCCATCTTTTTGAACGCGTCGTAAAAGAGGACATCTACCGAACTTCCTGTGTCAATCATTATCCTTGAGAGTTCGACATCTCCCACTACTAGACAAACGAGGAGGGCGTCGTCGTGTGGTTTGTCGAGATTACTTGTCTCGCTTTCGTAGAAAATGATTTCGTGGTCTGGACCCAACATTGGGATTTTCCCCCCTCTGTCGGTCTCGACTCTTCTTTGAAGAGCTTTGATCGAATTGACCGAGTCGCGGCAAAGCTTGGAGCCACCGAAGATGAAGTCGATTCGTTTAGGGGGTATAGCCCGTACACCCCCCCCCCCCCCCCCCCCCCCCCCCCCGCAGAGACGAGGAAGATTGATTCTTGAGCGTAAACTTTTAGCAGGAGCCGGAGGCGGGGATAGTGCCGAACCTCCCGGAATGCCGCTCAGATTGACCTCGCCGAGGATGAACTCGACTCGCTTTCGCGACCCCTGAGGGAGTGTTTCAGGGGATTCCGGCTCTTTTGACCGTTCCCGTTTGTTCTGAGAAGGCTTTTTGGAGTTCGACCCCTTGGTCTGTTTGTTTTCCTTTTTGTCGGGCAGAGTTTCCTCCTCGACTTCGGAGTCTTGTTTGCTTTCGGATTCTCGCTTTTGAGCCTCGGCCTTAGATCGAGTATAGCAATCTTCGTTCGAATGTCCTCTTTTATTGTGGAAATCACAGAATTTTTCCTTGTCGAACTCGAATTTCTTCGAGCTCTTTGGGCTATCGACCGCGTTGACGTTCCCTGATTTACGGGAATCCTTTTTCGAGTTCGAATTCTGCGAGCCCGACGGGTTCTTTTCTTTTCGGTGTTTTTCCCTGAGGGCCGTGGTTTCGTCCTCGAGGCGAGCAAAGGCTGATGCGCGATGGAGGGCGTCATCGAGCGTTTGAGGTTCGCGGACTGTTATTTCCTCGCGGAATCTGGTTGAGAACCATAGTCCTCGTCTTAATGCTTCTATAGCTACCTCGTCTCGTGGGTTCGCGATTTTAGATTTTATTTCCTTAAATCGGTCAATGTACGAGCGAAGTGTTTCGTCAGGTTTTTGAGAGACGCCAAATAGGGCTGCCTCAGTAGTCTTTTCCTCGATGAAAACGGAGTATTGTTTGAGGAAAGCCGTCATGAACCGGGTGAAATTGTCAATGGACCTTTCTTCCAGTCCGGCAAACCATTCTAGGGCGGAGCCCGATAGGTTTTCCGCGAAGAGCCTGCAGAAGGCCGGCTCTCTCTCCTCATCGGTAAGGTACACCCTTGCCATCGCTAGTCGGAATGCAAGGTGTTTGTTGTGTTTCCTCGATCACTCGATCGATGTCAGGAGCCGCGCTCGTTGCCATGTGAACTTTCGAGCTCAGACTGTTGAACTGGGCCTTAGCCTGTTCGATGTATTGTCTAAGCATATCGTGTTCATCGCCCTCTACGGGTGCGAACTGGGCTCGTGCCTGTCCTGACGTTTGTTCTGGAAAAATGGGGTCGAGGAGATCGATCGGTGGGACCGACCTTGTCTGGTCGATCTGGGGCGTTCGGAACTGAACCGTGTTTGATCCGTTAAGGAGTCCCGAGCTCGAGGCGAAGGCAGAGCCTCCTAGTTATCTCGGTCGGATATTTGAGTTATTCAGGAAAGGTGGTGGCCCAGGTAATGGTCGGTTTCCTGATCCGGTTGGATCTGTGACCATTGAACTCGAACTGAATGGGGTCGGTATCGCGATAGGGGTCATTGTAGGGCGGAGGGCGCTATTTTACGCATTACCGAAATTCCCCGACGTTCCCGGAGGAGTTACTACCTGGGAGAAATCCAAGCGGGTACATGGTGGAGGACTTATGGGAGTTCGCGTTGGTCTGCCCCCTTGGTTTTGACTGGCGAGCTCTTCAAGACGGGCGTTCAGGCGCCGCTCTTGTTCGTAGAGCTGCGCTGTCAGAGAACGGTTTGCGATCTCTTGGGCCTTTGCGCTTGCCTCGTTGTTTCTCGTTCGATCCACCAGCAGGCTTAGCATCGAACGGATCTCGGCAAGATCGCTTGGCCCTTGTCTCTATGAAGCAGAAGGTAGTGGCGAATTAGGTCTTGTTATTCCAGATCCACCTCCTGGGGTGGGTATCGAATCATTTCTCATCCACACCCAGTTTCTGCTCGGATCATTAGTTCCTGACAAAACATTTGTCGGAGTCTGGCTCGTCGCGATTGTTTGAGCGACGGAGCCGGCTGGTGCCGAGGTCGTGGAGACTGAGGCAGAGCTCGTCAACACACCGTCGGTCTGACCCATGTTTCTTACCCCGGTGGTGTTCTGAGGAATGTTATCGACCGTTTGAGGGAGGTCAACTGGTGGTGTGGCACTGGGAGAGCCAGTTTGGTCGGGATTCATCTCGATCTATCGGATCTAGGATCTGATTCTTACGATAGGAAAGGCTATAGAATGTCCCCACAGTCGGCGCCAAATGTGAGATCCGGGATTCACACTAAGAATTTGTATTCGTGGATTTGGACTTTAGGATATAGAAATGGTATAGTTTCCTATGAATCAAAGACTTTATTGAGATTGATCGTCGAGATAGAACAAACACAATCGAGAAGAGAGTACAAAGTATAAGATCGAGCTATCTAATCGAAGTGTTCTTAGTCTAGGTTGGAATTTCTTGAATGGATCGCCACTTCTCTTCTTAAATAGTCTCGACTATGACCTCTTCGTCCCGATATTTCGGCCTCGTCGTCGTAACGATCTCCGATATTCGTGCGGATCAGTTGAACTGGCGAAGACCGAGTTGCTCTATCTCCACGTCATCTTCTGCCGAGCTCAAGCTCGATTGTCTCCGGCTTCGGCATCGTCCGGGCCTTGCCAGGGCGTTTGTTTCGCTTGGGCCCATCTAAGGAGTCGGCTCTCTTATTTGTCTTTGATTTTGGAATGGGCTCGTAATTACGGACCTCTGTCTTGTCTGTTAATGGGCCGGATTTCCTAGAGGGAAATCCAGTACCAACAGTCACTGGAATAAAGTACAATGGAGTTAACTACGACTATCTGTTCCTCAAGCTTTTCCCCTACTCTCTGGCTGGAGATGTTGCAGCCTGGCTTAAGCAACTTTCACCTGGAACGTTTGTTACTTGGGCAGCTCTGAAGAGTGAGTTCCTGCGTCACTTCTATGATGATGCTCGCTCAGACCAGTCCAGGCAGGACATTCTCACCTTCACCCAAGGTCCTACAGAGCCTCTTAAGACAACCTGGATGAGGTTCAAGAAATACCAACGTGACTGCCCGCACCATGGATTCACTGAGGTAACACTTTTAGGCATCTTCTTTAGAGGAATAGATCTTCCATATCAGACTGCGCTGGACAATTCTAGCAATGCCAACTTTAACACTAGGACTCCTGCTCAAGCTAAGCAGTTGATAGACAATCTGGTAAGCAGTAATAGCTGCAAGACCACTGATGAGGGAAGGAAGAAGTCCGGTGGAAAGATGGAGAATTCTGAGATAGCTGATATTAGATCTAAGTTGGACACAGTTTGCAATCTTCCAGCTGGAAAGAAAGCTGTCCACTTTGCTCAAGATGTTGAGATGATCAATGATGAAGGAGAAGAGCAGGAAGAGGATGTGAATTACATCGGAGGATCTGGTTTCCAAGGAAACATGTTTGGTAATCAGTCTGGTAACAGGTTCTTCAATGGAGGACAGAAGAGTGCTTTCAACAGCAACCAAAACTCTTATGGGTTTGGACAGACTAGTGGATTTCAGAAGCCTTTCCAGCAAGGTAATCAGAGAACATATGGATCCTCCTCTTACCAAGCACCTCATGTACCTACTACTCATGAGAGTAAGATGGAGGCTATGTTGGAACAGCTGCTGGAAGGACAGACCAAGATTGCTGTGGACTGCAACAAGAAGTTGGATGCTGTTTATGGGGATCTAAATGGGAAGTTTGTGTCTCTGAACACTCATGTGAAGCAATTGGACACTCAAGTGAGCCAAATTTCAAACTCCATCAAAGGGAAAGGTGTTGTAGACACCCGTATTAAGGCCTGGTCAGTGTACGTTGATGATGGATCACACCTAGGTGAAAGATTTGAGCTAAGTACAACTGAAGTGGTTGAGGAAGGTGAAATTTCGGATTTTGAGGAAAATCTCTCGGGTAGAATCCGTGAAAATTTGACTGCATCGATCGATGCACCCTTAGCGTCGATCGTTGCAAGGCGTGGACAGACAGATTCACAGGATTCTTATGACATTGATGCAGATTCAGAGCTTAACCGCTTATTCCCTGGGGTGTCTGAGATAATCCAACAGGAGATTTATGCACAATCTATTCGCTTATATCCTAAGGTATCTGAAGTGATTCAACAAGAGATTGATGACCTTAAAGAGCTAGAGAAGATTGGTGAAGAGTTGGAAGAAATTCCACCGTCTAATGATCCACATTATCACCCTTGTGTGCAGAAATATTTGGGTAAGATGCTGCCTTTGGATGAAGAGCTGATGGATTGGGTTATAGTTGTTCCTCAGCATATAAGTGATGTGATATTGACCAAGGTTCCTAAGAAGCTATCTGATCCTGGGATTTTTGTGCTAAGTTGTTCTATCTTCGAAGATGGTTTTAAGCGCTCTCTTTGTGATTTAGGAGCTGCTGGAAGTCTTATGCCATACTCTGTGGCAGAGAAGCTGGGTATGATGGATTTTAGACCCACTAGGACCTCTCTTGTCCTAGCTTATAAGTCGATAAGGATTCCGGAAGGAGTTCTTGAGGACATCCCGGTGAGAGTTGGAAACTACTTGGTTCCAACAGATTTCTTAGTTCTTAAGTACCACAGTGAGCAGGATGACGCTTTGATATTGGGTAGACAATTCCTGGCTACAGCTGGAGCAGTAATAGATGTGAGACACAGTCTGATAGATGTCCATCTGGGAGATGAACCGCTGCATTTTGAGATGGACAAACTGCGCAAGCCACTGATTGATGGGCAGACCTTCACCATTATGGATGGAGATGAAGAGCAGTCAAGTCACATTACGGTTTTGGATCCTGGGGAGCAGTTTACTCCTCCTTTTCTTGGACAAGTTCATTCTGATACAGTTTACTCTCCGCCTTGGATGAGGAGACTTGCACAGAGACAAACAAAGTCTCTGTCATGATCTCACGGTGCCTGATTCTTGTTTGTCCGGTCAAGCTAATGACCTTAAACAAGCGCTGAGTGGGAGGCAACCCACTGTTTCATTTTTGCGTTTTGATTTTTGGTGTTTTTGTAGGATTTTACGTTTTGGTTTTGGTTTTGGTGAGTTTTTGTCTGCAGGTCTCGGCCAAATCGCAGTGCGTCGATCGACACAACTTGTGCCGATCGTCACAACACGAACGAAATCGCATTGCAGCGATCGTTGCGGTCCTGAGCAACGATCGACACACGAAGAAAAATCGCCTAGCAACGGTCGATGCATTTATGCAACGATCGATGCCTGTGCGACAGAGGTAAAAATCAGACAGAACTCAACACATCCATAGCATTTGTGTTTTCTTTTTACCAACCCTTAGCTTGACACTACTGGGGACAGTGTGTCTTAAGTGTGGGGGAGGTGCTACTGACTTTATCTTTCTGTTTTCTTAGAGTCAGTCCGTTTTTCAAAAAAATTTGTTTTATTGAGTCAAAACCAGTTTAAGTAAGAAACAATGAATTTTGGAGAAGTTAACAATATCTTGCAGGAACTTAAGTAACCATTGGGATGAAGTTGCAGGATCTATCTATGACTATTAGAAAACCCCATCACAGATCAACCTACTGAGAACACCCACATCACTTCAGGTATCAGAGGATCCTTTTACTGACTTCACCTTAATACTGACTTAATTTTCTCACCTAAGGGCTTGGTATACCTTGTGTCGGATTCCCTTGTTAGTTCTGACACAGCCTGTAAACCTGTCCTATTTGGTTCCCTTCTCCCCTTTCATAAAAAAAAAGTAATAATAAACTGAGGATGAGTTAGTAACTCCGAAGTGGTCTCTGGGAGTGGTAGCTACAACTATCATATCATGTGCATCCATGGAATGTGTCCAAAGTACACCCCTTAACGGGAAGAGCACTGATAAAAAAATAAAATGATACCCAATGGGGAAAAATCATAATGCTAAGGAAGGGAAAAGAGAAGAAAGGGACCAAAGAAAGAGAGTATGGTGGGCTAGAGCTGGCAAGGTAAGAGTCCATGTACCTTTGATCGATACTCCTTAGGTGAGACCGCACTTAAATACTTGCAGAAGTCAGTAGGGAGAATTTGAATGCGTGAATGTGATTGTGGAGTTTACTTAGGACAGTTGCTAAGTGTGGGGTAAGTATATGTTGGTCTTGATGTCTTGCAGGTGATTCTTTCAGTGGTTTACTAAGGGGAATCTGAGTGTTGTTGCTTCTAGGACAAAAAGAGTTTCTGAAAGTTTTCAAACCTCTTCACCATGTTTTAGTTCTCTGTTTTGCTTGAGGGCAAGCAAAGGCTAAGTGTGGGGGAGTTGATATATCATGGTTTTTACCGGTTTTATGCCATGATATAAGTCTGTTTTAGTGTCTTTTGGTGTTCTTTTAGAGTCATTGCAGGTTTTATTAGGTACACGTACGTTTGGAGCAAAAGTGGAGATTATGGAGCTAATTGGAGCACTTTGGAGATTTGACCCGAGAGGTTGTGTTCACTGTCCGGATTTGATGACTGCGTCGATCGTTGCACACCTGCATCGATCGATGCATAGCGTGTTGGGCCAGACTCTCAGCGGTTTAATGAAGTATGCCAATATTGCAGAAGTTCCAGATATTTACCCAGAAGCCCCAAGTCGTGTTTTAGCTATTTAATTAGGTTTTTAGCTTCAGTTTTAATTACGCTATCATAACTTAGAGCAGAGAGTTTTTAGAGCTGTTGGGACTGATCTGATCCTGTACTACATTCGTTTTAGAGAAGTTTTCGAACCCCTTTGATATTCTAATCTCTTTTATGATTGCTATTAATTCATTGATTATGTTTACATCATCTATGTCTGAGTAGTTTCATAGTTAGGTTTAGGGTTTCTCATAGGGATTTCATGACTTGCTAGATATAATTAATTCAGTTAAGGATTCACATCAATAGAAGTTCTTCAAACTAAATTGTGTTTAATGCTAGTTCTAACCTGATCAATTAGAATCTAGATCTTAGGTTGCTAAATACGACACGACAATGTGGTTTAGAATCTAAACTATTTAGCTTGAGCAATTTAATTACTCGCAAAGGAATTTGGTTTAATTAGATTGTGAACATATCAAACTTGGAATTAAAGCTGGTTTAAACTGTTAGTAATTGCAAAGGAATTTGGATTGCTGCACTTAGACTTAGAGAATTCTCGCAAAGGAATTTGGTTAATTCTATATCTGTGTTTTGAGTTCTAGAACTGTGTTTAATTAGATCTTGACTGATTGATTTATCTGCTTGTCTGATTTCCTGAGAACGCCCTAGACTTAGCGCCCTTAGTTTATTGCTTTCAAATAACAATATGCTACCTGTTTACTTTCCCGCTTTCTTTTTAATTAAATCAATACAATTTGCTTCTTGTTTTCTCCTAGTTTTAATCTCTTTAAGTTATTGATTCTATCGTTGCCCAGAGTCCTCGTGGATTCGATCCCTAAGTACTACAATTGATATAATGTGCACTTGCAGTTAATATAGGGTAAAACTCGAGACCTATCATCATGCGCCATTCATACATCGACCCACGGAACTGCTTACAACTTCGACTGCGGCTTACCCATTCATGAGATGGGCGATGGACATCATTGGACCGTTGCCATTATCCAATCAAAGGTGTTTCTTACTCATCATGACCGACTACTTCACAAAGTGGGTCGAGGCCAAAGCATACGTCGCAATCCACGACGTCCAAGTCCAGAACTTCGTTTGGAAATACATAATATGTCGTTTTGGGCTGCCTTATGAGATGGTCACAGATAACGGGTCGCAATTCACCTCGAACCTATTCGAAGGATTATGTAAGAAGTGGGATATACGGCTCAGCAAGTCAACACCGAGATACCCTCAAGGGAACGGACAAGCTGAAGCCACAAATAAAACTATCATTGCCGGTATTAAAAAGCGGCTTGAAAGCAAAAAAGGAGTTTGGGCCAACGAGCTAGATGGAGTCCTTTGGTCGCATAGAACGACTCCTCGGCGAGCAACTGGAGCTACCCCATTTTCCTTGGCCTTCGGCGTGGAAGCGATGGTCCCAGCGGAAGCAAACATATACACTCTCCACCGATCTCTCATGCCACAACATACCGAGATCAACGAGAAGATGCTGATTCAGACTCTCAATACAATAGAGGAAGAACGAGATCGAGCTCTACTCCGCATTCAGAATTATCAACAGCTCGCAACTCGATATTATAATCAGAAAGTCAAGGAGCGACATTCTCAAGTCGGCGACTATGTACTCCGCAAGGTCTACGAAAACACCAAGGAGTGGAGAGCAGGGAAACTCGGTGCAAAATGGGAAGGACCCTACAAAGTTACGAAAGTCGTCAAGCCAGGCGTCTACGAGCTCGAGTCAATGAAAGGCAAAGCTCTACCGCGATCATGGAATTCAACAAGCCTGAAAGAATATTTCTGAAGCAACTAAGCCTATCACGGCACCAAAAAAAAAATCATATGTATGAACTACGGGCGACTTGATTCTTCCCAGGAAGATACGTAGGCAGCCTTCATCAGCACAGTCGCAAAATTTAATATAATTTTATCTCACAGCCTATGCCGCGTTGAAGGCTCACCGAAGCCAGATCAGGTTAGTCTTAAAAATCAGAAATTCTTAATATTAAAAGCCGAGTTCTAACTCGCAAACTAAATACGGGTCTAACTAACTCGCAGAAAGCCGAACTCCTTAGTTCGCAAAAACCGAGTCTAAGTAACTCGCAGAAAGCTGAACTCCTTAGTTCGCAAAAGCCGAGTATAAGTAACTCGCATAAAGCCGAACCCCTTAGTTCGCAAAAGTCGGGTCTAAGTAACTCGCAGAAAGCCGAACTCCTTAGTTCGCAAAAGCTGAGTCTAAGTAACTCGTAGAAATCCGAGCATCTGATAATACTCGCACTAGCATCATGCCCCCTGGGCAGGGGTGTGGTCTTCCTTGCGCATGAGGTGCACATCATGGCGAGGAAAAGACGAGATCCGTCTCGCACCAAAAACCGGGCTCGTACCCATAAGTTCTCTGTGGTGGGCGATAACAAATAAGTCGAGCATTTAAGCCTCGCGTATTCGTCTGTCCTCTGAACAACTAAGCCGAGCACACATAAGTCTCGCAAACCTCCTTAAGGCAAAAATATAAGTCAAGTCGCTATCTGTTTTAAATTTGTCAAGAACAATTAAGTACAAGATTAGTCCGACTAAGTCACAAACATGATTTAAGTCGCTATCTGATTTAATTTGTCAAGAACAAATTTAAATACAAGAATAGTCCGATCTAAAATTGCAAGCATGTCGAAACTTACTTTAAGTCGCTAACTCTTTAAATTTGTCAAGAATAAATTTAATACAAGTTTAGTCCGATTTAATTATAAGTTTTGACAATAATGTATTTTAAGTCGCTACCCGTTTAAGTTTGTCGAGAAAAAATTTAATAGACCGATTTGATTATAAGCATAGCAAAGCATAATTCAAATCGCTCTGTTTTAAATTGTCGAGAAAAAATTCCGTGTAGCCCGACTTAAAATGCAAACGAAAATTAGACAGAGGATAAAATTAACTTAAAATAAAAGGACAAAAGTGATACGAAAAAAAAGAAGGGGAGTTAGTCAGCTCCAGCTCACGACTTCTCCGGATCATTAAACTTCTCGGCTTCATTCCTTTCGACAATCGCGTCCTGCGCCTTAGAAACACCGTCCAAAGCCGCGATCTCCGAGCTGACGGACTGAATAAGATCAGCAGGAACCGCCTCCGGGATTACTCCACGATTGGTCCCAAATTCGTCGACATCCCTCGGAACTGGGGGAGGCGAATCATGGAAAAGGTTAAGAAGAGGATGATGCACTGGTGAGAGAATAAACGTAAGCTCTTCCTTCATCACGACTTCCATTTCGTCAAGTTTTGCATTCACTGCGATCTCATCAGTGGCGACTTGATCCAAGACGGCCTGAGGAACCGACATACCCTCCCCGCTAAGCTTTACCAGACACTTCTTAGGCCCAGAGATCTGAGCTTGCTCGACTTGCAGGGCGACAGCAGCCTCTTGATCCTTAACATAGCGCTGGAAGAGGTCGAAATGAGTTTGCGCCTTTGCCCTAACCGTGGCTTCAACTCTCTCACTTTCTTTCCGAACCAAGTTGGCATAAGACTTCTGCAGACTCTTCTTCTCCGATTGAAATTTGAGAAGATCAGCTTACGACTTCTCCTCGGCGAGGTTCAACTTATCCGTGAGGACCAGATTATTCGCCTCCAACGCCTTCTTCTCCCCTTTGACCTTCTTAAGGAGCTCATCCCGCTTAACAACTGCGTCAGCCATCTTTTGAGCGCTCCAAGAACTCTCAAGGGCCACCTGGTTTGAAGCCGCGATCATCTACAAACAAGGAATAAAGTCACGTTATAAACAACAAACCGGAAAAGAATTTACAAAAAACTTACCGTTGCTTCGGATTGCTTCAGTTTAAGAATTGCGTCAGAGTGAGGCAACTCCTGCAGAATCGGCCAATCTGACTCATTACCCCTCACGCAGGTCAGCATGTCGAAACACGCCCGAGGGTTATCAATGAGCGGGACTTTGCTCGCGTACTGATAAGCAAAGTTATGAATCGATGGGCGAACCTCACCCTCCTTCAGTTCGCGCCGGGGCTTAACTAGAACAATCTCCTTCCGAGAAGAGAAAGGCTTCTTTTTGCCGGAAGAATTGACGACATCCCCGTTTTCCTCGTAAAAACGTTTCCACGGATTTTTGGCCTTAGCGGGTTTATCAGAACCCTCAGTAGATACCTCCTGGGTGGGGTTGCTCTCTTTGGCGGCTTTCTTAGCCGGCTTCTCTTGATCAGACCTATTTTCTGCGACCCTCTTTTTTGACGGGGCCTTCGGCGGAAGCTCGGAAGGTAAAGTCGTCGGCTCAGTGCTCGTTACGACTTGAGGAGCAGCCGACTTCTCGCCAACGTCAGCTGAATGGTTACTGTCTTGAGAGAACGCGGGCACATCCTTTTCTTTTGCCGACTTAACGGAAGAAGATTTGGGCGAGATCTTCTTCGAATAATCAACCGATTCGATTTTCTTCACCTTGCCCATCTTCCTTGGCTTCACGAGCTGTTCAGGAGTGACTTTGGTCTTGGTGCTCCACTTAACTAAAAAAAAAAGGAAGGAGAGAAGGAAGAATCAGAAAACCAGGAATAAGTAAAAGCGTCGACTTTCACAATATGGTAAAATACCTTTTGAAATACGAGGAAGAGAGTTGTTTATTCGCTCCCGAGTAAGATGCGACCACTTGCGAAGGCCGAGGGATTGGATCTTCTGGAGAATCGAGAAGAAGTCGTCCGGATATGGCTTGAGAAATGGGTGATGCACTGCAATATCAAAACAGAATTAAGTAAATCATCACATTAACCAACAGCAAATTTAGAACGACATCTACCAAAATCCGTATTCCAAGACGTCCTGATGAGTTCCTATGGTCGTCAGGAACTACTAACGAAGACAGCTCGACATAAAAGTAATATCTCTGCCAGTTATTGATTTTTTTGGGCGCATCCGTCACCACACGGTTACCACTCTTGAGTTTGACTGCAAAACATCATGGACTGGTTGTCTTCATATGGTTGATCGAGGTCATTTCCTCGAAAATACTGACAGTTATCTTAATGTCGGCTTCAGCACCTAGCACAAGGAGACCCACCATATGACGGACCGCAACAGCCGAAAGCTGAGAAATGGCCATTTCACGGCGATGACAATACGAAACAAGCAGGTCGGGATGTGGGAACCAGCAGCGACAGCCACCAGTGTCGGTATTAATAAAATATGATTCATAGAGAGTCATATATCCCGGTGGGGGATTCCAAGGATGATCAAGCGTACAAGGAATAAGAAACTTGATCGCTGGGTCAGCTCCACAGCCCTGAAGCGTAGACAACACCGACTTCACGGTAGAGCGGGTTTCAAAAACATTGTTGAATGTCTCGTTGGGCACAGGAATGTCGTTATCATTGTCGGAATCGTCTCGATCGACATCGACATCATCCTCGACAGAACCTTCGGGATCAGAATCTCGTAGCTGCAGGATGACGAAGTTCTCTCGGCCAGAACTCTCAGCAGCATCAGTATGCCATAATAACTCACGACGACGTTGAAACTCCTCGACTTCACGATGAACAGGATGATTTCTCGAGTCGGACGAAGTGCTCGAAGATGTTGAATCAGACGAAACTGATTGACGACTTGATGAATCATCAGCTGGCAAAACAGTGACAATCTCCTTGTCCTTATTCCCAAAGCAACGGATCAAAGACATGACTTTTGAAGAACATATGAAGAACACACACAATAGACGATGATTTCAATCTAAAAACCTAAGAACTCAGGGCTGAGCAACGACATAGAATGATCGGAAAATAAAAACCGGTGGAGAGCAAAAGATTACCTTTTATCTTCTTCGCTTGAGCAAGAATGGAGAAGTAAGAAGTAAAAATGGACTATTTATGGTGGAAATGACGGCGTCGTTACCAAGGCAATAATTACCCTAGGCGACGCTTCGTTTCTCGCAGCTACGAACCGGTCTGACCAAGAATCAATCCGATTTTCAACAAAACCGGTCCGAATCTGCACAATTGAATTCATTCCGATTTTGGGTAAGGCCAAAATCGGTCCATTAGTTTGGGCCTGAAAAGAAGGAGGGTTCATCGCGATAAAGGAACTGGGCCCACGAAAAATTACATCCTAAACCATAAGTTAACTCCTCGCAACGCCGACTTGAATAAATTCAAGTCGCCGCACTGGGGGGCTTATTGTTGGAGTCAAGATTAGCACTTTCCCTAAGAAGGCCTATTCAGGAATTTAGCTCGGGCCAGAATGGAAAGACGGTTCAGGACCCAAGTCGGTAAAATATGGGTTTAACCCGACTCGATTCGACCGGCTTACATTTAGGGTTTTAGAGGATGCAAGTCGGAAGAAGAATAAAGGCGGCAAATAGCGACGTCAAGATACGGAAATATTCTATATCTTAACGAACCGAGATATTAGGAAATATTTGTGTTTATCTCAGTTTATCTTATTTGAAACCGACTTTGTAACCCTATATAAAGGGACCTCGTATCATTCAACAGACTTATGATATATCATGGTTTTTACCGGTTTTATGCCATGATATAGTTGTGTTTTTAGTGTCTTTTGTGTTCTTTTAGAGTCTTTTACAGGTTTAATCAGGTTTGGAGCTAATATAGAGATTTTGGAGTATTTTGGGAGTTTTGGAGAATTTTGGTCGAGAGTTTAACTCACTGCCCGATTTGATGATCATGCATCGATCGACACACCTTTGGTGTCGATCGACACACTAGCGAGATGGGCCGAAATACGTCGGTTTATGAAGTAATGAAGATTTGCAGAAAAACCCAGAAAAGTTCCAGTATTTACACAGAAGCCCCAGCCGAGATTATGCCTATATATTTAGAGTTTTGGCTTTTATTTTAGATACGCTTTCATACTTAGAGCTAAGAGATTTTTAGAGCTTTTGGGGCTGATCTAATCCTGTACTTCATCTATTTTGGAGAAGATTTCGAACCCCTTTATCTATTTAATTTCTTATATGCAATCTATTATTTCTATGATTTCTGTTTCATTAATCATGTCTGAGTAGATTCATAGTTAAGTTTAGGGTTTCTCATTAAGGATTTTATGACTTGCTAGACTTGTTTAATTCAGTTAAGGATTCACATGATTAGAATGTTCCTCAAACTAAATTGTACTTAATGCTAGTTCTAACCTGATCAATTAGAATCTAGATCTTAGGTTGCTAAATACGACACGAGAGTGTGGTTTAGAATCTGAACTATTTAGGTTGAGCAATTAAATTATTCGCAAAGAGATTTGGTTTAGTTTAATTGTGAAAATATCGAACTTGAAATTAATGCTGGTTTAATCTGTTAGTAATTGCAAAGAGATTTGGATTACTGCACTTAGACTTAGAGGATTTTCGCAAAGAGATTTGGTTAATTCTAATTCCGTGATTTGAGTTCTAGAACTGAGTTTAATTTGATCCTGACTGATTAACTTGTCTGCTTGTCTGATTTCCTGAGAATTCCCTAGACTTAGCGCTTTTAGTTTATTGCTTTCAAAACAAATTCATGCTATTGATTTACTTTATTGCCTTGCTTTTATTTCATTCACCACTTGCTTTATTCTTAGTATTAATCTCTACGGTTCTGATCTATCGAGACCAGAGTCTCTGTGGATTCGATACCCTATATACTACATTGACATTACTGTGCACTTGCAGTTAGTATAGGGATTAAAAATAGACCTATCAAGTTTTTGGCACCGTTGTCGGGGACTCTTTTGTGTCTTCGATAGATTTGAACTTAGGGTTTAGACTAGGTTTTTCATTTTTTTCTGCTACTAATTTTTTTTTTTCTGTTCTTGCGTTTCAGGTACGCCTGTAATCGCCCTGCATCGATCGACACGGTCCTGTGTGTCGATCGTTGCATTCTCGAGCTTGCATCGATCGACGCTAATATGCATCGATCGATACATTGCGAAAGAATGATGGGAATGATGGAACACATGTTGGATTCACCAGAGATTATGAATCTCCATCATATCAGTCTGTTCCTCCTCACAATACACAGTCTAATAAGCTGATGAGCATGATGGAGCAGTTGTTGGAGAAGCAGGAAGAAGATTTGAACTACATCAATAGCTCTGGATTCCAAGGAAACAGGTTTGGTAATCAGCAAGGTAATTCTTATAAGAGAACCTATGGATCGTCCTCATATCAGACACCTCTTGCTGCTAATGCTTATAAGAGCAAGATGGAATCTATGATGGAGCAGTTACTAGAGGATCAGACCAAGTTTGTTGTAGACTTCGACAGGAAGTTGGAAGCTATACATGAAAATCTGAATGGGAAGTTTGAATACTTGAGCACACATGTGAAGAAGCTAGATGTCCAAGTTCAATAAACAGCTGGAGCAATACAAAGGCATAATGAAGCTATGAAAGCTGAACAGTACAGATCCATCAAAGCTGTGACCTTAAGAGATGAGATTGAGTTGCTAGGTGAAGAAGAGAGCATAATCTCGGATTTTCTGGATGAATATTGTTTGTCTGAGACATGCATCGATCGACACCCCCTTAGTGTCGGTCGACACGCAGTTCTGACGGCAATTTCGAGTTCTTACGACAAACATAATCGCCTTGTGTCGATCGACACACCTACTGCATCGATCGACACAGATCGCAGACAAGACCAGAAGCCTGCAACAGTCCCAGAACGAGTCTACAAGCCCATTGTGCCATATCCTAAGGTTCCTAAACCCTCTAAACAAGAGATAGAAGTGGCTAACTGCATGAAAGTGATGGATAAGAAGATGAATGAAACTCCACCAGTTGAAGCTTCGCGAGTTCATGCAAAGAAGATGATCTCCACTGATGGTGATCTGAAAGAAGAAGTTAAGATTGGTGGAACTACAGTATCTGATAGTGGAGAGAAGAAGATGGCGGTTCCTCTTGAACCTGCTCTAACATCTTCAGTACCTGCAACTACTCATAAGCAGAAAGCTCCAGACATCAGATCTACACCAAAGATAAGATATAAATCACCTAAGCTTAAACCTCCTGGCCGCATTGTTTTGAATGCAGGAAAACGCAGTGTACCACCCCAGCTTCGCTCCCGCCCTGATGCTGTTTATTCATTCCTTGGGAAGGCTCATGATCTGAAAGCCTATACACCTCCTTGGATGAAGAGATATTCACAGAGACACTCAAAGTCTCTGTTGAAACCGCCATGAGTTCAATCTCTATCCCATAGTCAAGCTAATGACTCAAAACAAGCGCTGAGTGGGAGGCAACCCACTGTTAGGTTCGTTTTAGTTTTAATTTTTTAATTTGATTTAGTGTTTTAATTTTTCTGTTTTTGTGTGTTCAAAGGCTTGAGAAACAGGCAAAATCGCATTGCATCGATCGACACACCTAGTGCATAGGTCGATGCAGTTGCGATTTACGGTTTACCGAATCAATTGCGGTTTCGACATCGGTTATTCACATAACCGCGAGCAAATGCGCCTTGCATCGATCGACACCCTTGTGGCATCGATCGACACAGGGCGACGACAGGTACGTGTTCTGCAACTTTTCGGATTGTTTCAATTTGATTTATTTTCTCGCCGACCCTAAGCTTGACATTACTGGGGACAGTGTGTTTTAAGTGTGGGGGAGGAGCTACTGACGCACGCTTTTGTTTTCTTAAGAGTGAGTCCAATTTTAAAAAATTTGTTTTATTGAGTCAAAACCAGTTTAAGTAGGAAACAATGATTTTTTGGGAAGTTTAATAGCACTTGCAGGAACTTAAGTAACCATTGGGATGAAGTTGCAGATCAATCTCTGACTATTAGAAAACCCAGACACGGATCAACCTACTGAGGACACCCACATCACTTCAGGTATCAGAGGATCCTTTTACTGACTTCACCCTAATACTGACTTAGATTTTCTCACCTAAGGGCTTGGTATACTTTGTGTCGGATTCCCTTGTTAGTTCTGACACAGCCTGTAAACCTGTCCTATCTAGTTCCTTTCTCCCCTTCCATTAAAAAAAAAAAGATAATAAACTGAGGATGAGTTAGTAACTCCGAAGTGGTCATGGGAATGGTAGCTGAAACTCTCATATCATGTGCATCCATGGAATGTGTCCAAGGTACACCCCTTAACGGGAAGAGCACTGATAAAAAAAAATAAAATGATACCCAATGGGGAAAAATCAGAATGCTAAGGAAGGGAAAAGAGAAGAAAGGGACTAGAGAAAGATAGTATGGTGGTCTAGAGCTGATAAGGTAAGAGTCCATGTGCCTTTGATCGATATTCCTTAGGTGAGACCGCACTTAAATACTGGCAGAAGTCAGTAGGGAGAATTTGAATGTGATTGTGGAGTTTACTTAGGACAGTTGCTAAGTGTGGGGGAAGTATATGTTGGTCTTGATGTCTGCAGGTTGATTCTTTCATGTGGTTTACTAAGGGGAATCTGAGTGTTACTGCTTCTAGGATGAAAAGAGTTTCTGAAGAGTTTTCAAACCTCTTCATTACATTCTAGTTCTTTGTTTTGCTTGAGGGCAAGCAAAGGCTAAGTGTGGGGGAGTTGATATATCATGGTTTTTACCGGTTTTATGCCATGATATAGTTGTGTTTTTAGTGTCTTTTGTGTTCTTTTAGAGTCTTTTACAGGTTTAATCAGGTTTGGAGCTAATATGAAGATTTTGGAGTATTTTGGGAGTTTTGGAGCATTTTGGCCGAGAGTTTAACTCACTGCCCGATTTGATGATCATGCATCGATCGACACACCTTTGGTGTCGATCGACACACTAGCGAGATGGGCCGAAATACGGCGGTTTATGAAGTAATGAAGATTTGCAGGAAAAACCCAGAAAAGTTCCAGTATTTACACAGAAGTCCCAGCCGAGATTATGCCTATATATTTAGAGTTTTGGCTTTTATTTTAGATACGCTTTCATACTTAGAGCTAAGAGATTTTTAGAGCTTTTGGGGCTAATCTAATCATGTACTTCATCTATTTTGGAGAAGATTTCGAACCCCTTTATCTATTTAATTTCTTATATGCAATCTATTATTTCTATGATTTCTGTTTCATTAATCATGTCTGAGTAGATTCATAGTTAAGTTTAGGGTTTCTCAATAAGGATTTTATGACTTGCTAGACTTGTTTAATTCAGTTAAGGATTCACATGATTAGAATGTTCTTCAAACTAAATTGTACTTAATGCTAGTTCTAACCTGATCAATTAGAATCTAGATCTTAGGTTGCTAAATACGACACGAGAGTGTGGTTTAGAATCTGAACAATTTAGGTTGAGCAATTAAATTATTCGCAAAGAGATTTGGTTTAGTTTAATTGTGAACATATCGAACTTGAAATTAATGCTGGTTTAATCTGTTAGTAATTGCAAAGAGATTTGGATTACTGCACTTAGACTTAGAGGATTTTCGCAAAGAGATTTGGTTAATTCTAATTCCGTGATTTGAGTTCTAGAACTGAGTTTAATTTGATCCTGACTGATTAACTTGTCTGCTTGTCTGATTTCCTGAGAATTCCCTAGACTTAGCGCTTTTAGTTTATTGCTTTCAAAACAAATTCCTGCTACTGATTTACTTTATTGCTTTGCTTTTATTTCATTCACCACTTGCTTTATTCTTAGTATTAATCTCTACGGTTCTGATCTATCGAGACCAGAGTCTCTGTGGATTCGATACCCTATATACTACATTGACATTACTGTGCACTTGCAGTTAGTATAGGGATTAAAACTAGACCTATCAACTTACGCTTTTCATAATATTCTAGCCTGAGAGACTTAGAGCATCGACTTCGACCTAATTTCTCTCCGGCGACTTGAGACTTCTTTTCACCGCTTTATTCCATCTCGGAAACCTAAAGTGAAACCCCAATTTTCTAATTCTCACTGTGTTCTTAAATTCTTTTTTTAGAATCCCTAATTCAAAAACCCTAAAATTCTTGCTATTTTTGGATACGCAGAATTGAGATCCTACAAGAAGGCAAAAAGAGGAAAGAGAATTTCTTTGTTTTTTTTTACCTAGTTTACATTTACGTATCCATGTTAGGCATTTCTAGCCTATATAAGAAATTATAACGTTGTTGCGTTAGCTCCTTATCATTTATCGTCGCCTTTCCCTAATACTAAAACTGTGAAACGAAGAGACCTACAACCTTTGACCAAAAAAAAAGAAGAGACCTACAACCTATGTCTATTTACAACAACTGCACACACATACGGTCATTCCTCTCCATTTATGGAAGTGAAGTGATCAACCCAACCACAATTATTGTGTGAAAGTGAGTTTTTTATTGTTTCCTTTGTGAAGTGATCAACCCAACCACAATTATTGTGTGAAAGTGAGATTTTTCTTGTGTTTCCTTTGTGAATTAAATAAGGAAAAGCAAAAAGGAAGTAAATGAAGAAGCACATGCGACGACTAAGGCTAGTAGTGAATGTGTTCGTATTTCATTCATGGCTGTTTGTGTTGTGTCGGTCCACGCATGACCCTCCCTTTTATGCATTTTTTTTATACACTCCTAACTGTCTTCGGGCCCGACATTATGATCACTAGCTATCATTCTAATACATTATATATTTTTTACATATTATTTATTCATTTATGTACGTAGCCATTACAAATTCATGCTTTGTAGCTTGTACTATTTTTTTATTTGTACTAATTAAACCTCAACTTTAGCTGTTTTTTCAAATTAAAAAAAAAAGAAAACTTTAGCTGGTTTTAAGTTGTCACAATCTGTATTCGTTTTAACTTTTAATATTCTTGGTGGAAAAATTCAAATTAAAAAAAAGTTCTTGGTGGATGCCTGGATGATATAAAAACAAGTTCAGATTCCAAAATTTCCGTTCATTTTAGGCTGGACTTGGGAGAAATTTGACTTATGGTTTTGAATTAGATTCGTTGGATATGGGTTTATGGGTTGTTGGATATGGGTTGGATATGGGTTTATGGGTTTCTTTGGGAGATTTGTTGGATATGGGTTAACAAAAAAAAAAAAGATTTAACATTCATCTCAGTGAAAATCTTGTCTTCTCATTAAAAACATTTCGGTCTAACAAATAAATTTGATAAAGAGTCAAATGGTCCAGAAAAAAATCAGACATTTGCACTATAAATAGACTATTTTACTTTTCATTTGAGACATCTTGTAATTGGTGAAGGTTCCAAATTACATTTATAAAGCTATAAACCCGAACAATATTTATGGAGTACTTCAGTTGACGGACTCTTATCTTGTCCATTTTGTTTATTGTTCGAGTTTGGCCTTATTATTAATAAAATATTTTCCGATTTCACTTAAAGTTTATTCTCACCTTGTTAGTTCAAATTCCTTTAATCATAACCTGAATTATTTGGACCAATCGAAATTTCGTAATAACAAGATTCACAACAACCAAGATTCACGACGTTATCATATATGGTTAAAACTCAAAAGGCTTATTAAAACTCAAAAGGCCTATCTCACGTCGTGTAAACTTTTGTTAGAGCAACTTCATCGGTGGTTTTTTTATAAAGTATCTAAACATAAAAATAATAAAAAGATGAGAGAGAAGTGAGAAGGAGTTCTTGTTAAAGAACTTTGGAGATCCTAATAAGAAACTCTTGAAACATATGTCTCTTTTCTATTAGCTTGTTTTTATGTTAAAACTTAAAATTTAATTCAATAATTAATTTATATTAAAATATTAGAATTTTTTTGTTTAGAGACTCATGAGAGTTTCTAAACCAATGAAGATGCTCTTAGAAACAATTTTTTTTTAACTATTACATGGTAATTAAAGTTTCGAAATTAGTATCAAATTCGATTGAAAAGGGCTTTGACTAAAAAATGGCCAGTTTTATAATCTCCCGTCTCATTTGCACATTTGCACTTAATTTTCAAATAATAGTTTTTAGTACTGTCATTTTCAAAATGACTCACTTAAGTTGATGAACGAAAAAATTAAACTATAGGACAATGACATGTATTAGGTATACATTCATATTATAGTTCGAAGATTTTTTTTTCAAGATGAAAATATCTATTTTGATCATCATAGCAAGGGCCGTAATCATCATAGCAAGGGCCGTATTTATATGTATTTAATTGTAACTTTCATAATCATGCGGATTAGACTGAACTTTAGACTTAATATTGATTTATCATTTATGAGTAGGCCATAGCCATTATTAGTTTTGTTTAAATTCACACCTGTTCGGGTATGTGTATTTAGTCAGATCGACGATGGTCTAATCGTTTTAACAAGCTGGACTCAGTCTAGAAATCAATTTTCTTAGCATGCTATAAACAATTTAATCCGATCTATTGATATTTGGTATGCACTAATCCTAATATATCAAACCACTTAAAGTTTTTAACTTTTCTATAATGATAATATAGAAAACAATTATATAACACTCCCTGGAGATTATTTTTGGTCTTTGGAATTGCACGTCCAAAATAATGCAATTAAAATATATAAGGAGGTTAAATATAATGTATTGTGATAAGTGATAACTAAGGATATATTCTCTAGAGATATAAGTATATTTTCTTGTTGTACATAATCTTAATGATAGATATTATTCTCATATGGATGGACACGAGATGGTTTTCACCATTGTATAAATATGTAACCTTGAACATTAATAAACATAATAGTTTCTATTCAATTCTACATGTTTTCAGAGCATATATCTTTCTAAAATGGTCTCAACTCTGTTTCTCATGTTCATCAAAATCAGTTTTTGAAATTTGATTCGAAGAATTCATTTTGTATAAACGATGGGAGACGAAAAAGTTGTGTTGCCGTGTGTTGCAGGAGAAAGATCGGGTAGTGTGGTCATGTCACCATACATGTTCTATGCTTTTGATAATTCGGGTTGTAACACCCGCCTCTCGATTAAACCAGAGACGCGGCATTAGGACACTCGTTGAATCCATTTCGGTCTAACCGGGACGTTTTTTCAACTGGTCACAGGAACCCGGCGTCTTCTTCGTATTGAAATCCACCAATTATGTCACACGACCGAATCAATCCCGCATCCGGACCTGCAAGCAAACGGGCCGGGGACAGGAAAAAAAGGAAGTTGTGAGATCCGGGATTCACACTAAGAATTTGTATTCGTGGATTTGGACTTTAGGATATAGAAATGGTATAGTTTCCTATGAATCAAAGACTTTATTGAGATTGATCGTCGAGATAGAACAAACACAATCGAAAAGAGAGTACAAAGTATGATGATCGAGCTATCTAGTCGAAGTGTTCTAAGTTAGGGTCGGTATCCCTTGAATGGATCGCCACTTCCTCTTTAAATAGTCTCGACTTTGATCTTGCTGTTCCGATATTTTGGCCTCTCCTTCGTAACGATCCCCGAGATTCTCGTGGATCAGTTGAACTGGCAAAGACCGAGTCGTTCTATCTCCACGTCGTCTCTGTCGAGCTCGAGCTCGATCTCCTCCCACTTCGGCGTTGCTTGGGCTTTGTTAAGACGCCATTCGTTCGGGCCCAGCAAAAGAATCGGCTCGTCTCTTTGTCTCTGATTCTGGAACGGGCTCATGAATATGGGCCTTTGTCTTATTTGTTAATGGACCGGATTTCCTAGAGGGGAATCCAGTACCAACAATAACCCCCAGCCCATTGATTTCGAGAAGTCGAGGTTAATGGGCGGTGGACGTTCTCGGGAAGACGCGCGCGTGTCTCGGGTGGCGAAAACCTAATGATTACTTTCGCTCTACCCGTAGATCTTGCTTCGATCTAACGGCCCAGGATGGGCGCGTGGGACGAGCTGAACTGCTTTTTAGCGCGTCGGCAGTCGTGGCGTGTCTTCGTTTGAGAATTTCATCTCATACCGTGGATCTGGTCGATCATCAACGGCTAAGATTCGAGGGACGCGGGGAGTCTTTTCAAGCTCTCTTTTTTTTTTGCTGAACCGACACTTTTTTTCGCAGGCCGTAGAGGCTGTGAATACAAACGCGGTCCGGTCTGAGAACGAGGTGTTGGATGCTCAGACCTACGAGCTCGATTCTGCTCGAGAGGCTGCTACCCAAATGAATGCCGAGCTCCAGGAAGCTTTAGCTTGGGAGGAGCGCCTGAAGAAGAGGGTCGCGGACCATGCCGCTGCGGAGGCCAGGATTGCGCATCTCGAGAGGAGGGAGGAGGAGCTGTCTTGTCAGCTTAGCGCCGCCGAGACTCGAATTTGTACTGTGGAAGAATCGAGCCGGGTCGAGCTTCGTAAGGCTCGAAAAGAACTCAATGGCCAGTATCTGATGATTCTGGCCGGGATCAAAGAGAGAGCCAAGAAGAGGAAGATCCAGACTAGCGCCGAGATCCGTCTCCAAGAGACTTTGGACAACATCGAGCTCATCGCTGAGATCGCAGCTGGAGAGGTGGATATGACCCGAGAGGTGCTTAAGATGGCTGAGCAAAAGCGACTTGCCGCAGCGGAGATGGAGGCCGCGACAGTCTCTGATTTTAGCGTTGGCAAGCTTACCTTGCCGGCAATGTCGGAGGACTCCGTGTCCATGGCGGGTTCTCCGCCTGCTCCTCCGGCTGAGACCGATCCGAGGATGACTGACGAGGTCGACTCCCGGCCGAGAAGAGAGGCGGGTGATGGGGCGGGGGGCCAGGTCGGAGACTCCTCCTATGCTGCGTTTTAATTAAAAACTATCGTTGTTGTTGCCCGAGAGGGCTTTTAATTTCTTTTTCAAACTTTGGTTGCCCAAAGGGGCTTTTGTGATATTGAGGACGCTAAGTCCTCGTTTTGTTCATGCGTTGCCTTCAAATCTTGCATGCCTTAGCATAAATTTTACTGTTTAGCGCTTTAGCATAAAGTTTGGTCGTAACGGCAGCTCGAACCTCTTCGAAGAGGTCGACCAATTCTCTGTGAACTTTTAAGTCAATTGCGTTTGAGCTCGAGCCAAGACTAGTTCGTTGTACGATTCTTTCATAGTGTAAATTTCGAGCTTATCGCTGAATTTCGAAAAAGAAATATTAAGTATATAGGAACGAATCGAAGTAGACTTACAAATGTCTGATTTGGAGTGTGTGCTGGGGTCGTTTGCTTGAAGACCTTGTTGCTTTTTTGCTTGTAGGGGGACTCGTTGCCTTTTTTTTTTTTTGCTTGTAGGGGGAGTAGCCCCTCCCCCCCCCCCCCCAAATCCTTTTAATCCGTATAAGGTTTAGAAGAATTATAGGTTTTGGAAGGATCGCTCTGGATCTCTTTTTTTGGGACGATCATTTCAGTTCGTTCGAATTGGGAGGACCGTTTTGGGTCGCTTGTTTTGGGACGATCATTTTAGCTCGTTCGATTTGGAAGGACCATTTTAGGTTGCTTTGTTTGAAGGGATAATTTCATATCACTTGGTTTTGGGGGAGGCCGTTTGAGGTCTCTCGGAAGGGATAATTTCATATCGCTTGTTTATGGAGGGATAATTTCATATCGCTTTATTTTTTGGAGAGGTAATTTCATACCACTCGATTTTTGGAGAGGTCGTCTGGAAGCTCTCGGAAGGGATAATTTCATATTGTTGGATCGTTTAGTGTCTCCTGATTCAATTCTCAGATTGATTCATCCTACTAAACATGCAGATCTAGGTTCTCTTGATTAGAAACATAATAGATCTCACCTGTTACCTGATTATGCAGCGGAATGGAAGGTACGGGTCAGAGATCAGCAGAACCACCAAGAGATGGATCCTCCAAAGGCTCACACACGCACGCACAGGAAAGTGGCTGCTAGACCGAGCAAGAAGGAGGCGCAGAGAGAGAGAGAGTTAGCGGCGCAAAAGTGGCTCGGGGGAAAAAGAGCTAGGGCAAGATTTTAATTAAAAACCCTTGTCCAGTCTTGTTGGGCCTTTTGGGCCCAATTCCCATTCTGATTAAATCCCTTGGATTTAATCAGGCCCTTTAGTCTCTCTTAGTACAGTAAATGCCTAGCACTTTCACCGTACTTCTGCTAAACCGTTCCTACACATTTTCCTGTTAGCTTAGGTGTGTGACCCATATGGGATCATATAATAAAGGCAATAAGTCCAAGACTTATAGATCATGAGCGGACTCTAGCAAGCCATCATGACCCCCAGTATTATATGACTTATGTCTGATCATTGACATACTCTTACTTTCTAGAGACAGTACCGAGATTAATGGACACAATTCCAACAATCTCCCACTTGTACTGGAATCTCTGTATTCATAATCCTTTTGTCTCAATATCTCGATTAGTCATAAGGCAAGATTAGTGTCATCCTTATAAAGCCTAATCTTGTTCATCGGACTCTGATTTGATACTGACAATCCAAACGACTCGGGAAAGTCCGTTTGAGCATGGCCATGCATTTTCCAGTATTCAAATCTCCGATTGGCCTAGAGATATTCACTCCATTTATATTGGAGGGACAAATCCCGTCTTGTTCCATCACTGTAAACTACTCATTTCATAATACACCCAATCAAGGTCCTTATAACTATCGCTTAACGACAGCATTAGACAATGATCAAAGCGCATTAGTTCATGTGCAGTCACATGCATGCGAACTCAGGTCTAAGGACTATACTCTATAGTCGTAGTAAGAATCTCTTATGACACAGATATAAATATCCTGAAGAGTTCTTATAATCGGGTCTTGTCCGGTCGTATGTACCCTACATACACCTATGTACTGACTTTGATGCCGCGCATCTATGACACACTGAGACTTTGTCATAAGTCACATACCAATCTAGTCTCACACGGTTGTTGGTGTTCCAATTTCAACAACCTTCGACTAGGGACATGATGATATAAGCCATCTATCAAATATAGGGTCTCATGATCAAGCTAAATGACTTTGATAACTCAAGATCAAGTCACTTACTTCGATGACCTATAAAATGGTTTATATCACTTTGGAACGATTATTTCATCACAGTTAAAATAATCTTGAAATAATAATTTCATTAAACATAAAATGTTTTACAAGAACATATCAAATAACTAAATAAAGCCCTTTATTAACTCCCACTGAAATTAAGACTACATCTTAATTTCACTTATCCTACAGCAACAGTCCGCGACTCGTGCTTAGGCCTAAGGAGTGGCTTTGTTAATAGATTAGCAACGTTCTCATTCGTTGAAACTTGCTGATCTACTTAACATCTCTGTCATTTATCTCACGGAATAGGTTATACCTACCCTCAAGTTGTTTGGACCTCTGATGTGCAGCTAGTCTCATCTATGCTGGGAATCACATCAAGTTCAGTGACGAACTCTTCTTTCCAAACAACCTCTTTCGCCGCTTTCCAAGCTGCGAAATGTTCAGCTTAAGTCATGGAGTCAGCAACAGTGCCTTGCACCGCCAGACATACACAAGATATAACCGGACTGTGACCGGAAATCATCTTTGTCCGTTGGAAACTTGCCTTTCAGACTCTACCGACTCGTAGCACCTTACTTTCTCCGTAAATCAAGAATGTATCCTAAGTATTTTCAAATACTTGAGAATATTCATTACGTTTATCCAGTGATTCTTTGCTGGATTTGACTGGTCTTTTACTTGTCTTGCTTAACATTAAAGCAACATCAAAACAAGTACGTGTCATGGCATATATGATAGATCCAATTGCCGACGCATATGGAATCCTATCCATGCTTTCAAGCTCAGCAGATATCGAAGGACACTGCTTCTTGCTTAACGTATTGCCATGTGACATTGGCATAAAACCCTTCTTGGAATGCTTAAAACGTGTAGGACTTTGTCAATTTAAGAATCCTGACTTTGTCCTACCAGCTCTTTTGGATCTCTATCTCTAGATCCAAAATCCAAGAACTACGTGGCTTTACCCATGTCAATCATAAAACCAACTCCCAAACCAGTCCTTTACCGACTGCAGCATTGGGACGTTATTTCCGAGAATCAGTATGTCATCGACATACAATATGAGAAATGCAACATCGCTCCCACTTATCTATTAGTAAACCCATAGTTCCATTTCGTTCCTGTTCAAGTCAAAACCTTGACTACTTCAACAGAACGAAGATTCCAACTCCGATATGTTTGCTTCCATCCAAGAATGGATCGATGAAGCTAACTTACACAAAATGTAATTTTTCGGAGTCCGGGCTCACTTTCGCTTCTTTGAATTTCGCAGATTCGTCGCTTTCAATGATCATCAGATCATGCGAACTTTCAATGATCATCAGGATCAACTAATGACGAGAAATCACTCTCGGATTAGTGACTGATTCATTCATATTTGCGAACTTCAGGCTCTACAGGTGTAGATTCTACAGAAATCTGTAAATCCATCCGTTGCTCTCCCTCAACAGGTTGAGCAGCCTCCTGTATTTCTCGAATTTCTTCGAGTTATACTTTTACTCCCACTGTTCTTCTTGGAAAGTAACTTCCCTTCTTAGAAAACATAGTGGACGTAAAAGTAACAAGCCTTGGTTTCCCTAGGACAACCAGCGAAGTAGCACAACTACAAATATTCAGTAAAGACGAATTTGGATCGATTCCAATCCACATTTACGTGGTGTCTTTCAACTGATATTGGTGGAACTATTTTAGCGTAAACTTAGATATTTCTAGAGCGTTATTCTGGAAGATTCGTGTGACTCATCTTTAATCATTTCTTATAAGATCTGATTCTTTCTCACAGAAATACCTCAAGGTTTTCAGGAGAATTGAGCTGTGAAACGACTTCACACTCATTCAGATGATCACACCATCTGATGACTCAAGTATTCTCACTCGTGATTTAATTCAGAGTCTTAATACTTCTGTCACTCAGATTCCATACCTCATTCTGGAACTCTTTCGACTTTATCAAAGAATTCCGACTTGTGTCTCATCAAATGAACACAGTCTTACTCACTGAATTAATCAGTAGAGATAATGAAGTACATGAAATTTTCTCTGGCATTACTGCTCATCGGACCACATACATGAGTATGTTCAATCTCCAATAAGCCTTTGGGCCTTTCTCTAGCTCGGCTAGGATAGGCCCCTTTGTCTTTTGGTCCAGTAAACAGAATTCAAGTCTCATAAGATATCCGATCAAATGAGCCCAATAGTGCATAACTATGGGATTTCTGAATCCGACTTACTCTATGTGACCAAGACTTTTATGCCAAGAAAAATCAGGTTTAATTCATCAGATTTAAACCAATTTGGTATTTATGTTACATTTAGGCACTCTTTGGTTTAAGATATAAAACCCATTCCTTGAATAGGGTGCTACAATTAATATTTCATTAAGATCAAAAGAACAAAACTTGTCTTTTATCAGAATGAAAAACATTCAAATTCTTACAAGAAAATGAAAAACAACTCTGCTTAAAGCAGGTACATTGTAGCAATTACTTAATAAAACCAAGCCTCGAAGGCATCTACAAGTGAAAATCCTACGGCTGAGGCAGCGTCCATGACTCCTTCCAGACATGTAGATCCACTTGTCCTTCCTTCAACATTCTACTGTTGCTTAGGCTCTGCATATTTTCACAAATATCAGTGCCACAACCAGTATCCAATACCTATAAGGTAGAACTTGAAGTAATAACATGAATACCTGAGGAAGTAGTCTCATACATCAACTTCAACTCCTCATCATCTTCCATGAATTTAATGCAATCTCTCTTCCAATGCCCTGTTTCTTTACAGTAGCAGCACTTACCAACGTAAGAGGTATCTGACTTGGGCTCAGAAGACACACGCTTGCCATGATTCAAAATCTGGACAACTTTGTCTTCACCCTTGTCAGCACTAGGTTTAATAAACCCACCCTTCTCCATTATGAGATTATACTGGGTACTTTTCACGTTTGGCTCAACTGCCTTGAGCATATCATGCAGTTCAGTCAGCGTCTTCGTTAAGCCTTTCTTGATATAGTTCCTTCTGAACTTATCATAGCTTGACGGCAGTGACTGCAGAATGATCTCAGTTCCCAATTCTTGGCTAACTGGATAATCCAGTTTCCTCAGGTTATCAATGTAACCCATCATTTTACTGACATGAGGACTCACTGGATGATCATTTGGTAGCTTGCAGCTAGTGAGAGACTTAACCAACTGGTATCTCTCCACTCTTATCTGCTCATGAAATTTCAATTTCAGGCTGCTGATCATCTCTATTGGCGACTCCATGTTCTCATATTGCTCCCGCAAGTCTGAGTCCATGGTAGCCAATATCAGACCACGCACATCTACCGCATCATTATAATGCTTATTCCAAGCATCATATACTGCATGGGAGGCATTGGACCCGATCCTCACGGGGAGAGCTCTCTCAAGAACATAGTCCTTTCTCTCCTGCCTGAGGACTAGCCTCAGGTTCCGCGACCAAGTCAAGAAATTTGATCCGTTCAGCTTGTCCATCTCAAGGACAGACCGGATCGAGAAAGTGTTTTGATTGTTTGTACTAGTCATAGCTGAAATATAAGATAAAAAGATTTTAGTTAATATGTTCAATATGATTAATCTCGCATTATAGTTAATATGATTAATCTCGCATTATATTCAATAACATCAGTTACCCTCAATAGAATATAATGATTCCAAGATCCACATATAACTAAGATTAAAGTGGGCCACTGGCCGTCACCCAACCTTAGCTAATATCGGTAAGCCCTATCTCGGCAAATTATATCCGTGATATAACTCTTGGTTGTGAATCTGGGCCCGAGGCCCAATCCACTCTGATGTCTCAAGGCCCGGGACTCCCGATGGCCTAGTCAAGAAAACCAGACTATACAGTCATGTAATCACTAATGTCTGGGACTCCCAATGACATTTATGAATCACAAACTGTTTTACCCACGCAAAAGATAGACACCCTCACACTGTAAGGCCGTGTGTACGATTGAATGGGCTTCAACAGCTGACATAGACTGGACAAGACATCCAACGCTTGATATTGTTTGAGGTTCGTAGGTTTATTAAAATTTCATCCCAAAATAGAAGATTACTATTTTGGGAAACTTTCCTTTTTGGGAAACCTACTAATTTTGGAAACTTTCTAAAATTGGAAACTTCCTAAAATTGGAAACTTCCTAAAATTGGAAACTTCCTAAAATCCAAAACATGCAAATCTAGAAACTTCTAATTTAAGAAACTTTCTAATTTCAAAATTTTGGAAACTTATTAATTTAAAAATCGATTTTATAATTTTATAAAATAAATTTTAAATTAATTCTGAAGAAAAGACTCAAATAATTGGCCCAATTGTTTTAACTTCTTGGCCCGAGGCCCAAGAATTTGTCTATGTCCAAGACATAACCCAATTGCCCAATTAAATGACATAACCGGTCTGGTTCATTAAAATTGGTCTAACCAAAATTAATTACTACGACGACCACAATTGTCAACCGGTTATTTACTAAACCGGATTTTCTCAATTTATTTGGTCCAACCAAATCAAATTAGAAAATCACTAGTTTAGGCACAAAATCCAATTTTTCGACTTTGGATTTCTTATCCCGGTTTAACCAGAACTTAATAAATTTATTAAGTCTGTTTATTAAACCAAGACGATTTATTTTAATTGTCTTAAACCGAACCACCACAAACCAAACCGAACCAAGCTCGAGCCAAACCGAACCGACCAATTAGGTCACGTGTTGGGATGGCCGCGAGCAACACACGCGATCGGGACGGGCGTAAGCCTCACGATCGGGACGAGCTCGGTTGTGATCGGGACGGGACGATGCTGGCCGAGACGCTACCGGGACGAAGCTCGGCTCTCGGTCACGCAGGACAGAAAGCTGGACACGCCGGGACGAGGCAGGAAGCGATCGCGATCGATCGATCCGATCCGCTCGGTCGTCCGGTCCAACTGCCGCGATCGTGTCGTCGACACAAGCCGATCCATGATCGGTGCATCAAACGATCCGGACGTGTGATCCTTTGGCGATCAACACTCCGACGCATACCAATTCATATAGATTGGATCATGCGATTTCTTGTTTGTTTAGGTTTTAATTCTTTGTTTCTTAAGTGTTTTTCCTTATCAGTAGGTTGATTCAAAAACACTTCTTAAACAATCCTAAACATGATTCTAAACAAGAAAAACCACAGAACCAATGGCTCTGATACCACTGTTGGATCGTTTAGTGTCTCCTGATTCAATTCTCAGATTGATTCATCCTACTAAACATGCAGATCTAGGTTCTCTTGATTAGAAACATAATAGATCTCACCTGTTACCTGATTATGCAGCGGAATGGAAGGTACGGGTCAGAGATCAGCAGAACCACCAAGAGATGGATCCTCCAAAGGCTCACACACGCACACACAGGAAAGTGGCTGCTAGACCGAGCAAGAAGGAGGCGCAGAGAGAGAGAGTTAGCTGCGCAAAAGTGGCTCGGGGGAAAAAGAGCTAGGGCAAGATTTTAATTAAAAACCCTTGTCCAGTCTTGTTGGGCCTTTTGGGCCCAATTCCCATTCTGATTAAATCCCTTGGATTTAATCAGACCCTTTAGTCTCTCTTAGTACAGTAAATGCCTAGCACTTTCACCGTACTTCTGCTAAACCGTTCCTACACATTTTCCTGTTAGCTTAGGCGTGTGACCCATATGGGATCATATAATAAAGGCAATAAGTCCAAGACTTATAGATCATGAGCGGACTCTAGCAAGCCATCATGACCCCCAGTATTATATGACTTATGTCTGATCATTGACATACTCTTACTTTCTAGAGACAGTACCGAGATTACTGGACACAATTCCAACACATATCACTTGATTTTGGAAGAGATAATTTCATATCTTTTGATATTTGGGGGGGGGGGGGGTAATTTCATATCACCTCTATTTGGAAGCGATAATTTAATATCGCTTGATTTTGGGAGAGGCCATTTCAGGTTGCTCGGAAAGGATGAATTAATATATTTTGTTTTCGAAGTGATAATTTCATATCACTTTAGCTTTTGAAGAGATAATTTCATATCAGTTTTTGAGAATGTAATGGTGAGGTATTGCGCAATGACTCTAACTTTTACGACAAAAAGAGGCATTGGATTGAGAGACTTATTTTGATTTCACAAAGATAAGCTAGTATGACTTCGTCAGAAGTTGTTGAGCTCGGTAAGAGCTTTGTGTTTGGGGGGTGGATGCGCTCGAAGTCGAGCTGCCTACGTACCCTTTTAAGGGGAATCAAGCCATTTCGTAGTTCGATTATGTTGTCGTACTCCTAGTGGAAGTACTTTTTGAGGTTGATGATGTCCAAGGTCGTAGTTCAGGTTTCTGGGTTTCCACCGACTTGAGTCGGTAGACCCCGTACTTTACAATGTCGGTGACCTGGTAAGGACCTTCCCACTTTGCTCCTAACTTCCCAGCGTGTTCTTCCTTTTTATGGTCGAACACTTTCCGTAAGACGAGCTCTCCTACTTGAAACCTTCGAGTTTTGATCTTGGAATCGTAGTAACGAGCTGCGGCTTGTTGGTAGTTTTGGATTCGAGCTAGTGCGAGGTTCCTCCTTTCGTCGACGAGATCGAGCTCGTCAGTTATCATCTTGTTATTGAGTTCCTCTTGTCGTGGGCATTCTTCTTTGCGGATGCTTGACACGAGGATTTCGGCTGGTACTACCGCCTCGATCCCGTAAGCCAGCGAGAAGGGAGTCTCGCCGGTGGATTTGCGGGGGGTAGTCCGGTAGGCCCAGAGTACGGCTGGGAGCTCGTCGCTCCAGCTCGTTTTGCACTCATTGAGTCTTTTCTTGAGGCTATTCATGATTGCCTTATTAGCCGCTTCCGCCAGCCCATTCCCTTGGGGATAGCGTGGCGTTGAGTAAGTGAACTTTATGTTCCACGTTCTGCAGAACTCCTTGAAGGCGTTTGATATGAACTGGGAACCGTTATCAGTGATGATCTCGTGGGGTAGTCCGTGCCGGCAAACGATGTTTCGCCAGACGAACTCCTTAACGTGAACGTCTTTGACCTTTTGGTACGACTCTGCTTCAATCCATTTGGTGAAGTAGTCTGTCATTACCAATAAGTGTGTGGCTTTCTTTTTGCCGGATGCGACTAGGGGCCCCACGATGTCCATTCCCCATCGCATGAATGGGTATGGCGATGAGATAGAGGAGAGTTTCTCCGATGCTTGGTGGATAATCGGGGCGTGCTTTTGGCACTTGTCACATTTGTTGGAGAAGGACTCGCATTCGGTGGCCATTGTTGGCCAGAAATAGTCTTGCCTTTTGATTCGTACGGCCAGGGCTCGTCCTCCGGAATGGCTCCCACATGATCCGTCGTGGGCCTGCGTGATCACGGCTAGGGCTTGCCTTTTGTCGAGGCATTTGAGGTAAGGTCCGGAGAGACTCCTTTAAAAGAGCTCTCCTTGTGTGACGCAGTACCTTGCACTTTGTGCCTTGAGTTTCCGTGCCTCCCATTTATCGTCTGGAACTTCGCCATTTGTAATGTATCGAATGATCGGAATTCTCCAATCTTCGTCATTGTCAGGCTCGGGTCCTTGACTGGTGGATGCGGCTTGGATTGGTCCGTCGGGGATGTTCGCGACGTACACGACATTTCTCGGATCAGGATCATCATCAATTTTGATGATGTCGTGACTGATGTCGCCGAGACATTCTTCGTGCTCGACATCGTCCTTTATGACAGGCTCGTCCTCTTTCAAGGACAGAGCTTTTAGGGCTATGTCAATGCTTGGTTTCTCGATCCCCTTGACTGGTATGATCCTTTTAAGGTTAGGATCTGATGTCGATGCTAATGCGGCTAGGGCATCGGCTGCGGTGTTTTCCCCCCGCGGGATCCGTGTTAGATCAAAGAATTCGATCTGTTTGGCGAGCGTGTGGACTACCTGTAGGCAGTGGTCGAAAACTCGCTAGGCGTTAGTCGGGCGGCAAGGTTGGGCCTAGCGCCTAACGAAAAAATCGGAGATTACACGGGATTTACGCGGGGCGAAATATTGGATGATTTAATTTAAATTTGATCATATATATTATTCATTGTTTATAACACTAATATATTTTGATGTTTTAAAGTTATAAAATATAAACATTGCCATTTAGTTTAGGCTTTTTAAAAAAATTATAACTCAATTATATATAAAAAGTAACTTGTACACATTTTAGCAGAAAGTTTTCGCGGCCTGGTGAAAGGAGTCAGCTTCTATGCCTAAGAACGTGAGTTCGAGTCTTGCAAGACTCACTTTTATTTTTATTTTTTTTAAAATAGTTAATGAAGGGCATAATAGTAAATTCCATTTTATCTTCCTAAAAGTAGGTTTACGTTCTGCAACTTTAATTTCGCGGCTGCCATTAAAATTTGTTTCACAATCTTTCATAGTTTTGCATTTTAACTGTCGTTTACCTTGTAAACTTGTAGATCTATCATATATTAATCGATTTGGAGCTTCAAAAGAGCAAAAAAACTAAGTTTTTAATCGAATCCGACTAGTTGGCCGATTATATGAAAATCGCGGCGTCAAGACACCGCCGAGAGTTTAAACGCCGTCTAATCGGACGCGGCGTCCGCGTTTTCGAACAGGGCCTGTAGGTATGATTCCATGCGCTCATCCTTGGCCTCGTAGTCGCCATGATATTGGCTCGTGACCAATTGGGAATCGCTGAACGCGTCTACTTCTCGGGCTCCTATTGCTATTGCTAGTCTGAGCCCGGCTATCAACGCTTCATATTCTGCTTCGTTATTTGATGCGGCGAAGCCCAGTCTGAAAGACTGTTCCAATACTTCGCCGGTGGGGGAGACCAATTTTACTCCGACTCCAGATCCTTGCCTTGAGGAAGCTCCATCACCGTAGAGTTTCCATTTTTTGGCGGAGGTTGGGTCAAGTTTGACGGTCGGTGGGAGCTCGATTATAAAATCTGCCAGTACTTGTGCTTTTAGGCACGTCCGAGCTTTATATTCTATGTCATACTCGCTAAGTTCGATAGCCCATTTGACCAGTCGACCGGACTGGCTCAGACTGTGAAGGATGGTTCTCAGTGGCTGAGAGGTCATTACTATGATCGAGTGCGATTGAAAGTATGGTCGGAGTTTCCGAGCTGATGTCACTAGCGCTAAGGCGAGTTTTTCCATGGCGGGGTATCTAGTTTCAGCGTCGATTAAAGTCTTACATATGTAATACACCGGCCGTTGTTCGTTCTGTTCTTCGCGAACCCTCCACTTACTGCTGCCGTGGAAACAGCTAGGTAGAGGTAGAGGTGTTCCCCTTCTACTGGTTTCGCTAGTATAGGTGGTTCGCTTAGGTAAGTTTTAAGCTGGGTGAACGCTTCTTCGCACTTTTCATCCCAGAGGAACTTCTTGTTCGCTTTGAGCAAGTGATAGAAGGGCAGACATTTATCAGTCGACCTCGAGATGAAACGGTTCAGAGCAGCTATTTTGCCAGTCAGGCGCTGGACTTCTCGCGTTGTTCTGGGAGATTTCATCTCTACGAACGTTGCGATATGTTTGGGGTTCGCTTCGATCCCTCTTTCGGTTACTAGGTAACCTAGGAATTCTCCTGAGGGGATCCCGAAGGTACACTTTGCTGGGTTGAGTTTCATCCCATATTTATTGAGAATGATAAAACATTCTTTTAGTTGTGGGATGTGATCCTCATACCTGGAAGATTTGACCAGCATATCGTCGATGTAGACTTCCATCGTTTTTCCTAGGAGTCCTGAAAATATCTTGTTGACGAGGCGTTGGTAAGTCGCTCCTGCGTTTTTTAGTCCGAAGGGCATGACTTTGTAGCAGTACGTGCCTCGATCAGTTATGAACGAAGTCTTTTCTTGGTCCTCGGGGTTCATTAATATTTGATTGTACCCCGAGAAAGCGTCCATGAAGGATAGTAGCTGGTGTTCGGCGGTGGCTTCGACTAGCCGGTCGATGTGTGGGAGTGGGAAGCTGTCCTTCGGACATGCTTTGTTGAGATCCGTGAAATCTACACAGACTCTCCTCTTCCCGTTCTTTTTCTTAACCACTACATGGTTCGCAAGCCAGTCGGGGTATTTGACCTCTCTGGTCGATCCGATTTTAAATAATCGATCGACCTCGTCATTGACGGCTTGAGCTCGTTCCGGACCTAGTTTTCGACGTTTCTGTCTTACCGGTTTGTAGGTTGGGTCGACATTCAGCTCGTGTCTGGTAACGTCGATGTTGATCCCTCTCATGTCTGCTGAAGACCAGGCAAAGGAGTCGACGTTTTGTTTAAGGAAAGATACCAGTTCTTTTTTGACTGGCTCTGATAGGTCGATTCCAATGCCAACGAGTCTTTCGGGATGAGCATCGTCTATGAAAACTTGGGTCGCGAGGTCCTTTGGAGGTCCTATTTGACTTGGGTCATTCGACCTTTTGGTCTGCATGGTGGCGAGCTCGTCCTCTTTCTGTAATTGCTACGCAGGGGATTTCTCAATCTGCTTGTATCCATTCATGTAGCAATGGCGGGAAATCTTTTGACTTCCGTACACGGTTTTTACCCCTTTAGGAGTTGGGAATTTTACGCATTGATGGTAGGTCGATGGTACCGCTTTCATGTCGTATATCCACGGTCGACCTAGAATAGCGTTATAGGGAGCTGGCCGATCCACTATGACGAACTCTGTCATTCTTCGGACTCCTCCAGCTATCACCGGGGCGAAGACAGAGCCCATCGAGTACGTTGTTTCGCCAGCGAACCCTACTAGTGGTGTCTTTTCTTCCACGATCTCGGAGTCGTTGAAGTCCATCTTTTTGAACGCGTCGTAAAAGAGGACATCCACCGAACTTCCTGTGTCGATCATTATTCTTGAGAGTTCGACATCTCCCACTACTAGACAAACGAGGAGAGCGTCGTCGTGTGGTTTGTCGAGATTGCTTGTCTCGCTCTCGTGGAAAGTGATCTCGTGGTCTGGACCTACCATTGGGATTTTCCCCCCTTTGTCGGTCTCGACACTTCTTTGAAGAGCTTTGATTGAATTGACCGAGTCTCGGCAGAGCTTTGAGCCACCGAAGACGAAGTCGATTCGTTTAGGGGGTATGGCCCGTACACCCCCCTTGCAGAGACGAGGGAGGTTGATTCGTAAGCGTAAACTCTTAACGAGCCGGAGGTGGAGATAACGCCGAACCTTCCGGGGTGCCGCTCAGGCTGAGCTTGCCGAGAATAAACTCGACTCGCTTCCGCGACCCCTGAGGGAGTGTTTCGGGAGATTCCGGCTCCTTTGTCCGTTCTCGTTTATTCTGAGAAGGCCTCTTGGTGTTCGACTCTTTGGTTTGTTTATTTTCCTTTTTGTCGGATGGAGTTTCCTCCTCGACTTCGGAGTCTTGCTTGCTTTCAGACTCTCGCTTTTGAGCCTCGGCTTTAGCTCGAGTATAGCAATCTTCAGCCGAGTGTCCTCTTTTGTTGTGAAATTCACAGAATTTTTCCTTGTCGAACTCGAATTTCTTCTAGCTCTTCGGGCTCTCGACCGCGTTGACGTTTCCTGATTTACGGGAATCCTTTTTCGAGTTCGAGTTCTGCGAGCCCGAAGGGTTTTTTTCTTTTCGATGCTTTTCTCCGAGGGTCGTGGTTTCGTCCTCGAGGCGAGCGAAGGCCGATCGCGATGAAGGGCGTCATCGAGTGTTTGAGGTTCGCGGACTTTTATTTCCTCGCGGAATCTGGTTGAATACCATAGTCCACGTCGCAGTGCTTCTATAGCTACTTCGTCTCGTGGGTTTGCGATTTTGGATTTTATTTCCTTAAATCGGTCGATGTACGAGCGAAGCGATTCGTCGGGTTTTTGGGAGACGCCAAATAGAGCTTCCTCAGTAGCCTTTTCCTCGATAAAGACGGAGTATTGTTTGAGGAAAGCCGTCATGAACTGGGTGAAGTTGTCGATGGACCTTTCTTCCAGTCCGGCAAACCATTCTAGGGCAGAGCCCGATAGGTTTTCGGCGAAGAGCCTGCAGAAAGCCGGCTCTCTCTCCTCGTCGGTAAGGTATTTGCCATCGCTAGTCGGAATGCCCTGATATGGGCTTTGGGATCCGACTTCCCAGAGAATTCCGGAAATTTAGTTTTCTTGATTTCTCGGATCCTAGCAAAGGCGATCCGGTCTGTGAACGGCGTTTGTCGCGTTTCTTCGATCACTCGATCGATGTCGGGTGCCGCGCTTGTCGCCATGTGAACTTTGGAGCTCAGACTGACGAACTGAGCCTTAGCTTGTTCAATATACTGTCTAAGCATATCGTGGTCGTCGCCTGTCGTAGGCGCGAACTGGGCTTGTGCTTGATTGTACGTTTGTCCAGGGAAAGCGGGGTCGAGGAGATCGATTTCTGGAAATGATCCCGTCTGGTCAACCTGCGGCGTTCAGAACTGTACCGTATTTGACCCGTTAACAGGTCCTGAGCTCGAGGCGAAAGCAGAGCCTCCTAGTTGCCTCGGCCGGATATTCGAACTACTCGGGAAAGGTAGTGGCCCGGGTAATGGTCGACTTCCCGATCCGGTTGGATCTGTGATCGTTGAATTTGAACCGAATGGGGTTGGAGTCGCGATGGGCGTCATTATAGGGTGAAAGCCGCTATTCGACGTACTGGCGAAATTCCCCGACGTTCTCGGTGGAGTTACCACCTGGGAGAAGTCCAAGCGTGTACACGGTGGGGGACTTATAGGGGTTCGTGGATCGTGTGTTGATCTACCCCCTGGTTTTGGCTAGCGAGCTCTTCAAGACGGGCGTTAATGCGCCTTTTCTGTTCATCGAGCTGTGCGGCCAGAGAGCGGTTCGCAATCTCTTGGGCCCGTGCGCTTGCCTCGTTGTTTCTCGTTCGGTTTGCCAACAGGCTTAACATCGAACGGATTTCAGCGAGATCATCTGGGCTTTGTCGCTGTGGAACAGAGGGCAGTGGCGAATTGGGTCTGGTTGTTCCAGATCCGCCTCCGGGGGTGGGGATCGAATCGTTTCTCATCCACACCCAGTTTCTGCTCGGATCGTTAGTTCCTGACAAAACATTTGTCGGAGTCTGGCTCGTCGCGATTGTTTGGGCGACTGAGCCGGCCGGTGCCGAGGTCGTGGAGACTGAGGCAGAGCTCGTCAACACGCCATCGGTCTGACCCATGATTCTTACCTCGTTGGTGTTCTGAGGAACGTTGTCGACCGTTTCAGGGTGGTCAACTGGTGGTGTGGCGCTGGGAGAGCCAGATTGGTCGGGATTCATCTCGATCTATCGGATCTAAGATCTGATTCTTAAGACAGGAAAAACTATAGATAGTCCCCACAGTCGGCGCCAAATGTGAGATCCGGGATTCACACTAAGAATTTGTATTCGTGGATTTGGACTTTATGATATAGAAATGGTATAGTTTCCTATGAATCAAAGACTTTATTGAGATTTATCGTCGAGATAGAACAAACACAATCGAAAAGAGAGTACAAAGTATGATGATCGAGCTATCTAGTCGAAGTGTTCTAAGTTAGGGTCGGTATCCCTTGAATGGATCGCCACTTCCTCTTTAAATAGTCTCGACTTTGATCTTGCTGTTCCGATATTTCGGCCTCTCCTTCGTAACGATCCCCGAGATTCTCGTGGATCAGTTGAACTGGCAAAGACCGAGTCGCTCTATCTCCACGTCGTCTCTGTCGAGCTCGAGCTCGATCTCCTCCCACTTCGGCGTTGCTTGGGCTTTGTTAAGACGCCATTCGTTCGGGCTCAGCAAAATAATATGCTCGTCTCTTTGTCTCTGATTCTGGAACGGGCTCATGAATATGGGCATTTGTCTTATTTGTTAATGGGCCGGATTTCCTAGAGGGGAATCCAGTACCAACAGAGGTCTGAGTAATTGTTTCAAACACAATTACCCAGTGAGGGGCGGATTTAAAGAACCCGCGATCCCGGCTTATGCCACACAACTACGAAGCACAAGTCCTAAGCTAATAGCATCTTACAAACATCACCTGAAGGCTTTAATCACGCAACCTATGTCCCAATGGACTTCTACGAAATGAAGCGCAAACAAATCTACCAAAGAAGTGCATTAAAATAAATGACTCTGAAGCCCGCCATTGGCCCCGGAGCCCAACTCCAACTCCAACTCCAACTCACAATCAGGGAGCTCGCCGAACCCCTTACGACGATTCAAGGGTTGCGTACCAAAACTCGTTATACGCAAGCCGTCACGAAACACCCTTTCGGGGGTCCTACCACAGTTATAAACACTTCAAGTCTATCAAGCACACACAATGTTTTCAATTTAAGCGATAACCTAGCATTCTATGTTACACAATCAATCACATCATGCGCATATAACTATCCTACACTACCTAGGAAAGACGGTATTAACAAAGGACTATCGTCCGAAACTGAATAGCGTAAGCAAGGGTCAAGAACAGATCCTCACCTTGGCCAAAGAAGGGAATTTTCGTAATTTAGGACCTTCATGAGACCGAACGGACGACAGATCTGGAAAGAGGGAAAAAAATAGATCGACTTAGGCTTTTGAATCACTCAAATCGGATCTAAGACGGGCTAGATATGATCGAAGGAAGTTCAAGGTTTAAATCTTAAACCAAATCAAACTGATTGAAATCGAATTGGGATTGATTTTGGACTAAACCAAAATTTGAAATCAATTTGGCAAACCGAAGTAAACTGGATCCAATTAAATTAAACCAAATGAAAACCGTCATTGGAATTGATTTAGCTAAATCGGGTCGAACCGAAATCGATTTGACTAAACCGGAATCGAATTAGAAATTGGAAATCCAACCTAAACCGAACCGGTGGTCAACGGCGGCGGTCAACAGCCGGCGGCGGCGGCAGCTCCGGCGGCTTCTCCAGCGACGGACGGCGGCGGCGCTCCGGCGGATCTCCGGCGATGGACTGCGGCTCCGGTCGGCGGCGGCGGAGCCTCGGGTCCTCCGGCGCGCGTGGATCTCATGCGCCTGGCTCCTCTCCGGCGCGTGGGGCGCGTGCGGCGGCGCATCAGGGTCGGCGGCTCCGGCTTCGTCTCGGCGGCTCCGGCTTCGTCTCGGCGGCGCGGTCACGGTGGTATGCTCGGTTTCTCGGGAATCGGGGTTTACCTGAAACGAGGGAGCTTCTTGGAAAACGTGAATAGTGCTTCTCCAAGCTTCGAATGGATCACCAATCCGGCAGAACTTCGCAGAGAAGAGAGGAGAGTTTAGGGTTCCAAAGGGGAAAGGCTCTTTATTTATAAGAAAAGGCTAGGGTTTTTGGGAAAGGAAGTGGACTTGGCTTCTTGGGCTGGGCTTTTCTTTCTTTCTAAATTTTTTTTGGTGAACCGGGTTTGCGATGACCTTAAAGGGAGACAATTACAATGAGTGGGCAACTGAGATGTTGCTTTACAAGCAAAAAAATAAGATTGGTTTCGTCGATGAGATGTTGAAGAAACCAGAGGAAGGAAGCCCTAATCTAGAATTGTGGCTTAGTGTAAACTCGATGATCGTTGGTTGGTTGAGAACGTCGATCGATCCTCATGTACGGTCGACTGTTACCTCTCCGAGAACGATTGTCGGTTGGGAAAAAGGTGCGTGTACACCAGCTGTTATCGATTGCTATGAGAAGCTTGTGAAGATGTGGGAGGAGCTGCAGACATATAGACCACACCACCAACGTGTTCATATAGAGATGCAACGGCCTATGAAAAAGAAAGAGAAGAGGAACGAGTACACGATTTTGTGATTGTCCTTGACGAATCTCATTTCGGGCATGTGGTCATAAACATAATCAAAGTAGACGTGTGGCCGGATTTGGGAAAGGTGTATGCAAAGGTGATCCGGGAAGAAGATCGCCTGAACTCTGCAAAAAGTCGTGAGCAACAGCAAGAGAAAATTGGATTTGCGACCTGTTGTGAAAATCAAGAAAAAACAAGAGGAAAATCTATTGTGGCTTCTGCTTCTCGTTCTAACAATAATCTGGGTTTAAGCGGAAACATTGGGAAAGACCGTCTGTGTGGACATTATGGACGCATGGGTCATGATAAAGCCGCATATTGGCAGCTGATAGGATATCCTGAATGGTTTACTGAACACAGAAGAGGCAGAGGTTGTGGCTCAAACCTCGGAGGAGGTCAAGGTTGTTTGAGAAAAGGAAGAGGTCGTTGACAGGTGAATATCGCAACCCTGACAAGTTCAACTGCCTTAACAATTTCTGAACTCACAACAGAACAATGACGAGCCATATCTAACACCATCAACGACAGAATCGGTTACACAAACAAAAGGTTATTCGGTAAAAACTTTGGCGATGTAATAATCAACACAAGAGCGTCGTACCATATGATAAGAAACCTTGATTTTATTTTCAAAATTCAACATACTATGCCATGTATGACCAGGTTTGCAAATGGCAGTACAATGTTCCAAAAAATGGGTGTGTTTCCATTGACAGATCGTATAACACTACATGATGTGTTATATGTTCCTAATCTCAAGTTCTCCTTGATATCTGTTTCGAAACTATTGAAGGGTTTGAATTGTGTTACGTTCTTCACTGATACTTAATGTGTTGCATGACCATTTTACGAGGATGCTGAGTGGAGCCAGTGAAGAACATGACGGGGGTGTGTTATCTTACGGGTGTGTCGAGTGCTCAAGTAAACAAAGTTTCTGCAAAAGTTGATTCTATTTTTTGGCATCGACGGTTGGGGAATCCTTCATCTTCAGTTTTGTCTTTTTTACCAATTTTTTCTGGTGTTTCTGGTTTTACAACTAGTTCAAGTCCTTGCGACATGTGTTTTCGGGCTAAGCAAACAAGGAAATTTTTTTTAATGATAGTTCTAATAAAACGAGTTTGTGCTTTTCTCTCATTCACCTGGATGTATGGGGATCTTACTGTATACCAGATTTGTGTGGAGCTCAATATTTCTTTACTATTGTGGATGGATTCTCTCAAGGCGTTTTGAATTTTTTCTCCTTGAGAAGTCAGACGTACGTAATGTCTTGCAAATATTTTGTTCCTTTACTGAGAAACAATTCAAAAAAATCTGTCAAGATGATTCGGAGTGACAATGGAACCGATTTCATCTGTTTATCTTATTTCTTTCTACGTCAAGGCATAATTCATTGAACCACTTATTTGGGAACACCATAACAAAACGGAAAGGTAGAGAGGAACATTGCCATTTTCTCAACATTGCTCGATCACTCATGTTTCAAGCCAACATGCCATTAAAATTTTGGGGAGAAGCAGTACTAACAGCAGCACGAATCATTAATAAAACACCTACGAAGTTATGATAAGGAACAAGCCCACATGTGATCTTGTTCGGTAGTTTTCCAAAGTACGCAGATTTGTGTGTGTTTGGATCAGTATGTTGTGTGCACAAGCAGTTGCGTAGTAAGGATACATTTGAAGTATAGATTCGACGATGTGTCTTTATTGGTTATTCCTTTGGAAAAAAGGATGGAGATTGTTTGATTTGGAACATATGAGTTTTTAGTTTCTATAAATGTGGTTTCAGAGAAAATGAATTCCCATATGCTGCGTTTACAAGTACTTCCACCACTGGTACACAATCTTTCGAGTCTCTTGGTGATGAGTTTTTAATTAGTCCCTCTCAAAGTATTGGAGAGAGGGGGGAGTAAGGATACAAACGAAAGAGGGGAGTGATGATGGATAAATAAGATCTTCTCGTGAAGAAGATCGTATCAGTGTTCCAGATGAAGCAGTCAAGAAAATAGCCACGGCTGCAGTTTTTAGTGTGTACAATTCTCCGGATAGTTCTCTGGGAGATATTGATGCTGCGGTTTTAGAAGTTGGATATGTTGTCACAGAAAGTCAGAATGCAGAAACACTTGGTCGGGGACATTGTGCTAAGTTTCCCTCGGTTAAGCTACAAGATTTCGTGCAATATAATGCAGTTGTCACAGATAATACCCCACAAGCCCTCACCGCACCAAATAGCGATCCTCTGTCTACGGTCCAAGGTAATACTATGTTCCTATTCACTGATTTTATGTCGGAATCAAAATTCTTTGCCAGTCACAGAGTGTTCCTTGAAACTATTATCGGAGATCTTGAGCCAAATAGTTATCGCGAGGCCATACAAGATGCACGATGGGCACGAAATATGCACAAAAGAATACATGGCTCTTGACATTAATAAAACTTGGAGCAGTGATTTAACTCAAGGAAGGTTGCACTCGAAAACATGTGGGTTTATAAGATCAAGTACCGAGCAGATGGTTCGATTGAGCGCTATAAGGCGTGTCTAGTCGTGCTTGGTAATCTCCAAGTTAAGGAACATGATTTTAAAGAGACATTTGCTCCAGTAGTAAAAATGACTACTGTACGGAGCTTGTTGCGAATTGTTGCTGCACAACAATGGGAAGTCCACCAAATGGATGTGCATAATTCGTTTCTTCATGGTGATCTACATGAAAAGGTGTAACATGAATCTTCCACGTGGGTTTGCTCATTCGGATTCTAATAAGGTCTCTAGACTTCACAAGTCTTTATATTGGCTTAAACAATCTCCCGGTGTTGGTTCGAGAAGTTGTCTTTTGCGCTTACAAAGGCCGGTTTCGTTCAATCTTATGCTGATTATTCTTTTTCAGTTACACACATAACGGGGTTGAGATACATGTGTTGATTTACATTGATGATCTTTTCATTTGTGGAAATGATAGTGCTACGTTGGAGAAGTTTAAAGCTTATTGGTCAATGTTTTCACATGAAAGACTTAGGTAAACTGAAATATTTTTTTGGGAATTGAGATTGCTAGAAGTAAGGAAGGTATCATGATGTCTCAAAGGAAGTATGCTTCAGACATTGTGTATGAGACTGGTATGCACGATTCCAAGTTGGCTTTAACGCTGATGGAAAAAACCATCAACTAAGTTTGAACGAGAGCGAACTTTTTACTGGTCCAGCACGCTATCGTCGTTTGGTCGGGCGGTTTATTTACCTCACCAATACATGACCTGATATTTCATATTCAATCCACATCTTGTCCCAGTTTATGCATCAACCGTGTGAGGCTCATATGGATGCAACGCTTCGTGTTGTTCGTTTTCTCAAAGGAACAACTAGTCAAAGGATTCTGTTGAAAGTTAATAATGATCTACAACTTTATGTTTATTGCGATGCGGATTGGGCTGCATGTCCTGTCACAAGTAGATCGTTGATTGTTTATGTTGTGTTGCTTGGTGGATCTCCAATTTTCTGGAAAACTAAAAAACAAGATGTGGTGTCTCAGTCCTTTGGTGAAGTATCGTGCAATGTCCATTGCCACAAGGGAGCTCTAATGATTGAAGCAAATGTTTCATGAACTCGGCTTTTTACCACCTGAGCTTATTCACATGTTTTGTGATAGTCAAGCCACGATACACATTTTTTAATCCTATTTTAATGGAAGGACTAAATATGTAGAGATCGATTGTCAACATGTTCGGGATACTATGAAAGACGGGCTGCTGACTGTGATACATGTTCGAACTTCGAAACAGTTGGCGGATATTCTAACTAAATCATTGGACAAGATTCGTCGAAGTTGGGGATTTCAGCTCTACACTTAACGAAGAATATTGTGATAACTAAAAGTATATTCTCTAGAGATATAAGTATATCTTCTTTTTGTACATAATTTTAGAGATAGATTGTAAGGATAGACACAAGATGGTTTTCATCAATGTATAAATATCTAACCTTGAACATTAATAAACAGAACAGTTTCTATTCAATTCTATTTAGTGTCAACTATAATGATGTGTGCTTTGATTTCGTCTCTTATCCACGAATTATATTAAGTCCATATTTCAACACTAGGGTCCATTATTCATTATATCTCGTTTTTAGTCTCATTCAATGTTATCCAAGTCCATGGATTATACACTGAGGGACCTTTTTAATATCTATATTCACATCTATCTCTATCACAATAATATTGATATAACAACAAGTCCAAAACCAGTCTTGGCACGTCTCTTCTCATTATCTTATAAACGCATAAATATCCGTTGCACATTATATTTATATTTATATCTTGATGAACATTAGAATTAAACATATGTTACTTTCAATTCTGCTATATGGCCATTTTCCGATTTAACTTTGTTTCAGAATCAATTTCGTGAACAAGAAGTAAAGATAAAAGACACAGAAAGACGAATATAAATAATGAATACATCAAGATTTACACAAATTATACAATAAAAAGTAAAAGGTAAAATAAAGAAACAAAGTGTTTTTTGCTTTGAAGTTTTAATCACATATTCTCCACACAATAATAACCCCAATACTCAAAACAAGGCAAACCCTTCCAGCAAAACACAATCAAGAGATTTCAAAATTACATATCAAATCAAATAAATTAAAGATTTGTTCCCCAAATAACAAAAAAATATTCGTTCTTCTTTTTGTTCTTTTTTTGATTTGGGGTTCTGGCAAAGTAACATATGGTTTCACATTAAATTTAAAAGGTCAGACCTTTATTGAGTTTTGAACCTGTAGAGCACTTTCTTCTTCTTGGAAGTCTGGTTATCGATTGTGATCACAATCTTTCCCGGTTCACCCACCTTAAAAGAATCGGTTATCACCGGTTCATCCGATAACTCAATCTTCCGGTTCTTAGCGACGATCACAGTGTAGCTTTCTTCTGTGGTCGGCTCAAACTGAGCTCCATAGCTCACATCTGCACCCAAAACCCTAAGCTCCCATGAGAGCGTGCAAGCCTGTCGCAATCAACACAATCCACATTAACCTTCAACATTTTACGCTTTGAACTGATCGTAATCGATTTTGAATGTATATATACCTCAGAAGCTGGCAACTCGATAGTGTATTTGGCTGCTGGTTTAACGATGTCTTCGGTTACGGTGTCTCCAGTGGTTAAAGGAATATCTTTGTTAAGTCCGCCGTATTTAACCGGGACTTGTTCAGGAGCTATGTATCTGTTTTTAACCAACATAAACATTAGTGAGAAAATGATTCTTTTTTTAAAATTATTGTGAAACGGTAAAAAGTGGTTAATTACTTGAAAATTGTATCAGCAGATTTGGTTGGACCAGCAAGGACCATCTTGCTCCTAGTCTTTGGCGATGTGATAATAGATCCGAATGTTTTGTAGTAAGGAATGTACCACCATGGAACATTGATGAACAGCTGCAAAACAAAAATAAAAACTATTAACTTTATTTTGAAAAAAGGAAATTAAAGAATAAAACACCTTTTGACACACAAAAAAAAGAAGAAGAATAAAACACCTTTGACAAAAAAAAAATCACCGGCAATTTCGGCGTGACAAATTGGGTTACAATATTATTTATTTTTTTTTTGTAAAATTTATTATTTTTGGTAACGTAAATGTACTGTTGTCAGATATGTCATAACGTACCTCTCTAGTGGCGAATTCGGGATAATTGTCTTCGAATTGTTTGACGGCGCGCCTGATGAATTGCCACAAGGCTCTCTTACCGAGTCCAGGAGCGTTCCTGAAGTCACTGACGAACACAAACGAAGATTTGGCATCAGGGCTGCTGAAATCAAGAGCTCTCACACACTTCTCTTGTAACTGAATCCTCCAGTTGAGGAATTTGTTAAGCTTCTCCTTGTCGGAGAAAAGCTCCTTGTTCTGGAACTCGCCATATGAGCTGTAGATCACGACGTGACCTTCCTTGTCGACACCGTGAGCAAACACCATCTTCTCGAACTCGCTGGCTTCTTCTCCGGCTTCGGCTTCGACGAGCTCGTCGATTTTGTTCTCCTTGCGCCACTGGACGGTGTTTTTCAGCATCGTCAAGGCTTCCTTGACTTTGAAGTCTCTTGCACGGAGGAATTTCAGGAGGATCACGTCGGATCTCTCGTCCTGGAGGAGAGGAACTCCGTAGATCGAGACTTCTTCCGGCTCCACAGGCTCGGGCTCCGCGACGACGGTGGTCTCTACGACAACCGGAGCGGCGGATTCTGGAGGAGTGACGGAGACGATCGACTCTTCGATTGCTTCCACCGTCTTGGTTCCGTCTTCTTCAGAGGCTTTCTCGGTGGTCACGACAGTTACTTTCTCTTCTGGTGCGTCAGGTTTCTCCTCTGATTTGGTCTCAGCCGGAGCCGGCGTCTCAGATTTCTCCTCCGACTTGGTCTCTTCCGGAGCCGCTGCTGGAGATGATTTCTCCTCCACCTTGACGGCTTCTTCTGGTACTGGAACCGCCGGTTTCTCTTGTTCCTTCTTTTCCTCTGTTTTCTCTTCTCCTTTAGTTTCCTCCGCCGATTTCTTCTCCTCTGTTTTCTCTTCCTTCACCGGCGGCGCCGGAGCAGTGAATTCATGTTTGTTCAGAGCCTCCCTAACGAGCTCCTTAAATTCCTCAAGTGCCTTCTTCTCAAGTTCCTCAGGGGACGGAACAATCACCTTCTCAGCTACAACTGTCTCTTCCTCCTTCACCGGCGTAGATTTTTCCGCCTCCGCCTCCAAGGTTACCTTCTCCTCCTTTTCCGGCACGGCCTTCTCCTCCGAGGTAACTGGAGGAGTAACCTCTTTCTCCGGCACCGGAGCAGGAACAGTCACCTCCTTATCGGTGGCGACAGCGACAACCTCAGCGGATTTGGGTGCCTCCTCTTGAGCCATCTCTGATCTTTTTTAGAAATTCAAGAAAAGAAAGGAGTGAGAGAGAGAATTTGATTTGTGAGGAGAGAGAGAGAGAGACGAGAGAGGTTTTATAAAACGGAAGGCAAAAGAGAACACAGACTGGTCGGAGCTGTTTATTATTTTGACAGCTCATTCGAATGCTTTCTCCGTGGGTCCCGTTTCTTTTTCTTCCAACGGCCGTCTTTTGCTTCACGATTGATTTACACTTCCTATTTTTAACCATTTAACCTTCTTTTTTTTACTTAACCTTTTCCTGATTTTTATATCCATTCCATAAGTAACAAAACAATTAGATTATTGACTGTCTATATATATTCCTCCTACAAGCGATACTTACGTCAATATATTTATCATATAGTTGACAAAAAGAATATATTTATCATATATATATATTCATAATATCTCATGACTTAATATTTAAACATATCTTGATGATGATGATCTCCTTGATTGTAAGATATTATTTCTCCCACACTAGTCTTCAAGATTCTATGTGCCCTAAATAGTTCTGTTTTAGTCATTACTTCTTTAAGAAAAATATCTAATCTTTACAGTTCAAGAATAAAATTTCAAATTTAAATATAAATAACTAATATTTTTTTCCCGACTAAATCATAACTTGATTAATCATTAAATACATTGTTTGGTTACAAAATCAAAAGCATATACATAAAAAAATGAAATCATTTTGAGAGTAAGAAGGGGATATAGCATGCTAGTCATGTTTTTCTTTAAAATATGATTTTTTATTTTAAAGTAAAACGTGTTTTAAATCATGATATTTCATCATATAACTCTTAAATATATATATTAGGGTACCATATGCTACCAGCAAAAATTTTAAACTCTCGTTTTTATTATCGTAGTCACTCAAAATAATAGAATTCAAGTTGGAACCGATCATATTGTTTTCATCTGATCTAAATATGTTAATATATCAGCAAGTTCGATAGACTTAACCGCAATTAGAGAACGAGCCTAGTTCAAAAAATACATAACAAGCGATAATCCCCATAAGATGTATAAATAGTCATTAATCTTGACAAGATATCAAAAGTATTGGAATTGAATTGTGTATTGAATGGGACCCTTAAGGTCTTTATATATAGGTTACAAGAGATTCCTTCTATGATAAGACTTTGGATCTTAAAGATAAATACGAGATATAGAAAACCTAAGTCATCTAAATCCTATTCGATTGATGTATATTTTCTTTAGTAATGTATATCGCCTACAAAGATTATGTTGTTGTTGATCGTTGAGTTAATTGAGAAGCTAATGATGCTATTTGCGAATTGAAACTCATGTGTTCTGTTTGAGTGTTGTTAGCTGTGTGTATTGTTTCGTTTTTCTGAACTGTTTGATAAACAGTATCCAGATCCGACATAGGTGTCATTGCACAAAGCTGAGACCGAATTGCTCTGTGAACGCCATCATCAAGACCAGCTAAGAAATCATGTACTTTTAGATTTTCGAGTTCCTTGTCTCGGACGGTGTTTAGATCACATTCACATTTGTTGCAGGCACAACTTTTGGTAGTTGTTATCAGCGATGCCATCCCAAAGCTTTGTAAGTCGACTAAAATAATCTTCTACTAATGATCTATTCTGCTTGTAAGTTGCTAAAGCATTGTGTAGCTGTTAAAATTTAGCTCCGCTTTTTAGAGAAAATCGATTTTTGACTGTATCCCAATATTCTTTTGCGTTTTATCGAGTAGAAATCGATGATCTTAGCTTAGGATCAATCGTTAGTTTAATCCATCCTACAAGTAGATGGTTATTTGCTGTCCAGTCCTCATAATTTTGAGCTTCGAAATATGGTTTAGGAATGGGTCCATCAAGGAAACCAAACTTCTTACGTGAGCTTAACGCCATACATCGATTTAGTGCCCATTCGTCATAATTGGACCCTTTGAGTAGGGGCTGTGAGATTACGGCTCCTAGATTATCGTTTGAAGATAAATCATAAAGTGAGATGGTTTTATATGATTTCTAGTTGCTATCAGCCATCGTTAATCAGGTTTTTGTGATGGAGATGATGATATAATAAGGAAGTGCTCTGTTTTGCTAGGGCAAGAAACAAAGTTTTCGAATGAAAATGAAGTTGAAGCCGAGAGGCTTTGTTTGATTGATTTGCGGAAGAAATTTTGATATTTTCTCTGCTTTGATACCATGACAAGGTATCAAAAGTATTGGAATTGAATTGTGTATTGAATGAGACCCTTAAGGCATTTATATATATATAGGTTACAAGAGATTCTTTCTAAAAAATACTTTGGATCTAAAAGATAAATATGAGATATAGATAAACCTAAGTCATCTAAATCCTATTCGATTGATGTATATCTTCTTTAGTAATTTATATCGCCTAATAAATATGTCTGAATATACAAAATCAATTAACATAATTAATATGATTGATTTGCGGCGCTCTATTTATTTGAAGTGATTAGCGGCGTTGATAACATGCATGTTTTTTGCAGTGTTGTGTCCAAAGAATATATGATGCCAACAAACACTTTTTATCCCTTTTATTATTTTATAATTGATGTATGGAACGTTGTATTCATTGAATATATGCGATCGAAGTCCTGATATATGTCTTTAATGATGCCAAAAGAAACACACAATATCGCATATTACATATACCAGAGAATATGTCACATAAAAAGTTTAAATTTTGAATAGTAGCCGAAAATGGTTAAAATTTATTTATCATTGTGGGTTCATTGTGAGACGGTTTTTTGGTAAACTTCCTGCATACAAAAATATTCAGAGTGTACTGAATTTCATTTGGAGAAAATGTACAAAATTTGAAATCCATCTATTACAAGAGACTCTCTCAACTCTATCAATCATTGTTTGTATGTCTAACCATTACATCTAAGAAAAGGTTTTTATGAAAAGAATAAGGTATATGGATACTACCATGTTCCATGTTGCTCAGTGGGGTGATGGAGAAATCACAAACACCTCTTCATTAGAATGTATTCTAATTTGGGCTCACCTAAAGGGTGTCCTATTTAATTTTATGATTAATGAAGGGTTGAGTTGGATAACTAGTGGTATTGGCCATCCTAAAAAATGGATGAATGGACTAAAAGCCTTACAAGCTTATTTGTTGCTCATGTAAAAGTGGAAGTGAATGCAACAATAAAGTTCCTTACTGAGCTGGAGCTGATTAGACAAAGTGAAGCAGTCTTCAATGTAAAAGTTGAGTACCCTTGGCTGTCCCCCTACCTGCTCTCATTGCAAGGAAATAAGGAATATCATTAAAGGAAAAGCCTACCTCTACGCCTGAATCTGTTGATCCTCCCCTCACTAACCAAACTACCTCTTCACCTCTGAACCCTACCCATCAACTTCCTCCATCTACTTTTGTTTCTCTCCCTGCTCAAGCCCATGTTTCACCTAAGAACCAAACTCTTTAGCCTCTCTTGCCGGTCATAAAACCCTAAACACCCAGCCAAGTTTTGATTATGGCTCAAGGTGTTGATCAACTGGAATATTCATCCCCAATCACTGCTGGTTCTCCTATTCAGTCCATGGATATCGACATCTCGAGTTATACTTCCCTTTTGGACTACATACCAACCGAGTATACGACTAATTGTGTCCTTGCACTAGCTGCAACGGTTATGCCAAAAATATTTGATACCTTCCCATGCCTCCTGGTTACAAATTGCCAATGATCATGCCCTTCCCTCTTCTTCTTGAGAGGAAAATTGGATCTCTGCAAAAAGGAAAAAAGGGATCAGTTAAACCATCCTACATTACCATCCTTAAGCCTTCCCTGAAATACTCTTAACTCTTTTGCCTTTCTAAATAACATGGAACATCATAAACCTTTATCCAATCTTTCTCGCCCTAACAGTTTAAATTCCCATCCCTCTACCCTCCAACCCGATTCTAACCCACTAAATGACTAATCCAAAACAGAAAATCCTAACACTTACAAATCTTCCCCTCATCCTTCTCTTTCAATCCTTGTTGCGGGTGTCCTCCTTCCCAAAGGAGTGGCCTACCCATCCTTTTAATGTGTACAAACCTATTCTTTTGGAATGATTGTGTTATAAACAATATGGACAAGCAGCTCCCTTTAGCAAATGGCTCTCTTTATATCAGCCAACTATATGTGCTCTTTTGGAGACCCATATAAAGGAAAACAACTTGAATCAAATTATGTTGAAGATCTACCCGTCCTGGAATTTTGTCTCAAATCCTGATACTGATGTTGATGGAAGAATTGTCATTATTTGGAAACCTCCAACTTTTGTTGAGGTTATGCATTAATCATGGCAATCTCTCACCTGCAAAGTGGAGCTTCTTACATGAGCGGTTTTCTACTATACAACCATTTACGCTTCCAACTGTCAAGAAGAATGTGGTTTTTTTGTGGAGTGAGTTGAGTGAGATTCAGAATACTCTATTCATGGAAAACCATAATTGGATTGTTGGTGGAGACCTAAATCAGATTATCCACTTCGCTGAACACTCAGCAGATGCAATAAACAACTTAACACTGGATATGGTTGATCTGAACAATGTCTTCTGTGATCTGTGATTGGAAGATTTTTGGTTCCAAGGTCTAGCTCACACTGACGAATAAGCAACCAGAAAACCCAATCACAACGAAATTGGATCGAGCTTTGGTAAACAGTCACTGGATAAGAACCTTCCCGGACAGCATTGCTACTTTCCTTCCTCATGAATTCTCGGACCATTCCCCTTGTCTTCTTAATATCTCTTGCCCATTGCCCACCTCTAGAACTAAGCCCATCCAATTATTAACTTTCTAGCTACCCACCCTCATTTTCTGTCAATAACTGAAACTGAATGGAATCAAATGGAAACCAAGCTCTGGACCTTGGCTTATTGGGTTACAAACTAAAATCATTAAAAAAATACCACTAAAGACACTAAATAAAGAGAGTTTTTCCGATATCCAAAATCGAGTGTGTGATGTTAAAAGTGTGCTAAAACTTATGCAGGTACAAGCTATTTAGAATCTCTCAACTAGTTCTTTCCAAACTGAAAAACTGGTACATGAAAAATGGATGTTCCTTTGAGGCATTGAGGAAAGCTTCTATAAGCAGTAGTCTCATGTTAACTTACTTTGGCTAGGTGATCAGAATAAACCATATTATTAGAGAGTGACAACAAGCAACACGTCAAATAACTCCATTTGCTCCCTTCTCTGTGGCAATGGTGATATCACTCCTGACCTAGATTGTATGAGTGCTTTGGCTATCTTCCATTTCCAAGTCATCCTAGTGCCTCAAGTTCTCAGTCCTATCACTTCTACTTTATCATGGTTCCCTGCCCTCCACAATCTGAGATGCAGTTCTCATGACCAGAGTTTGATGTCTTTAATCCCCACGCCAGCTGAGATTGTTAATGTACTAAGGAAGATCAATCCTAATAAATCCCCTAGGTCGGATGGTCTATCTGTAATATTTTTTTAAGTTGCTTGGTCAGTTTTTGGGGAAGAGGTGGTTCAAGCAAAAAGGAACTTCTTCATTACTGGTTTTCTACGGAGAGCAACAAATATTGTCAACAAAACTATCTCTTGGCTACTGGTGAAGAGACTGAAACCGGTTCTACCGTATATCATTCTTCCAAACCAGACAACGTTTGTCCAAGGAAGGCTACTAATCGAAAACACTTTGCTAGCGTCTGAAATTGTTCAAGGATATCATACGAAGGGAGGAGTGAAGCGTGTCATGACCAAGGTAGACATCTCCAAAACATTTGATACCATTTTTTCGGAGTTAATATTTCAGTGCCTAAGGAGTGTCCATTCCAGAAATCTTTCTAAGGTGGCTAGAGGCGTGCGTTTGAACGACATCCTTCTTCTCTGTAGGTTTCAATGGGCGATGTTATCGCTATTTCAAGGGGAGGAGATGTGTTAGGACAAAGTGATCCTTTATCACCTTACATTTTTATACTAACTATAATCTATCTCTCTTTAACTCTAAACAAAGCAGCTTTAGAAGAAAAATTCAACTACCACTACCGATGTGCAAAAACAAAGCTTACTCACCTATCATTTGTGGATGGCTTGTTGATTTTCACGGATGGAAGCATGTCCTCAATTCAGAATGTTCTAGCAGTACTAAGAGTATTTAAGGACCGGTCAGGTTTAGCTGTCAGCCTCCAGAAGACTTGTATGTTTACAACAGGAATGGAAACAGATGAAGTTACCTTCATCGAGCTCCAAACAGGACTGATTACTTCATGTCTACCAATAAGATATCTAGGTGTGCCCTTATGATCTAAAAGATTATCAATACAAGATTGTGCACCTCTAATCCAATCTATAAAATCGAAATGCCGCTCCTGGACTGCTCGATCACTATATTATGCGGGTCGCCTTCAGCTTCTAACTTCAGTCATCAACGACATCACTAATTTCTGGACTAGTACGTTTGTCCTGCCAAAAACAGTCACAAAAGAAATTGATGCTATCTTTGAAAAAATTCTTTGGAAAGGTAAAATAGATGTTCATGGATCGATAAAGGTAGCATGAACTGCTTGCTATAAAAGTAAATAGGAAGGGAGATTGGGAAACATGGTAGCTTGGAACTCGGCTTGTGCCTTCAAGATTGGATGTTGTTCTTCCACCAATCTTCTATCTGGTCAAGCTGGTTCATCTCTGAGATTCTGCAGAGCGATATTTATCAGTTTTGGGTTATCAATACAAAGCAAAAACATTCTTGGATTACAAATAAATTGCTCGACTTAAGGCCTACTATCTACCCTTGGATTAAGAAAATGGTAGGAAATGGCAAAACTTGTTAATTCTGGTATGGAAACTGGTCATCTTATGGCAATCTAACTAGATACATGAATGCACAACCAACCCACATACTTCCTTATACAACACTTGCAGAAATATGGGAGAATGGTAATTGGATCTTTCATCAAGCTCGTACTGACCAACAAGTAAACATAATAGCATTCCTCTCTTCAATTTCTATTGTGGACGAGTTGGATCATTACGAGTGGTGGCCAGAGAATGCCAAAAGCTCTAAATACACTACTGGTATAATTTATGACGAGTTGAGAGGAGTCTAAACGCCGGTTACCTGGTACAAATCTGTCTGGTTTTCAGGCGGTATTCCTAGGCACAAGTTCTTTACATGGTTAGTGATTCTGAATTATTGCCCGACGAAAGATCGCCTAATTAAATGGGGTCTTCAATTAGATGAAAAATGCCTCCTCTGCAATATAGAGCAAGAATGAATTGCCCATCTCTTTTTTTAACTGTGATTTTGCTTGGTCAATTTGGGTAAAGATAGCAAGAAAGATCAATCTCAACTCACCGAGAAACTGGTTGGATCTGCTCCAGAGTATTGTGGGCTACAAAGGCCCGACCTCATCAAGAACCATCCTCTTGCTAGCCTGGAAAGCCACCATGTACATGATCTGAAAAGAAAGGAATGGAAGATTACATAGAAATCACATCTCTTCATCGGCGTTGATCACTAGTGAGATTAAATAAATCGTAAAAAAACAGGATTTCTAGTCTAAGGCAGGACATACCTCGGTTCTCCTCCTCCTTGATGCAACTGTGGCTGCAAGATTAGTCGTTTTGGATAATCACGATCTTCCTTTGTGATCGGCATGTAAAAGTTTATTCGGCGCTTTACCAATCATATTTTGCTTTGCGACATATTTCCAAGACTGGCTTTTTGCGAAACCAGCTTCTGCTGGACATTTTCTATTTAGGCTTTCTATTAAATTTTGGGTCTGATTCAAGTTGGTTTTCAATTATCTAAAGGCTGTTTGGCTATAAACTCTGTAAAACTCTTCTTTTCTTGCATTTAAATATAAAAATCTTTATAAAAAAACTATTATCATTCGTAGTTTTATATCTGCAGTGATCAAAAAATAAAATAAAGAAAATTTGTTTCGACCAAATACAAACTATTTTTGTAAACAAATAAATTTGGTTCACATCAAATTGATATCCACTCTAAAAAATAAAATGTTTCTTTCCGTACACAATTTAATTTACTATAATCATTATTATCATTCAAACCTTAATTATTTTACCATATAACATCACTTCTACAGAACAATTTATTCTCGTTTTATGGTTTTATTAAAAAAATTTCAGTTATTAGGCGTTGAGTCGTTTTGTTAAGAATTTATTGGTTTTCATGGGAAGAAAGATTTAATTTAACTAATAACGCGATAACACGACAATTTGCAGTTAAATTTTAAAACATTGATAATTAATAGAAATGGCAGTCAGATTAATCTAAGTTCAAATTGTCCAAACCAATCTGGATCCAACTTTTTCCAGATCTGCCGGGTTTGGCCCACTGCGATCTAAAATTCTATGGCTCAAACCCAATATATATATATATATATATATATATATATATATGTTGGCCTGCATGTTTATATACTAACTTATTTTATTTGGATTTCAGCTTTTTGATTAACTATAAATAAACTTATTTTCTTGTTTTTATACTTATTCTGGAAAATATTAAAATATTAATAGCAAAGATAAATTCTAGTACAATAATCCAAAAAAGTAAAGCAATAATCTTAAAGAAACAATCTTATTATTCAAATTTTTTTAAAAAAGTAGAAAAGCAATAAATCCGAAACAACATCAAAATATAGTAATAAACAACAAAAATACAAAATAACACAATTTTCAATTTTTATTTTTGTCCTTTTCATCAACTACATCTCTAAATGCATACCAGTGAACATAGTGAATATGAAGTTACACCTTCTCTTGCAGTCATTTGCGAGAAGAAAACACGGGATAAGTAGTGTTTGTATTTGATCATAGTTGTAATTGTATAGAACCTAATTAGAAATGCAAATGGACAAAACAAGTCTTATATCACTACAAGAAAACTGCAATATAGCCACATATTTTTTCGTAGCTATGAGCCAAAACTCGTGGCTATATTGACCATAGCCACTGATAGCCACAAAATAATTTTGTGGCTATGGGCTCGTGGATATTGTAAAATCGTGGCAATTCGTGGTAACGCTTCCAGGATTAGCCATAAAATAGTCACAAACGTTTTCGTGGCTATGTTTCAACGAATAGCCACAAACATATCAGTGGAACTACGAAATAGCCATGAAACATTTAGTGGCTATTAACCATGAATATCCACAAACATTTCGTGGCTATATTAGCCACGAATAGCCACAAACCTATCTGTGGCAATGACTACGAAATAGCTACGAAAGTTTTTGTGGCTATTAGTCACGAATATCCACAAACATTTTGTGGCTATTATAACCACGAATAGCCACAACCTTTTCCGTGGAAATGGCTACAAATTAGTCACAAACCGTTGTGGATGTTTGTGTCTATGATAAATTGCATAGCCACAAAATATTTTACCACTAATTACAATTAAAATTCAGATTAATACATTTAAATCCTAATTAATAGTAAATTTATATAAAAAAATATATTTAAATTCAAAATATAATTACATTCAACTATCATAGTAATATTAGTTATATACAAAAGCATATTACAATAAAAGGCAACTGTTTCCAGTATAAGCTAGTGGGGAGACATTACAATCTATATTACAATATTGGGTACATACATACTGACCAAAAACAGAAAGCCTAAATGTACAAAGACTACATATTCATTCATTTGTAAAAGAGAGTGAATGGAGAGTGACATTTCATAGATTGACGGGGGACACATTGTTGTTTGCTGAAGAGACATTGTTGGCTGGAAATACATTGTTGTTGGCTGAAGAGACAATATTGTTGTTATACTGAGAAGAATCTGAATGTAGGTTAGAAGCAGAAGATGCACTCTCACGGATAATGGGTTGAAAGGTGAATGGATCCACACCATTCAACCTTAGGAGAGCCGACACTCCTACTTTCAATCCACCTATGTCGTTCTGCATACTTGCCAAAGGAAGATCTAGTCCTTCTTTCAACCCGACTATATCCTCATGCATACTCGCCATAAGGGACTGTGATTCAGCATGTCTAAGGAGTGCAACAACATTCTCTTTTGGTGAAAATTGAAGATACTTGATTGACCCGAGCCCATATACACACCCCTTCTTGTTTTTGCGATCTGCAAAATAAACAACAGAGTATATAAAATGACTCTAACAAAACAATATCCTACAAAATCATAAGTCATCAAACAAACCAATATCCACCAAACTCAGACTTATCAGTGATTAAACTCAGAGCAGTGATTAATTCAGTACCAAACTCAAGACACATATCAAAACCAAACACAAGACCCATTTCAATATCCAACTCTATTATCAAACTCATGCTTAGAAAACTCAGTAGCAAACTTATTACAACTACTTAGCAATGATCAAACATCAATATCAAACACATAACTTAGTCATACTTAGCAGACACACATATATATATATATACTCAAAGTTAGTAGTGATCAAACATCAATATCAAACACATAACTTAGTGATACTTAGCTAGAGATGTCAGACGGGCTAACCCAAGTTCAAATAGCCCAATCCAACGCGGTTTCAATTTTTTTTCGGATTTGACGGGTTGACCCGTGCGGGCTGCGGTCTGAAAGCCAATGGCCCAAGCCCAATCCACATGTATTTTACGGATTAGCGGGCAGACCCGCAGATTCATATACAATCTCGATTTCAACTTTATATTTGACTATAAATATACTTGTTTCTAAGTTCTTATACATATTCTAAAAAATTATATTAAAAACATTGATAACAAAAATAAAATTTTAAAACAACTTTACAACAATTCAAAAACGAATAATCTTAAAGAAATAATTTTACCATTGGACAATCTTAAATGATAAAAAGAAAAAATCCGAAAGCACTATTAAAAAACAGCAATAAATACCAAAACACAAAAAAGTAACACAAACCTTTTATACTTTTATTTTCGTTCTCTTCATCAACAACATTTATAAACACATATTAATGAGCATAGTGAAGGTGAAGTAACACATTCACTTGCAGTCAATTGACGAGAAGAGAAAACTGGATAAGTAGTGCTTGTATTTGATCATAGTTGTACTTGTAGCACATAATCTAATCAGAATCAAAGACATATAAAAAATTGTAAGTGAACAAACGCAAGTCTTACACTGACTCTGACATGCTCGCATTCTCGTGTTCTAAAATAAATATTACAAACCTAGACAACAAAACACACGCATATACAACTATAAATTTTCACAACAGATATGTTGTTAATATTCTGAAACAAAATAATTCTAATAAAGACTAAAGAGCATCAGAAAGTTGAACATGAATGTTTTTCCGGTAAATTTAGAAATGTCCGCGGGCTAACCTAAGCTCAAACAGCCCAACCCAATGCGGTTTCATTTTTTTTTCCGGATCTAGCGGGCGCGCGGGCTGCGGTCTAAAATCTTATGGCCCAAACCCGCCCCGCAGCAGATCTATTTGGGCTCAACCCGCGGGTTACAACCTATTTTGACATCTATACTTAGCATACACACAGACATATATATATACTCAGTGAACAAGTAAATACATTTAACTCAAAACATAACATACCGCTTACTTCAATATAGGCGGCGGTGATGTATTGACTGGATGGAGTAGATGCGCATGATCCATCATTAGTTATGGAGGATTGATGTGATCGAGAGATAGCCAACTCCTAAGTTTTTTTCAGAAGAGCCTTCGATCGTTAGTCAATTACAGTGCCGTCCTTTTTGGTGTGAGTTTTAAGCACCACCGCAGTTAAAGGTGGATCTTGTCCACCAGTCTCCACTGTCTATTCAGAAAACGTGTTAGTATCAGAAAAAATAGTTTTTATTTACATTAAGAAATGAACTAACCATCTCATGGGCCACATGAATGTGTGGCTTTTCTCCATAAGTGTGTTGGTGGGAGCCTAACCCATTTGGATCTGAGGAGGAGTTTTCAGAATCTTGCTCCTCTTTTGGTGGCGCTCCTCCTCCCAAGTTTCCAAAACTATACCTCACTATCCAACCCCAATAAAATTAGGTTTTTTTGCATGATCATCGCCTCTTGCTCACAATGTATCCAATTGAGAATATGGTAATTGTTTTCCATTTTTGGTAAATCAAATTGTGATGTTGGGGATCCCAATAGTACTTTTAATTTACATGAAAATAATACCATTAGTTTATATCATTAGTTTATATCAGAACAAAGTCGAGGATACCATAAAAATATGAAACATAGATAAACCTTACCACAAAGGTAGTCAACCATTTTGTCTTCTTCTCATCGGGCACCATACTGTAATTCCACCAAGGTCCCCAAAAATTTGATTGATACGCTGCCACAATACCTTTCCTAATGCAATCATCAATGTCAAACCTATGACAAATAGAAAAGCAATATCAAACTCAAACATCAAACAAAACCAAAACCAATAGCTTATAAATGCATAACTAAGTTATATTTAGCAATCTCGTAAGCAAAAAATAAGATACATATCAATATCAAACTCTAATATCATATCGTATCATACTCAAAATCATTACTAACCAATTCACACAAACCCGAGACACACATCAAAGGATACATGAACCTCTGTTAACATATCAATATCAAACTCATATCATTCTCAACCCTATTATAAAAGTCAAGACATAGCTAGGCCAAAGACTTCAAACAAACTAAAATCAGAAGCAAACTTAGACCAACCTCAGACTCATCGATTTTCAGAAGCAAACTAAATAAAAAACTAACCTATTCACACAAACCCGAGACACACATTAAATGATACATCAAACTCTATTAACATATCAATACCAAACTCATATCAGTCTCAAACCTATTATCAAAATCAATACTTAACTAGGTCAAAGACATCAAACAAAACTAAAATCAGAAGAAAACTTAGACCAACCTCCGACTCATCTTTCCAGAAGCAAACTCAATTGAAAAACTAACATATTCAACAAATCGGAGACACACATCAAAGGATACATCAAACTATATTAACATATCACTATCAAAGAGATATCAGTCTCAAACCTATTAACAAAGTCAATACTTAGCTAGGTCAAAGACATTAAAAACCCAAAATAAGATACAAACTTAGACCAACCTCAGTTATAAAGAGTCATCAATTTTCAAACACGAGTCTAAATTGCTCTAAACAGTTCTACAAGGATCGATTTGGCACTTACCATAAACCACCATTTTCTCTTCAAGGATGTATAAGTGGCGTGCTTCGTCTCTCCGGAGCATCCATCACTGCGGCCAAACTCGATAGTGGATGACGAGTGCCTCATGTACTATTTGTCCTCGTCGCCCTTGGAGGAATCTGAGTTTGAACAACTCGTATGCGGGTTGTGGATCCACCAGAGGAAGAAGTTGTGAGACGATTCATCTGCATGCATAAAGAAATCGAGGTTAGATATACACAACTGTAAACAGAATCGAAGAGATTAATTGAATCGAAACAATATCCGAAAAGATATTAGAGTTTGTGTGAATAAACAAAATCCTAGAGAGAAATTAGGGTTTGTAAAATTAGGGTTTATGAAAATCCGAGATAACTGCATGCAAATCGAAAGTATAAACGAAGATGAAGCGACTTACCTTTGATAACCGATGAAGGACCGAGTTAGGGTTTTCAAACGAGAAGGGACGAAATCAAGTTGAGCCGACTCGAGGATGATCCGAATCGAAGAAGAACGAAGAGAAAGTCAGAGATCAAAGATGAAATGGATATAAATCGTAGAAAGAGAAAGATAAAGAGATCAAAGATTCTGAAATCGAAAGAGAGAAAAATTGTTGAAGGGTGAAATGAAGAAGATACGATGCCTTAGGGTTTTTCTCGATTGATTCACTTTGCTGGGTCAAACTTTTGGGCCAAAACAATACGCGACAAACAAAAATCCAGGCCCAAAGTTTTGCTGCATATTGAATATAGCTTAACCACGAACAATACAGTAGCTATTCGTGGCTATGCAAAAAATTAAACCGCGAATTATTGTGTACCAAGTGAATTGAACTGCGAAATTAGAATATATTTGTGGTTAAATTAGAATATAAATTTTAAATTTAATTTTATATAAATTATATGTTTTATAATTTAATATATGATTATACATTTGAATATTATTAACTAAATCTTAAAATGTTACAATATTACTAGTCTTCACATGAGTATGAATCCTAATAATCGTTATACTGATCATTTATATCATCTTCAGACAAATATTCATCATCTGGATTGATGATCAGTGTTGGATCATATTCTGAAGCATCTTGGACTGCATATGCTTTGACTCGTACAATATCAGTTGTTGGTATAACATGCTCCGCAATGTAAATTGGTATTTCACTGAGAAACTTTTTGAGTTTCACAAACTCCTCTCGGCATAACCTTCGTTGTAGCCCACCATTCTTTGCAGGTTGGTCGTACTCGCGGATAAGGAATGTAACACACTTGATCACATTGCTCTGGTAAGATGAATGAATCGTACATGTCATAGTGCATCTTTGGGAAAAGATCAACAATACCTGATGGATGTCTTCATATTCCTCTACTGGTTTTGAATCATTAACATTTAAAAATCATGGCTTTTAGGCTGATGGCACCGCTATAATCAATCATGAATATCTCATCAATTAGTCCAAACTACTCTGTGTCAGCAGTCCCCTGAGTGTAAACACCATAGTTACCGTATTTCGATTCTTCCCTTAGTTTTACGTATGGGAATGGTACCCCCTCAAATAATACATAGGTCATGATGTGACTTGATGCTTCAGACCTTATCAAATTCTAGTATCCACAATTGGAAATTAAATGACGCATTGGCAGTATTAATCTGTAAATTTATTTTTAATTTAGTATGATATAACAAATATATAATTAAGATGAATATAAATTTAGTACTTATATAGTTTTTGCATCATGTTGCAATTTTTTCATCTTTCACTATCATCATTGCGTATGAAGTAATGTTTGGATGGCTTCACCTTATATATTATTCAAACATCCTACATATACATTATTTATGTATTATATATAAAATCCAATAAATTTAATTAATTATAAATAAATTAATAGTTATGAAATAAAAATCATTATAATACCTTTCATATGGTTCAAATGTTTCACAGTTGAGAAGCAAAAATGTCTGAAGTATATTGTAATCTTCATCATTTAACCATGCCCATGATGTTTTTCGCTGATTCGTCGTACTTGTTGGAACATGATCGGAAAATCCTCGTACTTGTAGGTGAAATTAATTTCGCTGACATCTTCTGCGGAGTCTAAAACTTCTGGAGGTGTAACATAATTAGCTGTCACATATGAAATTTCTTCATTCACACATTGAGCTACAATCGATCCTTCGATTCGGGCTTTGTTTTTAACTTTTTTTCTTCAGTTGATACATGTATCGTTCAAAAAGATACATCCATATGTACAACACTTGACCGTTTAAAGCAGTTCCATCTAGAAAATGCAGGGTTAAATATTCCATCACATCAAAGAACAACAGTGGGAAGATTTTTTCGAGATTGCAGAGCCTCATAACTATAATTCTTTCAATGTAGCAACATCTTCTTTCCTTAGAATTTTGGTAGATTTTTCTCGAAAGAATAGTGCAATATCTACATAAATCATCAAGTAAAATCATTAAACGCAGAACTAATCGTAAAATGATATATGAATTTTAAATATATGATACTTGAAATTGCCGCAAACACATTTTTGGGAGTAGTTCCGTAAATACAATTGGAAGAAGTCTTTGCATGATGACATGACAATCATGACTTTTTAAACATGAAATCTTTCCAGTCTCCACATTAACACAATGTATAAAATTTGAAACATACTCGTCTGGAAATTTAATATCATTCTTGAACCACGTAAGAAACTTTTCTTTACATCCCTTTGACAGTCTGAATATTGAAACATGCACTCTTCCATCTTGAGCGACCTCTAAGTCAGGTCTTGTGAAAAACGAAGGGTGATCCAACCTTGATTTTATATTATATTTCGTCTTGTTGGGAACATTTAGGACCGTGTTGATTAGATTGTCAAAGAAATTCTTCTCAATATGCATAAAATCAAGGTTGTGTTGAAAACGTAGGTCCTCCCAGTACGGAAAATCCCAAAAGATACTCTTCTTCACCCAATTGTGGTCAACACCATACACTTCAATTGTCCTATCTGGATTGTCATGTCCTTTTCCTCCAAGATCCACCGTCTTGCAAAGTCTGGGTATGTTGTTAATCCTCCCGCGTAAAATTTCTTCCCCGGTCAACCACGGCGGAGGTTCATCATGAACATATTTGTTCTTCAGAAAAGATTTAACATTCTATTTGTAAGGATGATCATCGGAAAAAAAAATTATGTGACAATCGAACCAAATGTGTTTTCGCCCATTTGGCAACCAAAATGATTTCGTCTCATACATACAGTATGGACATGCCAACCTTCCATGTGTCATCCATCCAGACATCATACCATACGCTGGAAAATCGCAAATTGCCCACATTAGACCACTCTCATTGTGAACATCCCTTTTCGTGATACATCGTACGTCTCTATGCCGTCACTCCATAAATTTTTCAATTCTTTGATCAGTGGTTGCAGATAAATATCCAAGCTTTTCTTCGGATGGATCGGCCCTGACATTAATATGGAGAGGAAGAAATATTCTCGTTTCATACATATCCCGGGGGGTAAATTGTATGGTGACATGATGACGGACCAAACAGAATATGATTGGCCGTTCATACCAATTGGATTAAAACCATCGGTGAATAAGCCTAAATAAATATTACGACTCTCAGAAGCAAAAGCAGGATATACCTCTTTAAAATGATTCCACGCCCTTCCATCTGACAGATGATGCATTTCTCCTTCAGGAGATACATGTTCAGCATGACATCTCATATGTGAAGCTGTTGTATTAGAATGATACATGCACTTCAATCGATCCGCAATCGGTAGATAAAACATCCTCGACTTTGGTATCTTTTTTCCCGATCGACCCACATTTAGTTCGTACCGATATTTTTTACAAAACCGATAATGTAACAAATTTCTATCTTCCCCCTTCCAAAATAGCGTACAATTATCCTCGCATACATCAATCTCATGACAAGGCAACCCAATAGAACACATCAAATTCTTGGTCTCGTAGTAAGATTACGAGCATTATTAGGCGAAGAAAGGACATAATTAAATATATGTGCGATATCGTCAAGGCATTCCTTCGTAATATTGAAATTGGTCTTCCAATTAATCACTTTTGACGACAGGTATAATTGAGATATCTCATCAGCACATCCATCATATAAAGGTTGGTTTGCAGCTTCTAACACCTTGAGAATTGGATCCTGGTATTCTTCGCATATTGGTTCTTGGAAGTTTTCGGCATAGTCAGGTAGCATGTTGAAATCTCCAATGGGCTTCGGATTTGATCATCTGGAACATGAATATCAGGATAACCACTTCATGCTCCATCTTCCGCCACATGATGACTTGTTGAAGCTTCGCCATCGTACTGACAATTCTCTCCATATTGCGTCCACACATAATAATTATCCGTAAATCCCTTACTCATTAAATGATTTAACAAAATATCAAAATTGCTTCGTTTTTGGTTCTTGCATCTCTTACACGGACAATACAAAGTTCCGCTCTCTAGATAAGAAGGTTGACTACAAGCAAAAGAAAGAAAAAAGTTTAAACCCTCGTTAAATTTTTTAGAGACACTACGTCAGAACGTTTTATACGTTTATACATTCACTCTCTCGATTCGAAAAAAAATCAGACATTTTGTAATGTTTCTATTGATTTTTGATATCTCTCAATGGTTGAGTTCTTGCGTAATTTATAGATTTCACCAGCCACGAATAGTCACAAATATTTTCGTGTCTATAAAGAATATATTCTCGGCAAAAAAATGGTCTAAAGTCTATTGAGTTGTCGTTGAACAAAGGGTACGATCATTTCAATCATGTGTAATATCTGCATAGCCACAGATGCCCACAAAAACTTTTGTGGCTATATTACATTAGCCACGAATAACCACAAAATATATGTGGCTAAGACAATAGTTATGAATTTCCACGAACTTATTAGTGGTTAACTCGTATAAATTATATACCGACATGAATTGACCAGACGCATGCATGATGGACATATCAACTCTTGAATGGGTGATATGAATAAAGTCATAAGACACGGATAGCCACGACATATTTCGTGGCTATATAGATATTTCAGTAGCCACGGATAGCCACAAAACTATTTATGGCTATATCCACAAATAGCCATGAAATAATTTCGTTGTTTGGTAGCCACTGTTATTTCATAGCTAGGTAGCCACGGTTATTTCGTAGCTATTCGTGGATAATACTTCGATTATATATATATATATATATGTTTGTGTGTCAAATAAGAAAATAACAATTTGAGTTGAGTAATGCATCTTTAAAAAAAAATCCACAAAACACTAGAATTGTTGATAATAAAAGAAAATAAACTAGAAAAATTTGTTTTCGCTACAAACTACATACTGTTTTAAGTCCGTGAAATTGGTGCGTCAACAAATAATATGTATTCATAATTCATATAGAAAAATTCGAAAAAACAAAAATAGTTTTCTAATTTTTGAGATTTTTCACGATTCTACATGCAAAACACAAATGCAGATCAGCTAATTGAAAAAGTTTATGTTCAACCGTCACAAATTATCCACATTAATTCTGAGTCACTAGTTTCAATTAAAAAAAAATCATTTTAGATTTATATTTTGTTAACAAAAATATGAAAAAAAACTAAAATTGTATCTTTGAAAATAGTATTTGAAAAAGTAAAGTTGGTAGACCCGGGAGTGATCCGTTAAAAATCCCTTCATCGGTTGCTTTTGTCAAAAGAAAAAGAAGCTGTTTGGTTGGTGTTGTTCATCGCTGGTGACATCTTATTATTATACATTCTTGCATTGTATTTAGCTGTTTTCTCCCTTTTTATTCTTTTATAAATAACCCACTTACTTATTTTATATACTTAATCTCAAGAGATGATTGATCGCAGTAGGCAGTATACATATTAAGATTTTTATTATATACTTTTTGATGGGGGCAAATAATTATTTGACTCTAGATGCTACGATCATCGTATCTGACTTTTTCTAATTTATATCACTAATAAAAAAATTGTATATAGCCACATTTTATTTCGTGACTATAGCTAATATTTCGTGGCTATAAGTGGTTTTAGTCACAAAAAGTCACGAAAAAAACATGGCTATACGATCGTGACTATTTTTTTCGTGTCCAAATCGTGACTAAAGCCACTTTTTTAGTCACGAATATTTCGTGACAAAATTAGCCACGTTCTGTCACGTTATATTTCGTGACTTATGCTTTTTTGTCACGTTTTATCACATAATTAAACGTGGCTAAAGTCAAAATTTTTTTTAAAAAATTACAATTTTTTTTGATATAACAATAATTTAAAAAAAACAAATATAAAGAATATCTATGACACAATTAAAAAACATAAAAACAAATTTTTTTAAAAAGAATGAATAAATATTTAATATACAATTTTATAATAAAATATAATACAATAAAATACAATAATAATAACGAAAACGATTCCCCATCGCTGGCTTCAGTCTTCACCGCCGGCTTCGTCTTCACCACCGGCTTCGTCTTCACCGTCACCAGAATAAAGTCACGGCAGGTCCGGTGATATGGTCGTCATTCACGTAACGTGGATTGTGTATAGGGTTTAGAGGATTGTGTTTAGTGGATAGGGTTTAGTGGATTGTGTTTAGGATATAAGGTTTGGCGGATAAAATTTTAAATTAATGTTTAAAATTTTAGATTTAGAAATAATAATTCATTTTATAATTAATGTTTATATTTTGACTTAATAATTTATGATTAAGAGTATGGTTTATAGTATGATAATGATTTAGGGTTTAGAGTTTGAAGGGTAAGGTTTGGAAATTTTAGATTGGACAGACCTTGGCCACGAAATAAACGTGACTAAATCGTGACTAATTAGACACGATTTAGCCACGTTTTCTTACGTGGATAGCTTTGCTACGATTAGTTCGTGACAAAACGTGGCTGTATGTAGTCACGTTTTGTATCGTGACTATAACGTGACTAATTGCCATGTTTTGGATACGATTTAGCCACGTTTGTTTGTCACGTGACTAATCGTGACTAGTTCGTGACTAATTGACAAAAACGTGGCTATACGATATATTTTTACTAGTGTACATATATAACGCATTCTGTATTTTCTTCTCTAATTTCCATTTTATTTATGAAGCAGTATGTTATTGTGTAAGCAAAGCAATCATGGGGAAGATCGATCAAAAAAAAAACAAAAAAGGGAAGCTAAAACTAGTAGGGCGAGAATATGACATCCCATAATTATACGTTAAGAAACTATAGTTTTTGTATTTCGTCAAAAGAAAAAACTATAGTTTTGTAATTTTTTGGACAAAAATATTTCGGAGAAGAAGAACGCTTCTTGTCTAAAGTGTGTGATGACGTCACATTGCTCATCGTACTTCCTTCGATGACGTCACTTGTTTGAGTAAAAAACTTATGAAATTTTTTATATCGTTATTATATCGTTACCGTCTTTTTTTTTGTCGAACTGAAATTCTCAAAAGAACATAAAATTAGTCTGTTACAAAAGTTTGGAAGTCGAATTGCCTTATAGCATTTAAGTATCTCATCAACTTTTATATTCTAAATCTTAGTATATATTCAAAAATGCATCTATAAATTTTTTTGACATGTTTAAAATATCACTTAAAATCTCAAAACATTCCAAATGGAGGTTGTAGGTGTTTATCACATTGATCAAGGTAGTAGAGTCTAAAGCCAGTCTTAGTTTTGAGACCCTTATTCTTCTTGCTACTTGCATAGCTTCTAGCATTGCACTTGCTTCGGCCATTACCAGTGTTGCTATGTAGTTCCGAGTTGCTAATTTTTACTTGAAGAAGGGATTCCCTTTGTTTGGGAAGCACCAGCTAATTCTTGTCAAGCCGCATCTGTGTTACATAAGATTTCATCCGTCTCTAAAAGAGTGGTCTATGTTGTTTCCTTTAAGAATGAGCTTACATTCTCCTTTTCTTCTAATTGAGTTATTGACCACTCACATGCTGTTGTCATAACTGTTATTAGTATTTTCTGTGTCGATCTATCTCTATTTTTAAAAATCCTTTTGTTTTTTTGAATTCTAAATTTCCCAGCAAATCCAGAGGAAGATAAGTCCTGAGCTGAATCATGTTGGTAGAAGATTTGTTAGAAATTTTGCCCTGATTAGAATGTCCTTAAATTCATATAGTCCGTTTTTGTAGTGTTCGGTTTGTGGGTGCCTTGTCCCACACTTGTTTTGCGAACACACAATTGAACATCAAGTGTTATATAGTCTCAGCTTCATTGCATCTAATTTAGTTCTCAGTTTGTATTACTTGTTGTCTCACCAAATTTTCTTCTACCGGTAGTACTCCTCTTGATGATTGAAATAGGAAAAGTTTTATCATCGGTCATGTTTTCATGTTCCATACTTCACCAATCCAATTTAAGTCTCTCTGGTTTTGATGAGTATGTAGAGATTGTTATGCATTTTCCATTGCTGAGTGATACAAAAACTTTGTCGAATATCTTCCATCCTTAGTCTCTATTCACACAAACTCATCTTCAACGCTAGTTTTTGATGAGGACATCAAGTCATCATCAACCAAAAAGTATGGAAAAGACAACAATCAGCTGACCCAAACCCCCAGATAAAACAACATCGAACAAACTAAAGACATATGTTCATGTTTGGGAGCATATATTCCAAACCATGAGTTAAACTACAAAACAAAATGTTCTAGAATCTCAGCTCATCAAATAATCACGGAGAAGTGAAATTGGTTCAAAAATCTTTCCACATAAAGAAGTTATTCAACTTACAAGTTAGAAAATTTTCAATAGATCCGAGGGAGACATACGACCACAAAATGAAACATTGCAACTAAACCAGGATGAATCAAGTAACAAAGTGACTTGTTATGTAATATTGATTCATAAAGGAATCCAAGATAGTTGGAATCAAGTCAATCTCAGTTTTAAAGGAGAAGTTATTCAATTTCTAAACCAAAAGTTTATGCACTTATCTTATTTGGAGTTTCCCATATTTAATACACTCCAAACTCAACATTGATGACTTGGAGAGACCTTAAACTAATACTACAATGTTTTGGAATCACACTTAAAACATTCAGAAAATCATAGCTGCAACATAACACACTAGATCATCCAAACTCTCATAAAATCATACTTACCTATTTTGGAACCAAAGAAGATCAAATCCCAACAACTCTTTTCATGGAGTTTGGCCACATATTGAAACTCTTTCACATCAACCTGAATGTACCTAGACACTCTACATTCGTACCAAAAATGTCAAGACTAAATTTCAGTTCCCTTGCCTTATTTGAGCATAATTCTGTTTAATGGCTCGAACAACCACATTTTTTAATCTTTGCAATTTCTTTATTATTTTAACATTATATGATGTGTGTATTGAGCTTATTTAAGGTCAATTTCATTTACTATGTAAAACACATTTCAATCAATCAAAATTATAATACAAAAGTCATTTTTTTAAGTGTGTGAAAAATATTTTTATGATTCAAATTATCTTGGAATTTCAAGTGTGTGAGAAATACTTTTAATCTACTGACTCTAGAATTTTAGGATTTTTTGTATGATTCAAACAATTATAGGTTCTGCAGCAGATTGAGACAATCAATCAACCTACCATATTGAGAGAGAGAGAGAGAGAGAGAGAGAGAGAGAGAGAGAGAGAGAGAGAGAGAGAGAGAGAGAGAGAGAGAGAGAGAGAGAGAATCATCTATCTTCATCACCTTTCATTTCTGTTTTAAGAATCTTCTGATCATCAAGTGATTTTACCATTGAAAATAATTATGAGACTACATCATCTATCCATTATCAGTTTTGCTTGGTTCAATATCGTTAACGTATGTATACAATATTTTGTTGTTAAAATTTGTGTTGTGACATAGTAAATACCTTGTTTACATCAATTTAAAGCAATTTGTTGTTGATTAAAACTACAATTTCTGAAGAAATTGAAAGCTCAAATGTATTTATATAAATTTGAGTTGAAAGCGATGAATTTTACTATAGGTTTGATTATATAATTTGAATAAAATAAGAAGTTTTACAGTTACAAATTATTGATAATTTGACTAAGGGGTTCAAACATACACACATGGTGAATAGTCTGCATGTCATTTTCAAAAATACGAGCGATGAACAATAGTAAATGACAAGGAAATAATAATCCAAAATGCATTATCTCTCTTTCTTATATATATATATATATATATATATTACATATCCTAGGAAATAACCAGACATCCTAGTTATATTCTAAATATATGTATATATTCGTCTGACTCTTCTATAAACTAAATCCTGTCATGGCATGGCGCAGTCTCCTGGAAAATTTTCAGGTTATGTTTAGAAAATATAAAGTAAAAATGTTTAGTTGACCAAAAAAAAGTAAAAATGTTTAGAGGAAGAACATTGGTAAACCCCATCTTGGAGTTCTTAACAATATTTTATTAATATTTTAGTTACTTATGAATAGTTAAGAACTTGTGTAATTTTTATCCTTCCATTGATGAACCCAAGTTGGGGTTCTAAAAAAAATATATATTTTCAAACATTTTATTGGAAAAAAATCAACAGAGAAATTCTTACAACCTCTCAAACGCTCTTTGTTAAACCTATACAAATGTAAAAGATGATGTTATCTTTATGTTTTGCAATTTACCATTTGCTACATAGGTGTTGGCCAATCTTCTAGTCCGTCGAATATATGAGTTGCGTAGATGATTGTTGCACCTAGTTCTTCGCATTCTTTTCGCAGAAACTTTAAAAGATCGGCTCTTGCGAGTACATCAAGATCGACAGTTATTTCATCCCAAAAAAGAACCTAATCAAGAGAGTTGGATTCAGATCCTATTATGATCTTTGTCCTATGTTTAAGTATCAAACACATTTCGAAAGTTCGTGTTTACCTTTGTCCATCTGATACCTTGTCAAGACGCTTAAATGCGACGAAAGATCAGTCATGAGCTTTAATATTATGTCAAATACTTTTGAATCCTTTCCAAAATTTCACAGAATCAAATGTAAAGAAGAATTAACTTGTGGCCATTGAACAAAGAACTGATCAGCTAGCCTTAACTTGTAAAGCAGCAATCCACTTAATGAGAGCTTCTTCACTCTTGCTACACTCTCAACATAAAAGATAGACGACCATCTAATTCCCAGCACCTGTAACCAAAGATGAAACAAGCACTCAATGAGTAATAAAACATTTCTGAACTGTGTATACCTTGAACAAGAAAGAAATCACACACAGAGGAATAGAGGTTCCAGGACCATTGCAAAGAATCTGAAAAACTTCAACCAGATTTCATAAATAATATGTTTCAAATTTTTGGAAGAAGCCTTAAGAAAACCTGAAAGCATGGTGTTTAGAGATTCACAATCCCTAAACATACCAATACATGATGAATGAATACAAAGAAACATCAATTTCCAAGTTCTCTTCTAATTATCATCCGGCAAATACAAAGCATAAATGGTGAACATTTAACAAGTAATGAGTGAATCCGTACCGATCTGGTCTGACAAATTCCTTTCACCATCTCGATAACCTTAGCAGCGGTATGTTTCAAATCGTCATCTACATAAGGCACAACCTCCGCAGTTCTTAAACCAAAAAACAACCATAAATGATCTCCCTAAAACCAAGCCCCAGCTAGAAAAGGGGAGAGGTGAGCGTACCGGGACCAGCGAGACCAACGGCGGAGATGGCGTTGGGTTTGGCGTGGACGATCAAGAACTTCAATTCAATCAATCATCCCTCGTGCTTGTTACAAGGGCTTTCTACTCCAAGAATTTCGACTATAACTCCAATTAGATCTACTCCAAGTAGTAATCTACAGTACCTGTTCGATTAGGCGATGCACAAGGCTACCTGTAGAGGTGGCATTCAAGAATTGAAGACGATGCACATGTCCGATGGGTTCCGATAGGAAGGAGAAGAGGATGAACGTGAAGATTAGGCGATGCACAGACCAATGAAAAACTGACAGGTTGTTAATATACAGGTTCTTAAAATCCTTATTTAAGGATCGATCCTTAACAATATAGCTATGTTTCATTTATTTTTAAACAAAAATTCTTAAGAAACTGAACCTAAAACCTGTTAAGATACTCCAATGGATATGGTGTTATATAGTGCTAAAGAACCAAAAAAAGGTGAAAGGGAAACAAAAAAGAAAAGAAAAGAAAAATGAAAACGAAAATATGAACTCTTGCCGTTTTACTTTTCAGTTTTCACATCAGCATGAGACAACTTGCTTGTTTCTCTTATCAAGAGCGACTAGAAAAGCAAAATTGCATCCAGAAAATATGTAAATGATTGTGTTTAGTTAAAAAAAGGGCTTCAAATTAACACGAAGTTTATGCAACTACGACAAATATTAAATTAATTTTAATGTATGCCTTTTCACTACTACATAGTACATACCTATGAAATTGTGTACGCTGTCATTTATTTATTCATTCATATTAAATTCGCATCAAAAAGATGAAGACAGAACCAAATCACATCAGGATGTCTTGTTTTCTTCTGCCAAACTACATGAGTTGCCAAACTGCGTCCATCTCATCTGGAGTTCGACTCCACCTTCCTTTCTCCTGCTGGAAGGACTGGATCAGTGGGCCGGCCCGTTGTGGCCCATACAGCGTTAAAAAAAAAAAAACTACATGAGTTGCTTTTCTGCATCTTTAAGCGTAATCTGGTTGGATATTAAGCCCAGTTATATGCCCAGGCTCATTATGTTAATAGCAAAGCTGAGTTCTGCCCAATCGAGAAAGTTAAAAATCAGTCCGCGCTTTATATTTAATATTTTTTTTTTGTCAATATTTAATACAAACCTCTGCTATGCTACCTCTAGAACTTTACATTATGGGGCACTTTCCCTATTGTTAATTACACAAAAAGGTATTTGTGTTACTATACACTCTTTAGAAACCCATAATGTTTATTTTGTCCTCTAAATATGTGTTTTTTTAGTTAGGATTATGGCAATCTTGTTGACTAAAACCATAAGTTTATTGAACGCTTTTAATCTGAACCGTCAGATTGTAAAACAAACAAATCTTACGGCTCAGAACAAAGTATATTGTTTATTCTTCTAATTTTTTTTTCTTCTCATTTCTCTTTCTCCCTTCATCTTCTTTTCATTTCTAAGTTTTATAAGATACACAAATTAATTAATTTTGAACTATAAGTTAAAATTTCTTTTTCTCTATATTATGAGACCTATTTTGATATATTTTAGTACAATTTTGAATCAAATCTTGTGGATGTTGAAAAAGTAAGGTTTGAATCATAGATTAAACCTATGTCCACATACAAATGTATATATATAAGCATCGATATGGACAAGTAAAATAAACGAAAATAGAACGAATGTAAATTATGGATATAAAGAGGACATTAACTTTGAGAAACCATACAAACGTACAACGAAAGAGTGTCTAGTGGATATAGTAGTGACAACATTAACTTTGAAATATTGTTGGCGATAGTGCTTGGACATGAGTAATGGTTTGTGGAAAAAGTTATAAATGGATCGACAGACTGTGGGTGTAGTAGGTGGACACATCAAAAGAATGTCCACGAAAAAATGTACACATAAACGTGTCCGACATGGATGAAAGAAAAATAACTTACTCATGCTATGTTGTAATATCCCAAGTATGTTCACATATAAATTGTTTATATAAATGTACACAAAATATTTTTTTATACAAATAAATATACACAAAATAGTGTTCACATACCATTGTACACAATATAATATCCAAGATTATGTCCACATATAAATTGTTTAAATAACTTGTTTATGCTATTTTATCCATGAACATAAATTTGTATAATGGTGAAAATAACGATTGTTTGTGGACACAAAACAATTGTAATGGTGGATATGATCTTGTGGACATCGTAGTAACGACAGTGGAGGATAGTGGCATAAACATGATTTTATGATTTGTGAACGTTATTGGATTAATGGATGTTTGTTATTGGATTAATAGGTGTTTATCTTAGTGTATTGTATACAAAAAGTGGCATAACCATAAAATACATAATCTAGTAGCTGCTAGTAATGTACACAGTCAACTACGAGCGATAAGTCTACGATGTCCATAAAGATTCATACAGACAAAATACACAAACTGTGTAATTTCATATCCATAATAACATATCCATTCGTTATAATACACAATAAAAAAAAATTATTTAAAATGAAAAAAAACATTAAGAATACATGTCCACATATTTGATGTTTTTCCAAAGGACCAATAATTTTTATTACATGTCCACTCGTTGTTGTTCTTGACATCAATACCAAATATCCTCTTTCATAAATATCGACAATTCACCAAAGGTTCACCCAACCTTCTAAGAAAGAAAAACCCAGATTGGAAAAAAATCCAGCTTCGATTGTTCAAGCCAGGTAAATGAGAGTGATTAATTTCTTGCTTTTCCTGTAGTGCTTCTTAAACCTCAATTCTTCTTTGTTGTATAACCTATCACTGGACGGACAATACAAGCTATTATTGATAACAAGAATGAGAATATAAACACATTTCTACACACACTAATTATTAGAAGTTAATTAAAAGGTTCATGAAACCTTAAATCAATAGTTCCCAATACATGTTAGAATGGACATTATGAAATCATAAACTTAAATTGAGGTTTATCAATAGTTCCCAATACCGGCTAGAATGGACATGCCGAAGGCACAAAAGAACATTTGTCTAATATCTCAGGTTCATTCGGTTACCAAATGCATTAAATAGATAAGCAAACAATAGACACAATAGTTAATAGTTGTTCATCATTTACAATACATCAAAAACTCGGGTCATATTCTAGTAAACCTTCGAACCGATTCCATTAAGCAAGCATAGTGTTCTTAATAAACGAACAACCGTTGGGAAGGAGAATGATCCTAAATCACAGGTAGATATATGAGGAACTAGGAATATTACTCTTGCGGATGAGGTTGAAACATGTTGTAAATCAGACGCCGCCCAAACCCTAGCCGCCGTGGAGTTGATAGATCCGGCGAGATCTAAAGCGGAGTGAAACAATCTGGCTGTGGCATTAGGTCAAATAGACTGAAAATCATAGCTAGGAATGATCGTCTCCTTGAACGGCTCCTGACCATTATCGCCAGACCATCATCGTCGCTAACCACTTCAACAGGCGATTTGTGGTACTGCAATCCAATGATATGAAATCAGGTGCCGATGTTGAACGTGGATGCCTCATCTTCTCCCTCTTGGCTCTAGCTTCAACCACCGCATGTTCGAAGAACGCATTTTCAGGCGACTCTTCTTCCCCTTCCTGATCGAAGTCCAAATTTGAAACCTGTCTCACCTTATCTGCCAGACTCTGCTGCTCCTGCTATTGCGGAGGTTTGATTAAACCAAAGTCTCTCTCTCTCTCTCTCTCTCTCTCTCTCTCTCTCTCTCTCTCTCTCTCTCTCTCTCTCTCTCTCTCTCTCTCTCTCTCTCTCTCTCTCTCTCTCTCTCTCTCTCTCTCTTTTCTCTCTCTCTGTCTCTCTTTCTCTCTCTCTTTTTACAAACCCAGATGAAAGTAAAAACGAATCAGAAGGTTAATTAAAGGGTAGAAGGTTAATAGGGTAAAAGCATGGAGGTACCATAAAACTTGAAATGCTCCAATAAGTAACTAGAGTCTGACCCGCACTGAGCGTGCATGTGTTTTTTCTTTTTATTCACATTTTATAATTGTTTGATTTATAAAACTTATGTTAATATCAAAGTTTTAGTATTGATGTATGGTAGTTAACTAATGATTGGTATGTTTAAATTCCGTTGGATTAAACAATTATTTTTCGTTTATTTTTGAATGAGTTTTATACAACATTTGATTTATGTTAATATCCGTCTTTTAGAATTCATATATATTAGCTAACTAATTTTTGATGTGTTTAAATTTTAGATGGTAAACAGATATTTTGTGTTTGTTTATGAATAAACAGATATTTTTGAATGAGTTTTATACAAACCTATCTGTGGCAATGACTACGAAATAGCTACGAAAGTTTTTGTGGCTATTAGTCACGAATATCCACAAACATTTTGTGGCTATTATAACCACGAATAGCCACAACCTTTTCCGTGGAAATGGCTACAAATTAGTCACAAACCGTTGTGGTTGTTTGTGTCTATGATAAATTGCATAGCCACAAAATATTTTACCACTAATTACAATTAAAATTCAGATTAATACATTTAAATCCTAATTAATAGTAAATTTATATAAAAAATATATTTAAATTCAAAATATAATTACATTCAAACTATCATAGTAATATTAGTTATATACAAAAGCATATTACAATAAAAGGCAACTGTTTCCAGTATAAGCTAGTGGGGAGACATTACAATCTATATTACAATATTGGGTACATACATACTGACCAAAAACAGAAAGCCTAAATGTACAAAGACTACATATTCATTCATTTGTAAAAGAGAGTGAATGGAGAGTGACATTTCATAGATTGACGGGGGACACATTGTTGTTTGCTGAAGAGACATTGTTGGCTGGAAATACATTGTTGTTGGCTGAAGAGACAATATTGTTGTTATACTGAGAAGAATCTGAATGTAGGTTAGAAGCAGAAGATGCACTCTCACGGATAATGGGTTGAAAGGTGAATGGATCCACACCATTCAACCTTAGGAGAGCCGACACTCCTACTTTCAATCCACCTATGTCGTTCTGCATACTTGCCAAAGGAAGATCTAGTCCTTCTTTCAACCCGACTATATCCTCATGCATACTCGCCATAAGGGACTGTGATTCAGCATGTCTAAGGAGTGCAACAACATTCTCTTTTGGTGAAAATTGAAGATACTTGATTGACCCGAGCCCATATACACACCCCTTCTTGTTTTTGCGGTCTGCAAAATAAACAACAGAGTATATAAAATGACTCTAACAAAACAATATCCTACAAAATCATAAGTCATCAAACAAACCAATATCCACCAAACTCAGACTTATCAGTGATTAAACTCAGAGCAGTGATTAATTCAGTACCAAACTCAAGACACATATCAAAACCAAACACAAGACCCATTTCAATATCCAACTCTATTATCAAACTCATGCTTAGAAAACTCAGTAGCAAACTTATTACAACTACTTAGCAGTGATCAAACATCAATATCAAACACATAACTTAGTCATACTTAGCAGACACACATATATATATATATATATATATATACTCAAAGTTAGTAGTGATCAAACATCAATATCAAACACATAACTTAGTGATACTTAGCTAGAGATGTCAGACGGGCTAACCCAAGTTCAAATAGCCCAATCCAACGCGGTTTCAATTTTTTCCGGATTTGACGGGTTGACCCGTGCGGGCTGCGGTCTGAAAGCCAATGGCCCAAGCCCAATCCACATGTATTTTACGGATTAGCGGGCAGACCCGCAGATTCATATACAATCTCGATTTCAACTTTATATTTGACTATAAATATACTTGTTTCTAAGTTCTTATACATATTCTAAAAAATTATATTAAAAACATTGATAACAAAAATAAAATTTTAAAACAACTTTACAACAATTCAAAAACGAATAATCTTAAAGAAATAATTTTACCATTGGACAATCTTAAATGATAAAAAGAAAAAATCCGAAAGCACTATTAAAAAACAGCAATAAATACCAAAACACAAAAAAGTAACACAAACCTTTTATACTTTTATTTTCGTTCTCTTCATCAACAATATTTATAAACACATATTAATGAGCATAGTGAAGGTGAAGTAACACATTCACTTGCAGTCAATTGACGAGAAGAGAAAACTGGATAAGTAGTGCTTGTATTTGATCATAGTTGTACTTGTAGCACATAATCTAATCAGAATCAAAGACATATAAAAAATTGTAAGTGAACAAACGCAAGTCTTACACTGACTCTGACATGCTCGCATTCTCGTGTTCTAAAATAAATATTACAAACCTAGACAACAAAACACACGCATATACAACTATAAATTTTCACAACAAATATGTTGTTAATATTCTGAAACAAAATAATTCTAATAAAGACTAAAGAGCATCAGAAAGTTGAACATGAATGTTTTTCCGGTAAATTTAGAAATGTCCGCGGGCTAACCTAAGCTCAAACAGCCCAACCCAATGCAGTTTCATTTTTTTTTCCGGATCTAGCGGGTTGACCCGCGCGGGCTGCGGTCTAAAATCTTATGGCCCAAACCCGCCCCGCAGCAGATCTATTTGGGCTCAACCCGCGGGTTACAACCTATTTTGACATCTATACTTAGCATACACACAGACATATATATATATATATACTCAGTGAACAAGTAAATACATTTAACTCAAAACATAACATACCGCTTACTTCAATATAGGCGGCGGTGATGTATTGACTGGATGGAGTAGATGTGCATGATCCATCATTAGTTATGGAGGATTGATGTGATCGAGAGATAGCCAACTCCTAAATTTTTTTCAGAAGAGCCTTCGATCGTTAGTCAATTACAGTGCCGTCCTTTTTGGTGTGAGTTTTAAGCACCACCGCAGTTAAAGGTGGATCTTGTCCACCAGTCTCCACTGTCTATTCAGAAAACGTGTTAGTATCAGAAAAAATAGTTTTTATTTACATTAAGAAATGAACTAACCATCTCATGGGCCACATGAATGTGTGGCTTTTCTCCATAAGTGTGTTGGTGGGAGCCTAACCCATTTGGATCTGAGGAGGAGTTTTCCGAATCTTGCTCCTCTTTTGGTGGCGCTCCTCCTCCCAAGTTTCCAAAACTATACCTCACTATCCAACCCCAATAAAATTAGGTTTTTTTGCATGATCATCGCCTCTTGCTCACAATGTATCCAATTGAGAATATGGTAATTGTTTTCCATTTTTGGTAAATCAAATTGTGATGTTGGGGATCCCAATAGTACTTTTAATTTACATGAAAATAATACCATTAGTTTATATCATTAGTTTATATCAGAACAAAGTCGAGGATACCATAAAAATATGAAACATAGATAAACCTTACCACAAAGGTAGTCAACCATTTTGTCTTCTTCTCATCGGGCACCATACTGTAATTCCACCAAGGTCCCCAAAAATTTGATTGATACGCTGCCACAATACCTTTCCTAATGCAATCATCAATGTCAAACCTATGACAAATAGAAAAGCAATATCAAACTCAAACATCAAACAAAACCAAAACCAATAGCTTATAAATGCATAACTAAGTTATATTTAGCAATCTCGTAAGCAAAAAATAAGATACATATCAATATCAAACTCTAATATCATATCGTATCATACTCAAAATCATTACTAACCAATTCACACAAACCCGAGACACACATCAAAGGATACATGAACCTCTGTTAACATATCAATATCAAACTCATATCATTCTCAACCCTATTATAAAAGTCAAGACATAGCTAGGCCAAAGACTTCAAACAAACTAAAATCAGAAGCAAACTTAGACCAACCTCAGACTCATCGATTTTCAGAAGCAAACTAAATAAAAAACTAACCTATTCACACAAACCCGAGACACACATTAAATGATACATCAAACTCTATTAACATATCAATACCAAACTCATATCAGTCTCAAACCTATTATCAAAATCAATACTTAACTAGGTCAAAGACATCAAACAAAACTAAAATCAGAAGAAAACTTAGACCAACCTCCGACTCATCTTTCCAGAAGCAAACTCAATTGAAAAACTAACATATTCAACAAATCGGAGACACACATCAAAGGATACATCAAACTATATTAACATATCACTATCAAAGAGATATCAGTCTCAAACCTATTAACAAAGTCAATACTTAGCTAGGTCAAAGACATTAAAAACCCAAAATAAGATACAAACTTAGACCAACCTCAGTTATAAAGAGTCATCAATTTTCAAACACGAGTCTAAATTGCTCTAAACAGTTCTAAAGAGTTCTACAAGGATCGATTTGGCACTTACCATAAACCACCATTTTCTCTTCAAGGATGGATAAGTGGCGTGCTTCGTCTCTCCGGAGCATCCATCACTGCGGCCAAACTCGATAGTGGATGACGAGTGCCTCATGTACTATTTGTCCTCGTCGCCCTTGGAGGAATCTGAGTTTGAACAACTCGTATGCGGGTTGTGGATCCACCAGAGGAAGAAGTTGTGAGACGATTCATCTGCATGCATAAAGAAATCGAGGTTAGATATACACAACTGTAAACAGAATCGAAGAGATTAATTGAATCGAAACAATATCCGAAAAGATATTAGAGTTTGTGTGAATAAACAAAATCCTAGAGAGAAATTAGGGTTTGTAAAATTAGGGTTTATGAAAATCCGAGATAACTGCATGCAAATCGAAAGTATAAACGAAGATGAAGCGACTTACCTTTGATAACCGATGAAGGACCGAGTTAGGGTTTTCAAACGAGAAGGGACGAAATCAAGTTGAGCCGACTCGAGGATGATCCGAATCGAAGAAGAACGAAGAGAAAGTCAGAGATCAAAGATGAAATGGATATAAATCGTAGAAAGAGAAAGATAAAGAGATCAAAGATTCTGAAATCGAAAGAGAGAAAAATTGTTGAAGGGTGAAATGAAGAAGATACGATGCCTTAGGGTTTTTCTCGATTGATTCACTTTGCTGGGTCAAACTTTTGGGCCAAAACAATACGCGACAAACAAAAATCCAGGCCCAAAGTTTTGCTGCATATTGAATATAGCTTAACCACGAACAATACAGTAGCTATTCGTGGCTATGCAAAAAATTAAACCGCGAATTATTGTGTACCAAGTGAATTGAACTGCGAAATTAGAATATATTTGTGGTTAAATTAGAATATAAATTTTAAATTTAATTTTATATAAATTATATGTTTTATAATTTAATATATGATTATACATTTGAATATTATTAACTAAATCTTAAAATGTTACAATATTACTAGTCTTCACATGAGTATGAATCCTAATAATCGTTATACTGATCATTTATATCATCTTCAGACAAATATTCATCATCTGGATTGATGATCAGTGTTGGATCATATTCTGAAACATCTTGGACTGCATATGCTTTGACTCGTACAATATCAGTTGTTGGTATAACATGCTCCGCAATGTAAATTGGTATTGCACTGAGAAACTTTTTGAGTTTCACAAACTCCTCTCGGCATAACCTTCGTTGTAGCCCACCATTCTTTGCAGGTTGGTCGTACTCGCGGATAAGGAATGTAACACACTTGATCACATTGCTCTGGTAAGATGAATGAATCGTACATGTCATAGTGCATCTTTGGGAAAAGATCAACAATACCTGATGGATGTCTTCATATTCCTCTACTGGTTTTGAATCATTAACATTTAAAAATCATGGCTTTTAGGCTGATGGCACCGCTATACTCAATCATGAATATCTCATCAATTAGTCCAAACTACTCTGTGTCAGCAGTCCCCTGAGTGTAAACACCATAGTTACCGTATTTCGATTCTTCCCTTAGTTTTACGTATGGGAATGGTACCCCCTCAAATAATACATAGGTCATGATGTGACTTGATGCTTCAGACCTTATCAAATTCTAGTATCCACAATTGGAAATTAAATGACGCATTGGCAGTATTAATCTGTAAATTTATTTTTAATTTAGTATGATATAACAAATATATAATTAAGATGAATATAAATTTAGTACTTATATAGTTTTTGCATCATGTTGCAATTTTTTCATCTTTCACTATCATCATTGCGTATGAAGTAATGTTTGGATGGCTTCACCTTATATATTATTCAAACATCCTACATATACATTATTTATGTATTATATATAAAATCCAATAAATTTAATTAATTATAAATAAATTAATAGTTATGAAATAAAAATCATTATAATACCTTTCATATGGTTCAAATGTTTCACAGTTGAGAAGCAAAAATGTCTGAAGTATATTGTAATCTTCATCATTTAACCATGCCCATGATGTTTTTCGCTGATTCGTCGTACTTGTTGGAACATGATCGGAAAATCCTCGTACTTGTAGGTGAAATTAATTTCGCTGACATCTTCTGCGGAGTCTAAAACTTCTGGAGGTGTAACATAATTAGCTGTCACATATGAAATTTCTTCATTCACACATTGAGCTACAATCGATCCTTCGATTCGGGCTTTGTTTTTAACTTTTTTTCTTCAGTTGATACATGTATCGTTCAAAAAGATACATCCATATGTACAACACTTGACCGTTTAAAGCAGTTCCATCTAGAAAATGCAGGGTTAAATATTCCATCACATCAAAGAACAACAGTGGGAAGATTTTTTCGAGATTGCAGAGCCTCATAACTATAATTCTTTCAATGTAGCAACATCTTCTTTCCTTAGAATTTTGGTAGATTTTTCTCGAAAGAATAGTGCAATATCTACATAAATCATCAAGTAAAATCATTAAACGCAGAACTAATCGTAAAATGATATATGAATTTTAAATATATGATACTTGAAATTGCCGCAAACACATTTTTGGGAGTAGTTCCGTAAATACAATTGGAAGAAGTCTTTGCATGATGACATGACAATCATGACTTTTTAAACATGAAATCTTTCCAGTCTCCACATTAACACAATGTATAAAATTTGAAACATACTCGTCTGGAAATTTAATATCATTCTTGAACCACGTAAGAAACTTTTCTTTACATCCCTTTGACAGTCTGAATATTGAAACATGCACTCTTCCATCTTGAGCGACCTCTAAGTCAGGTCTTGTGAAAAACGAAGGGTGATCCAACCTTGATTTTATATTATATTTCGTCTTGTTGGGAACATTTAGGACCGTGTTGATTAGATTGTCAAAGAAATTCTTCTCAATATGCATAAAATCAAGGTTGTGTTGAAAACGTAGGTCCTCCCAGTACGGAAAATCCCAAAAGATACTCTTCTTCACCCAATTGTGGTCAACACCATACACTTCAATTGTCCTATCTGGATTGTCATGTCCTTTTCCTCCAAGATCCACCGTCTTGCAAAGTCTGGGTATGTTGTTAATCCTCCCGCGTAAAATTTCTTCCCCGGTCAACCACGGCGGAGGTTCATCATGAACATATTTGTTCTTCAGAAAAGATTTAACATTCTATTTGTAAGGATGATCATCGGAAAAAAAAATTATGTGACAATCGAACCAAATGTGTTTTCGCCCATTTGGCAACCAAAATGATTTCGTCTCATACATACAGTATGGACATGCCAACCTTCCATGTGTCATCCATCCAGACATCATACCATACGCTGGAAAATCGCAAATTGCCCACATTAGACCACTCTCATTGTGAACATCCCTTTTCGTGATACATCGTACGTCTCTATGCCGTCACTCCATAAATTTTTCAATTCTTTGATCAGTGGTTGCAGATAAATATCCAAGCTTTTCTTCGGATGGATCGGCCCTGACATTAATATGGAGAGGAAGAAATATTCTTGTTTCATACATATCCCGGGGGGTAAATTGTATGGTGACATGATGACGGACCAAACAGAATATGATTGGCCGTTCATACCAATTGGATTAAAACCATCGGTGAATAAGCCTAAATAAATATTACGACTCTCAGAAGCAAAAGCAGGATATACCTCTTTAAAATGATTCCACGCCCTTCCATCTGACAGATGATGCATTTCTCCTTCAGGAGATACATGTTCAGCATGACATCTCATATGTGAAGCCGTTGTATTAGAATGATACATGCACTTCAATCGATCCGCAATCGGTAGATAAAACATCCTCGACTTTGGTATCTTTTTTCCCGATCGACCCACATTTAGTTCGTACCGATATTTTTTACAAAACCGATAATGTAACAAATTTCTATCTTCCCCCTTCCAAAATAGCGTACAATTATCCTCGCATACATCAATCTTATGACAAGGCAACCCAATAGAACACATCAAATTCTTGGTCTCGTAGTAAGATTACGAGCATTATTAGGCGAAGAAAGGACATAATTAAATATATGTGCGATATCGTCAAGGCATTCCTTCGTAATATTGAAATTGGTCTTCCAATTAATCACTTTTGACGACAGGTATAATTGAGATATCTCATCAGCACATCCATCATATAAAGGTTGGTTTGCAGCTTCTAACACCTTGAGAATTGGATCCTGGTATTCTTCGCATATTGGTTCTTGGAAGTTTTCGGCATAGTCAGGTAGCATGTTGAAATCTCCAATGGGCTTCGGATTTGATCATCTGGAACATGAATATCAGGATAACCACTTCATGCTCCATCTTACGCCACATGATGACTTGTTGAAGCTTCGCCATCGTACTGACAATTCTCTCCATATTGCGTCCACACATAATAATTATCCGTAAATCCCTTACTCATTAAATGATTTAACAAAATATCAAAATTGCTTCGTTTTTGGTTCTTGCATCTCTTACACGGACAATACAAAGTTCCGCTCTCTAGATAAGAAGGTTGACTACAAGCAAAAGAAAGAAAAAAGTTTAAACCCTCGTTAAATTTTTTAGAGACACTACGTCGGAACGTTTTATACGTTTATACATTCACTCTCTCGATTCGAAAAAAAATCAGACATTTTGTAATGTTTCTATTGATTTTTGATATCTCTCAATGGTTGAGTTCTTGCGTAATTTATAGATTTCACCAGCCACGAATAGTCACAAATATTTTCGTGTCTATAAAGAATATATTCTCGGCAAAAAAAAAAGGTCTAAAGTCTATTGAGTTGTCGTTGAACAAAGGGTACGATCATTTCAATCATGTGTAATATCTGCATAGCCACAGATGCCCACAAAAACTTTTGTGGCTATATTACATTAGCCACGAATAACCACAAAATATATGTGGCTAAGACAATAGTTATGAATTTCCACGAACTTATTAGTGGTTAACTCGTATAAATTATATACCGACATGAATTGACCAGACGCATGCATGATGGACATATCAACTCTTGAATGGGTGATATGAATAAAGTCATAAAACACGGATAGCCACGACATATTTCGTGGCTATATAGATATTTCAGTAGCCACGGATAGCCACAAAACTATTTATGGCTATATCCACAAATAGCCATGAAATAATTTCGTTGTTTGGTAGCCACTGTTATTTCATAGCTAGGTAGCCACGGTTATTTCGTAGCTATTCATGGATAATACTTCGATTATATATATGTTTGTGTGTCAAATAAGAAAATAACAATTTGAGTTGAGTAATGCATCTTTAAAAAAAAATCCACAAAACACTAGAATTGTTGATAATAAAAGAAAATAAACTAGAAAAATTTGTTTTCGCTACAAACTACATACTGTTTTAAGTCCGTGAAATTGGTGCGTCAACAAATAATATGTATTCATAATTCATATAGAAAAATTCGAAAAAACAAAAATAGTTTTCTAATTTTTGAGATTTTTCACGATTCTACATGCAAAACACAAATGCAGATCAGCTAATTGAAAAAGTTTATGTTCAACCGTCACAAATTATCCACATTAATTCTGAGTCACTAGTTTCAATTAAAAAAAATCATTTTAGATTTATATTTTGTTAACAAAAATATGAAAAAAAACTAAAATTGTATCTTTGAAAATAGTATTTGAAAAAGTAAAGTTGGTAGACCCGGGAGTGATCCGTTAAAAATCCCTTCATCGGTTGCTTTTGTCAAAAGAAAAAGAAGCTGTTTGGTTGGTGTTGTTCATCGCTGGTGACATCTTATTATTATACATTCTTGCATTGTATTTAGCTGTTTTCTCCCTTTTTATTCTTTTATAAATAACCCACTTACTTATTTTATATACTTAATCTCAAGAGATGATTGATCGCAGTAGGCAGTATACATATTAAGATTTTTATTATATACTTTTTGATGGGGGCAAATAATTATTTGACTCTAGATGCTACGATCACCGTATCTGACTTTTTCTAATTTATATCACTAATAAAAAAATTGTATATAGCCACATTTTATTTCGTGACTATAGCTAATATTTCGTGGCTATAAGTGGTTTTAGTCACAAAAAGTCACGAAAAAAACATGGCTATACGATCGTGACTATTTTTTTCGTGTCCAAATCGTGACTAAAGCCACTTTTTTAGTCACGAATATTTCGTGACAAAATTAGCCACGTTCTGTCACGTTATATTTCGTGACTTATGCTTTTTTGTCACGTTTTATCACATAATTAAACGTGGCTAAAGTCAAAATTTTTTAAAAAAAATTACAATTTTTTTTGATATAACAATAATTTAAAAAAAACAAATATAAAGAATATCTATGACACAATTAAAAAACATAAAAACAAATTTTTTTAAAAAGAATGAATAAATATTTAATATACAATTTTATAATAAAATATAATACAATAAAATACAATAATAATAACGAAAACGATTCCCCATCGCTGGCTTCAGTCTTCACCGCCGGCTTCGTCTTCACCACCGGCTTCGTCTTCACCGTCACCAGAATAAAGTCACGGCAGGTCCGGTGATATGGTCGTCATTCACGTAACGTGGATTGTGTATAGGGTTTAGAGGATTGTGTTTAGTGGATAGGGTTTAGTGGATTGTGTTTAGGATATAAGGTTTGGAGGATAAAGTTTTAAATTAATGTTTAAAATTTTAGATTTAGAAATAATAATTCATTTTATAATTAATGTTTATATTTTGACTTAATAATTTATGATTAAGAGTATGGTTTATAGTATGATAATGATTTAGGGTTTAGAGTTTGAAGGGTAAGGTTTGGAAATTTTAGATTGGACAGACCTTGGCCACGAAATAAACGTGACTAAATCGTGACTAATTAGACACGATTTAGCCACGTTATCTTACGTGGATAGCTTTGCTACGATTAGTTCGTGACAAAACGTGGCTGTATGTAGTCACGTTTTGTATCGTGACTATAACGTGACTAATTGCCATGTTTTGGATACGATTTAGCCACGTTTGTTTGTCACGTGACTAATCGTGACTAGTTCGTGACTAATTGACAAAAACGTGGCTATACGATATATTTTTACTAGTGTACATATATAACGCATTCTGTCTTTTCTTCTCTAATTTCCATTTTATTTATGAAGCAGTATGTTATTGTGTAAGCAAAGCAATCATGGGGAAGATCGATCAAAAAAAAAACAAAAAAGGGAAGCTAAAACTAGTAGGGCGAGAATATGACATCCCATAATTATACGTTAAGAAACTATAGTTTTTGTATTTCGTCAAAAGAAAAAACTATAGTTTTGTAATTTTTTGGACAAAAATATTTCGGAGAAGAAGAACGCTTCTTGTCTAAAGTGTGTGATGACGTCACATTGCTCATCGTACTTCCTTCGATGACGTCACTTGTTTGAGTAAAAAACTTATGAAATTTTTTATATCGTTATTATATCGTTACCGTCTTTTTTTTTGTCGAACTGAAATTCTCAAAAGAACATAAAATTAGTCTGTTACAAAAGTTTGGAAGTCGAATTGCCTTATAGCATTTAAGTATCTCATCAACTTTTATATTCTAAATCTTAGTATATATTCAAAAATGCATCTATAAATTTTTTTTGACATGTTTAAAATATCACTTAAAATCTCAAAACATTCCAAATGGAGGTTGTAGGTGTTTATCACATTGATCAAGGTAGTAGAGTCTAAAGCCAGTCTTAGTTTTGAGACCCTTATTCTTCTTGCTACTTGCATAGCTTCTAGCATTGCACTTGCTTCGGCCATTACCAGTGTTGCTATGTAGTTCCGAGTTGCTAATTTTTACTTGAAGAAGGGATTCCCTTTGTTTGGGAAGCACCAGCTAATTCTTGTCAAGCCGCATCTGTGTTACATAAGATTTCATCCGTCTCTAAAAGAGTGGTCTATGTTGTTTCCTTTAAGAATGAGCTTACATTCTCCTTTTCTTCTAATTGAGTTATTGACCACTCACATGCTGTTGTCATAACTGTTATTAGTATTTTCTGTGTCGATCTATCTCTATTTTTAAAAATCCTTTTGTTTTTTTGAATTCTAAATTTCCCAGCAAATCCAGAGGAAGATAAGTCCTGAGCTGAATCATGTTGGTAGAAGATTTGTTAGAAATTTTGCCCTGATTAGAATGTCCTTAAATTCATATAGTCCGTTTTTGTAGTGTTCGGTTTGTGGGTGCCTTGTCCCACACTTGTTTTGCGAACACACAATTGAACATCAAGTGTTATATAGTCTCAGCTTCATTGCATCTAATTTAGTTCTCAGTTTGTATTACTTGTTGTCTCACCAAATTTTCTTCTACCGGTAGTACTCCTCTTGATGATTGAAATAGGAAAAGTTTTATCATCGGTCATGTTTTCATGTTCCATACTTCACCAATCCAATTTAAGTCTCTCTGGTTTTGATGAGTATGTAGAGATTG